>VXAX01003680.1:444186-534779 GCA_013399835.1 Leptocoma aspasia | reverse complement strand
TTTTTTTTTTTTTTACTGCTGGGTATTACATCCAGAACAGAAAAGTTATTTTTGGATAGTTGAATGTCAGCTGTGTGATCAAACTGGTGATCACAATCCATGTCCCAGTGAACAATCATATCTTCTCAAAACCCTGGCTGAGGAACTTTACAGGCACTGGCCAGTTTTATCAGAATCAGGGGATTGTGGCTTTAATCCATCAAAACACTCAAATCCATGAGGAACTTTGAGCATATAATAGTTCCACTGAAGTCAATCAGGCTCTGGATGTACTCAAGTGCTCTGCTGAGTCAGTGCCTGCAGCAATGGGGACAGAGCTCTGCTTATTTTATTTTATNTTTTATTTTATTTTATTTTATTTTAAATATGGTTTCTGCACAGACTGTTCCTGAAGCATAATGACCACATGGGCTTGGGAAGTGGGTGTTGCTGGTGCTGATAACCTGATTTAATTCTTCCATGTTGCCTGTCCAGCAATGTTCTTGGCATTAAATTTACTGGGGAAGAAAAATGTTATTGAGGGGCGTACCTGCTTTTAAGTTCTTGTTTTTGTCATCAGTGAGTCATCAATGAGGGGGCACAGGGAAGGTGGGTTGGTTTGCCCCATGATGTGCAAACATCCCAATTTTCCAGCTGGGAGCAGGAGCTGCCAGGGGCAGGCTGCACTCTCAGGGTGGCCCAAGGAACATTGCCTGGTGTGGAAGGAAAAGAGACTCAAAAAGCCACAGGAGACAGGGCAGCAAAGGGAGTCAGATCCTTGAGACAATAAATCCAATTAACACAGAGTGAAATGAAGGAGAACTGAAAATAATTCATTTTTTATGCAATGCCAGGTGAGTGCAGTGGCCAGGATTGCAGAGACTGGCCATGGGCAAGTGGAAACCTCAAATTCCCAGGGTGTGTCTGAAGGATGGAGCAGTGCAGGGGGAGGATTGGAACTGTTACTGTCTGGCTGGGATAAAGGACTGTGCAGACAAATACTGCATCTCAGGGCTGGGAAATGAAAAGGAAGGAAGGAAGGAAGGAAGGAGAGGTTTTACTCCAGTTTTTGCTAAGGGAAGTAAAGAAAAATATCATTTTCTGTGGAGTTACTCCGGGATAAGAGGTGAGAATCCAGCTCTGAGTGGTCTGTAATAAAATCAAATTGATCCAATTGGCAGAGAAGAACTACATTTGGGCAGAAAAAAATAATGTGAGGAACTTGTGCTTTTGAAACACAACAAAGAACCACAATGGCCAGGCAGGACAATGAACGGGAGAAGAAAAATCTCAAGTGGTAGCAGCTGAAGGATTGCTTTAAATTTGACACCTGGAAAATGGGAGCAGTAATTATGTTTTGTTCTTACTGTTAGAAAGGGGAAAACCATCGAAGTAGGGTGACATAAAATCTAAGAATCAGGACTGGGGTAGACCATGTAATTTAGAGCTGTTTCAAGAGGATGGTAAATGGAAGGATGGAAAATAATAGCAGGAGCTAAATTTTCCTTCTGCAAATGACAGCAGTTTCAATCAGAGTCCTTTAAGTGTTTCTGGCAGGAAGAAAAAAAAAAAAAAGAAATTGTTGCTCTAAAAAGTGGTTTCAACCAAGAATTGCATGTGTTGATAATGTAGGGATTTCTTTCCCATTTATTCTGCAGGACTGCTTGACCACAAATCACAATGATGGTGGTGTTTCTGCCTGTATCTCAAAAAAAAAAAAATCTCAGCCAACACAGATCACTCCATATTTAGCTTCCTGAGACCTTTAAAACAAGGTAGCTCATCTGCAATTAATATACTCAGAAAAAAAAAAAAGTTTAGCATAAATTCATTCACTGAATCTTAGCCAGAAAAATGTTGTGAACTTGAACAAGTTAAGGACAAATCAAACAAACAAAGATAGAGATTGTAAAAAGACAAAAGATTCTATGCTAGATTTGGAAAGAAAAAAAGAAACAAAACCCCAAAAAAGCAACTCAGTGATTGGATGTTTTAGAATGAAATTCATTTTCAGCTTGGATAGCATCCATCTAAAGATTTTTTCCCTTACAAATTAATAGCATAAAAGTCCCAGACTGTGATAAGTCTTATTCAGAGCTATTGTGTTTGCTAAATGGAATGTGACAGCGATCTGAAACAGGGCTATACTACAGAAAATAATTAGTTGAGAAGTAACTTGATAATTTTACCACTGTGAAGAATGAATGGAAATCAACCTTCACTTTAATTATGTGCAAAGGAGAAGTATAATTACCTGCACAAGATACTAATCAGAGAAAATGATAATACATTCCTCTCTTATCTAGTAGATAGCAAACTAGCTTGCTTAATCTGTTCACCTCTGGTGTATCAAAGATAGCAAATTAGTTACTGCTGAGCTATCTGCATTCTAAGGTTACCTGAATCATTTTATTCAGTCCTTGAGATAAATGCTTATGTATTGAAATTTTGAGAAATAAAATTACCAGCCACCATTTGAATATTTCAAAGTTAAAGGGGAGAGTCACAATCGCTTTCTGCAGCTCCAGAATTTCAACGAACTCTGGAAGTGTGGGTGCCCCAGAGGTAAGAGGTGGGCAGGAAATGGAGATGTTACCCTTGACTAATTTGTCACAACCTTCGTGTTTCCCAAACAGGGTTGTCAGGGGTGGTTCTTGAGAGTCCTTGCCAGGATTATTGATGCTTTCCTGACTCCTGCAGGAGCAAAGTCAGGACACGTGCAGCTCTGTACCCTGAGGGCAGCATGGAGGGGGCAGACACCAGAGAGCCCCTTCCCAGATCACACCCAGACTTCAATTCAGTACAGAAAATTCAGTGCTTCTTTGTCCTCCCCATGGCTGGCTGGGGGGACAAACAGGTTTGATTCTGTGGTGCTGAGGGATGCAGAACTTAAGGGGATTTTAAGGTTTCTCCTCAGATATGCACCATGGAAATGAGCAAAAGCCTCTGAGATTTTGCTGCGAAGCCTGGTGATGCCAGGTGTGCCAGCCTGGCTGAGGAATTGGGGTGCCCAGGTGTGTTCCTGGCCCGTGAGGGGCTGCCCTGAGCTCCCCTGGGCAGGCAGGGATCTTTGGCTGGGGGAGCAGCTGGAGCACCTCGCTCCTGCTGCCATTAAAACACTAAAGAGCAGATCAATGAAGGGAATCAGGAGATCACAGAGTTACAGCGTGGCAGTGGTCAGAGAACATCACAAGGTCAGGAAATATTAGAAAGGAGCATTGGGGCATTCCCTGTGCAATGAATCTTCTGCAATCAGAGCTGTAGAAATCTGCTAAATGCAGCAGAGCTCTAAAAGAGAGGAATTATTATGATAATAAATTAAACAGGGCATGTTTGTAACTCGCTGGAAATGTTGTGTTCAGTTGGTATGAAAGTCTGGGTAATCTTTGGGGAGGAGCTCCCACAGTCTGGATTTGCCTTTGGTGTGGTTGTGAGAGGTCTGGTCCACGTGCTAATGACACCTTGTGGGTCACCAGAGATGCAGTGGCAGTGCCAGAGGTTCAGCTTGGGGGTTTGGAGAGGAAACATTGAAAAATAAATTCTTCATTGATCCTGTATTCTCCTTTCAGTCATGTCGGTTTATTTGTGGTGGCAAAATATTTCCAGTCTCAATTCTGTCTCTTCAAAGTGCCAGTCTGAAGAGGAGAAAAACATTCTCTACATCTCCAAATTCACTTTAGGTGTTTTGCCTTGTAAAAGTCATTCTTGCTTTCTGAAAATGGAACCAAATATTGTGCATTACACATTAATCCTAGAACTAAAGAGTCAAGGAAAATAATCAATTTAATTTCTTTTTATTGCCTGTGTAATTAGTTATATGTCATAAAAGTTCAGATTGCATCTGGAGTTAATTCCCCGAGCCTCATCTTAAATTTTCTCATCAACATTAAATTAATCTTATATATCCTTTACATTCCTTCATCCACAACTTCCCCTAAATTTCATTGCACAGGAACTTCTCTTCTGCATCCTCTCAGGTTTACCTCAGTGGCCATTAAGAATTGCTGTACCCAGTCCATGCTGAGGGGATCAGAGTGCCAGCCCATGAACCTTCTCTTTTGACAGTTCTGTGCTTAATATTTGTAAAGCCATAGATTGTAAACTGCTGTGGAATATAAGAATGTTCATTTACTTTTTCTCTTTATTTAAATACTTGGCACCTTCTCCTTCCAGAGCTCTGTCCATAGAATACCATCAGTCTGCTGGATCTCAGGGCTTTGGGAGCTGTAGAGATTTTTCTCCTTAGTTACTGAGAGCTTCAGGTTCTGTGCTCTCCTACACAGCCTGAAGGGTTAAAATGAAAGAGGGGAAAAAAACATGGAAGGAACCAGGAAAGAAAAGTACTATCCAAAGCAGAATGAAGGCGGGTGTGTGTCTTTCTGAGCTTTGTCTGTCATTGAAAATAAAACTTTGGATTTAATTTTATGAGGAATAAATGGGGCTGATAAGAAGAGAGGTGAAATAATAAGTGAAAAAGGACTGGGGAGATTTAGAGAAATAGAAGTGAATAGTGTGAGAAGTATGAAACAAATTTGAGCAAGGAGAATTCAAAACAAACATGAAGAAAATGTTCCTTCTGGTGACAGCAGTTCTGAAGGTTATGGATTTATGCTCACTGCAAATTTTTAAAAGCAACACAGATAAACATCTGTCAGGGATGTCTTGGGTGTGTTAATTCCTGCTTTAGGCAGTGACAGACCGTGTGATTTCTCTGCATCTGCTTCGTGTGATTTATTGAGCTGGGAAGTAAATGAGAGGGGAGACCAGGGGTGGAGAGCAAGCAGAGTTTGGAAGGCACAGAGAGGACAATTTGTTGAGTGGCTGTGGTGGCACAAGGACTGATCAAAGCCAGAGGCAGCAGCAAACAAGACCAAGATAGAAGAAGAAGAATCCAGCATCAGTTTAGAGCCCCAGTTTCAGGACTTTGTAGGAATATCATGGAGACATTGTGGTGCTCCTCTAAGCTGTTTTTCCTCAAGTTTTTTCTTCTGGCTCCTAACAACCAACTCTGTGCAACTTTGTGCAGTTTCCTTCTTGTCTCTTAGATGGTAAAATCTGTCTCATCCTCTGTGCTCTTATCAGCACTGAAGTGAGCTTATAGAGCTGCTTTCAACTTCCCATTCACAGGAGCGAGTTTTAGAACATCCTTTCATTATCCACTTGTAGGGAATATATCACAACTTGTGCTCTTCCTGCCTTTGCTTTGCTCCTCTGCCAAACAAAGAGTTTTTCCTCAGACCCTTCTCTTATCATCATCCCCTACAAAAGCAGAGTCAACATGTTGCTGTATTTACAGAGAGCCTTTCGTTTGGGTGATGCAAAAGTTGTGTACACGCACACGTCCCTTGAGTAGTTGCTTGTTTTGGGAAGAGGTGAGCAGGCAATTAACCCATTTACATGCACAACTGGTGGTGCTGACTGAACTGAGGAGTTTGTGTTCACAGCTTGGAGTGTACACAAACCGAACACAGACTGGAAATTTGGCTTCTGATGCCGTTTTTGTATCACCGGTTATGGGGGGAAAATAAAAACAAAATCCAAGCTGTTTTCCAGATTAGATAAACAAACCCTTGGGCTCTTGCAGTCAGCCTTTAAGACAGGGTGGAAAGCTCTAGAAATTGCAGTATATAATGGGTTTGTGTGCAATTTCTCATTTCAGTGAAACACAGATGATAGTGGGACTTCTTATCAGCACACTTATCTGCTGCGAATACAAATGTATTAAGATGAGTTACTGTGTAATTACGATTGCTCCAGACAGATTTATTATGAAGTTACCAGATTGTTACCCCCAAAAAAGCCTGTCTTATTTCATGATAATTATGCAAACTGGTGTCATTCTTGTGCACAAGTTCTTAACTGATAATAAAGCAGGCACTCTGCCAGTTTAAATAAGCAGTAGAAATTAGTTACTTTCAGAGAAAAAGGAGATGGGAGACACATGATTGATGCTCTACAAAATGTTCACCTGCAGAACGTGCAGGTGAACATTTTAGAGGATGATTTTCAGATCCAGGAAAATGACACAAAGACACACAACATACAAATATGAAACCTAGTGAAGTATTTCAAACCAGAGGAGATTGCACTTCTGTGGTGTTCTAAAGTTCTGACTTTTAAGCACTCTTTTATTATTAATTTATTTCAGTGCTTTATGTGGGGAATAGTGAGGGTTGTAGCTCAGTGTAGTTATTCGTGCAGTATTTTCTATAAAGGAAACTAGGATTTATTTAGCCATCCCTACTGGATTCCTGTTTCATAACAACAGCTAAATTAAAGCTTCATGAGCGGAAGGGCAGCATTTCTAAATCAAACTCAATGTCTGGCTCCACAGAAATTCATCACCAGTTTGTCAAGAGAAATAACTGGTCCAAAACTTTCCCAGAAATTCAGAGTGAATCTCTGGATTCTGGAAGAGATTTGTCACTTTCTCTCCTGTCATGCTGCATTTTCATATTCCTCTGCTGCCAGCTTCAGCTCCTATAAAGTGTTGAAGTGCCATTGCAAAATCTTTCTTGACAGTTGGACTAACCTGACCAGATGTGGGTAATGTTGGGAAACTTGTGCTAAACCTGGACTAAAAAGATTTTCCACCAAATTTTGAAAAATAAAGGAATTAGAAAATAGTTGAGATGATGGTCTGAGTAGGACACCCCTGGTTTTGGTGCTTATCCACATGCTCCCTTTCAGACTTTGGGGCTCTGCCAATTACTGTTTAAATCTGCATTCATGTCCTTTTAGAAAAGTTAACATCTGGTGCTGATCCTGACTTTTCCAATGACTTTGTGTAACACAGCTTTCAAAATCTCATCACTTTTCAGGATAATATAAATAATTAACCTAAGAATTCATTGAAAATAAACAAGGACACAACATGCCAAAAAGTTGTTTGAACGCTGACAGAATAGATATTGAAGAAAGCAAGCTTTGAAAAACCCAGCAAGGAACCGTTGCCATCTGTCAGGTCAAGTCAAGATGAAGGCACTGAAATCAGCCAAAGTGTGGTGGCAGATTCTGCCCCACGTTCAGGAGCTCCTCCTGGCCTCACTGAGGACCTGCCATGTGTGCTCATCCTCAGTGCTGGGGACAATGTGACAAGTGACATCCTGGCCTACCCACAGCAAGGCAGTGCCACTCAGCAAGGGTAACACGATCAGGAATGGCCAACACCAACACTGCCTGTTTCCCTGTGGTTTTTAATATCTCCAAATTCAGGCTCTCCATGTTGCCAAAAGGCAGCGTGTCCAAAGGCAATATTGCCCAGGAGGCTTTCTCAGATTTGTTTCTCATTTGTTTAGGTAGAAATCCACAATTGCCTTGCTTCTCATTTGTGCTGTGGAGTGTCAGTTAAGTGTTTTCCTATATTTTGGAAGCAAAGGATTCAGGTGACTTGGGCTAAACAGCAGCCGTGACGTTACTCCAAACTCTCCCTGAGCAGAATTTGGAGTATAAAATAAAGCAGTGTAGGTTTTTGCAGCCCCCTGCAGGCCCTGGTTCAGCTCCCAGGGGTGTCCCTGACGTGGGCAGGGAGGGCACGGGTGGCACTGTGAGGCCACCAGCAAACGTCACCCGCTGCCCTCCAGAACACGGGCACCTTTCAGCAATCAAAACCACATCTCATAAAAGAAAAACGGGGAAAAAAAGGGAAAAAAAAGTCCTAATTCATTTATTTAGAGAGTGCCTAAATAATTGATAGCTGGCTGTGGGAGTGGAGGAGCGTGGTGGCAGGCGTGTGCTCCTGTGCCATCTCTGTGTGAGGGGTTTGTGATGTATGGATCACATACAGCCTGTTTGCTTTGAACCACTGATAAAGCCAGGCATGTCTCGCTGCACACTTTCGTCACCTGCAGTATTTTCCACAGTTTTCCTCCCTGATAACTAATCCCAAATCCTCTTTGCTGCTTTTTAGACAAGTCGTGCTGGGTTTTTTTACTTCCATGATAAAAGGAAGCTGTTCGAAAACAAAGTGGAGTTGTTAGTGGGGGAAAAATATTCTCTGCATTGTATTTTCTGATGCATTTTAAAGTGAGAGTCTAAACTCCTTTCATTTCCTGGAGAAAAAGTTGCATATTTATTTACATTGTTACATAGAAGTATAATTAAAAATTATATATTTGAAAGTAAACATTAGCCAGCTTACCAAATAAGGCAGGTTACATTGGTCACACTGGAATTCTATTATTTATTGTCACATCTGCCTATATAGTGAAATCTTTATCAGCTGGACATGCCCAGCTGCATCAGCTCCCCTCTGAGTGTGATTCTGGGGACGTGTGTCTGTGTTCCTCCAAAGTGACACAGCAGGCTTGAAAGGAGGCTGCACCCATTGTGTGCAGCAGAGTGTTTTGACAGAGAGAGTTCCCACCGTGTACAGAACTTTAAATTGTGTTTTAAATTAAACCAAGCCTTATGTTGGTGGCAAGGAGACCATGCTGCTGAAAAGAGACATCATTTGTGACAAAAGCAGCACAGACGTTGAATGTCAGGCACTGTAAAACTGTTTCCCTTCTGCTTTAATTGAGAGCTTTCTCAAACAGCTGAACCTCAAAGCAAATCACAGAGATTCCCATTTCCCCACACACAGTTGAGATGCTTTAAACTTTATTTAAAAAAAAAAAAAAAAGCCTAAGGTGGGAGGGGTTTTGAGGATCCCAATTTGAATTATTTTTCCAGGCTGTGATAAGGGAGACAAAATAGTTACCAAGAAGGGCAGTGGGAGTGAATATCGAGTCAAAGGCATTTTAGTTACCATTGTAACTGTAGCTGCAGCTGTGCTGGGGCTTTTAAAATACTGATTTAAGGAAGGTGAAGGAAATTTAGTGCTTTCTCCCCACCCCCGTCATTCCAGTGCTTTTAAGATCTAAATTCCCCTTTTCCATTGTGTGCACATGCATTTTTTTAGCTTGAGTGATCACCTGGCATCCAGAGATCAATGGGAAGTGTTACACAACCGTGTCATTACATATATTTCAACAAGCAGATGTTAGTAGGAAGAGTTCTCTGACCAGTTTTTGAAGCTGTTGTCAAAATGTGGCTTAAACATCAGAAGAACATTCTGCAAATTTACATAACCTCTACAAAGCTTGAAAAATTAATTTATGGTGAGCATCACTCAGCACTCATTTCCAGGAGAGGAAAAAAACCCAAAAAACAACCACCCAGCTCTTTGAATGTCCTTTTCAGTTGAGCTCATATTTACAAAATTGCAAAGATAATAACAAAGCAGATTAAAATTAACAGCAACTGCATGTGTGGAAGTGCTGCTTGGGATGAATGTATTAGAGAAGTCAGAGTGAATTAGAGCCACAGGAAATGCCAGCCAGGACAAGGGTTTATGGTGCAAGGCCTCATTCTCAGAATTGTTTTCTATTTGTTTCCTTCTTCCTTCACCTGCTCTGTTTTCAGTACATCTCAGTGCAGTGCAAGAAAAAGAAATACCCGATTCGCAAACTTCACAGCTGAGTGTTAAATTCAAAGTGGAGTGGGACAGGAGAGCCTGCCCTGGTCTGGAGCAGCATTGTGTTCTCAGTGGCGTTGGAAAGCCTGGAAAGAAGAGATTCAGGTTTGGTTTTCAGTGGTGAAAGAGATTTCACGAGCTCTGAACCAAAGTGGTGAAACCCTCGTGATGTCTCCTGAGCCTGCCTGGTGCTTCTTCCATTTTTAATCTAGATCTCAGAAGAACTCATCTTTTGATTTCAAAGTTTTAAGGCCAGAAGGGGTTAAATCCTCTAATCTGACCTCAGTAGCTCAGCTGTTTATTTGGCTGCTGTGCAAGCCCAATCAATTGTGCAGGATTTGAACTTGCATTTCAAAAAGACACTGAGGCAGGTTCAGAAGGTGCAGGGGTCAGGTTTGTGCCTTAGATATCAACCCAGAGGGACAGAGAAATGTGTTTGAATTCTGCATCTTCCTTCCTTCTCCCCAGAAATGCAGAGGAGTTCAATTTGTACATTCTGTGTCAGCCTCTTTGCCTCGAACACAGGAGGACAGGAAAATTAGAATTTCTTTCCAGCGCAGCAGAAGAAACATTTTGATGTACTCCAAATGCTAAAATGTCAGGGATAAAAGGGCTAGCTTTGTTTTTAATCCAGGAGAGAGAGAGAGAGTTAGAAAACTTAATATTAGCAGAACTACTTCCGTGCATTTTTAAGCTCTTCAATAAATGTGTTCTTGATTGGATGTAAACTTTCCCCTGTAGTGTTTGCAACCCAGGAGAATATTAAAGTAAAAAATCTCTTTAAAAAGTTAGAGGACTGTAAGTGATTTTACATATATTTCAGTCTTCAGGGTCCTCATTTTTCTGATTCATATTAATTTCATTCCATATTTATAGCTTAAGTGAGAAGAGAATCAAATTCAAGAGGTCCATAACTATGTATAAATAATTACTGTTTATGAATATTACTGCACAAATTATAAAGAGGATGGCAAATCAAGAGAGATGAAGTGAAAAAAACTCTCCTGAAGGATGTCTAGGTACTTAGCTGGCAGGGGTGGATCAGAAGGGCTCAGGAGCACGGGCAGTTTGTGGGTTTTGGTTGTCTGTGTGCAACCAGCAGCTGGAGCTCTGGAGGGGATTCTGGGGTGGAATTCCATGGAATTCTCTGGAGGGGATTCTGGGGTGGAATTCCATGGAATTCTCTGGAGGGGATTCTGGGGTGGAATTCCATGGAATTCTCAGCCTGTGGCTGCAGAGTTTGGATGTCAGGCACTCACTGCTGGCCTGGAACCTAAAGTTCCCTCCTTGCTGCAGAGAGCACAGCAGGACTTGGCTGCCCAAAAAATTAAGTGGAAAATCTTATTTCAGTCCACAGGTAAAGATGTAGAGAGGTAGATCTGGGAGGAGAGCAGAGGAGTTTTGTGGTTTGTGCCCACTCTCCAAAGCAGGGTAAGCCTGAGCTGGTGCCAGCTTGCACCCGAAGTGGATGCTGCTGATTTCCTTCAGACGTGGTAGTTTCTTGTTTGGGGAATTTTCTGTCATGAAAGAACTCTCCAAGGACTTCCCACGAGTCAGGGCTAATGTTTGATTTTTATTTTAATTATTTTTTTTAACTTGAAAGGCTCCATAGCACATTTATTTACATAGACATTGAATTCAGAATGCTGAATGCTGTCTCAAATACTTTTGTCTTTTGAGAAATTCTCATTTTCACCACCTGCTTTAACTCAGTTTGTGTGCAAATGCTGATGAGCTCAGGCACAAAATAAAGTGGACTGTGGCAGTGTGAGCCTGAATTTCTCTGAGCAGGGCACAGCACTGGGAGCCCAGGAACAGAAGATTCTCAGTAATAGATGGTTTTTTTCTTGGAAATTGTGATTTCTATGTTAGTGCTTGGAACAACTCCTTCCAGCTTCTGCTGAGCACAGGCAGAGGGAGGGGAGGAGTGGGACACTGATTCTCCACCCTCCACATTTAACACCATGAAGTCTAAAGCCAGGCATATCCTGGAAAAAGAGGATTTATCCCATGCAGGCTGGGGTGGAAAGGTTCCTCTCAGAGGCTTGGGCCTCCAAGTTTGGGATCACATGGCACTGTCAAGTGACTGCCTGGCACACTTGGAGAAAACACTCCTCAAATATTAACAAGTTGAAAATGTATTTAATACAGCAAAGACCAGTAAAGTTTGGAAATGGATGTATAAATATTTATGAAATTACAACACAAATAAATATTACAAAAGCTCATCTGATTAAGACAAGAGTTATGACAATTCTTGTGAATTTTTAATATTAAAATAAGCATTACATTAATGAGTCTTCATTATATCATTCAACATTTTACTTTGTTTTCTGTAGAGAATTTTATTTTTACTTGACATACTTTCTTAAGTGTCTAATGGGCTCTTGTGACATTTGTAAATGAGCCAAAGCATAAGGAATATAAGAGTTAATTCTTTATATTCATCACTAATTCAGACTAATTTATCATAAGGGAAATAATAGGGAAGTCTTTTTTTTTTTTTTAATTTACATATAAATAGGTCTAAATCACAAAATTAGTATACAGATTTTAAATACTCCAGAGTCCAAACTGACTGATGTGGGGTTTCACTATAATTTATTATAGCATAGCAAGGACCTGGATTGTTTTTGTCCTTTAAAAAAAAAAAAAAAAAAACCACAGAAAAATGCAAACAGTTCATTGGTGCTGGAAATTGGAGGTTGCTCTGAGGTACTCCAGTGGCTTCCCAGTGTCAGGGGAGGGAGCCAGCAGCTCTGAGACCTGGGAGCTTGGCATTCCTTGGCTGGCTTTTGGGATGGGTCAGGAATGTCCATCTGGGCAGGAGCAGTGGGTGTAAAGACATTTTTATGGAAAGATTCCGTTTGTGCTTCTCCTGGCTGGGCACAGAGTGTTTTGTTTGCAGCAGAGCTGGCTCTGTGGTTGTTTGCAGGGGGGTTGGGGAGCTGATTTTAGGGTTAGGGTTAGATTTTCAGCTCTCCCACAGTAAGATGTGCAGTCACAGCAGGGACTCAGGGGTGACCAAGCATTGTTGTGGTCCAATGGCAAAACAGAATTTGTGACTCCAATATCAGAAGGCTAATTATGATTTATTAAGATGACTCTGTTGTTCAGAAGGCTTGGGTTATTATTTGCCTAGGTACAGGGTTTAGATGTTTACTTTTTCATGTTTAGTACAAGAATTCAGTGGTAACAGTTCTCCACATCGTTGGCTGAGAGAGAGAAAACCCACATCTCCCATATTGGGAGACAGGGCAGAAAAACACCCCCTGTGTCCTTGAAAACACAGCTCAGAGATTTGTTTATAGAATTCTGTGCTGAGAAAGTGAGCCTTCCCCTGGGAAGAAAAACCTCAGCAGGTCTGCACCCAGGAAACTCATAAAATGTCAAGATGACAGCCAAGTATTTACACAACCCTCCACAAATGGAGCTCAGCATCCTCTGGGCTTCTCTGGCTGGCTGGAAGGGAGGAGAAGCTCCTGCTGCTGCCTTGCCCGGGGCATGGGGCTGTTCCCTGCCCCACAAACTGCAACAGCAGACAGCCTGACCCTTCCCTGGCTAAAACTGATCTGCAGCCATTGTCACTTTATTGAGCAACACCAAACGCAGAGACAAACGCAGCCACACCCGAGAGAAGGCAAAGAAGAGAGAAATTTTATTTTGGTTTTCACATTATATAGAGTTCTGGGAACGACCATCGATTGGAAGGTGAAGCTACCACCTCTCCAACCACACTGGTCAGTGACAAAGTCCATGAAACCTTTCTCCTCCCAGGAGAAGGAATGAAAAACAAAAAGGACAGTTAGAAAAACATGTGCATGTTTACAAAAAGCAGCGTGAGAAACTCCATCACAAGAATGAAAACATCAAAAGGCTGAAAAGTGAGAGTGACAAGCCATCCCCTGCTCAGGAGGGTCAGGGCAGAAGGGCATCCTCCACAAGCAGCAGTGCCATGACACAAGCAGGGCACCTGCAGTGTCCTTGTCTGCAGCTGTGTCCCACACAGCCCCTGGGGAAGGCTCAGCCCAGCTCACCCAGCCCTGCTGACCCCCAGGAACCTGCCTGGAGCCTTGCGCTCCCAGGGCAGCGGTATTGTTGTGGTCTGTGAGGTGAAACAGAATTTTCTGGCTCTGTATCAGAAGGCTTAATGTGATTTGTTAAAATGACTCCATTGTTTAGAAGGTTTGGGCTACTTGTGTCTAGGTACAGAGCTTAGCTGCTTTCTTCTTCATGCTCAGTACAAGAGTGTTGTGATAGTAAAAGTGAGAAGCTGGTAACTAAGACCAGCTTATCTCCCATATTATGGGAACAGAGTAGAAAACACCAGCTATGTGTTCCTTGAGGAGAGAACACGGCCCAGATTGTTTATAGAAATCTGCTCGTGGGAAAAGTGATCTTTTCCCTTACGAAGAACCTCCTAGCAGGTGTGCTGCTCGGAGATTCAGAAATCCTAAAATCACAATCACTACACAGCAGCCTTCTTAATCCTTCTCCATCTCGTTGCTGGAGTTCATGTGGAGCTTCCATGCACGACATTAAACCAAATTCTTATTAGGAACAGGCTGGGCAGCCCAGTGCAGGCGGTGTTACCTCCTTAAAAGCATCTTCTGCTCAAACACCGTTGCTTTAACTATTTTATTTGGGGTATTACCCACATTTTTGTCATTTCCCCAGGCCATGTTTTCTGTGTGGGAATTCACAGCACAGTGCTCCCATTCTGTGGCTGCCTCAGCTCAGCCTGCAGTCATTTGCTGGATTAAGCAATATCTTTGAGAAGCCAGGCTTGCCCCAGTGCACACGCCCTGCCCCTGCAGTGGTGTGGTTAGAGGGGATCTTGTTCCTCCAGTGCACAAAGGCCATCAGCTCTGGGAATTTCTCCAGCCTAATGCTGTGTTCAGGCTTCTCCTGCCATTAGATTTATGCACCCAAGTCAGCAAAGCAAACACTGATGGTCTCTGTGCGTGGAATAACAAACGCATTTCTTCACAAACATTTGAATTTCTGTCAAACATTTTAGCACATTTACTTTCTGCTTTGCCCTCCCTCTTTGTGCATTTTTTAAGCAAATTAACTCAGAAGAAAAAAGTAGTTTATAGATCAAAAGGAAATGTTGAATTATACACTTTCTTATTCTCTCTCTCCCAAGACTGGTAAATGCCTCTTCTCAAACAGGAACTTGAATGCTGCCACATTTTTCACACTTCTCCACTGATCCAGTTCCAATGTGATTATCTTATACTGCTCGTGCAGGAATGAATTTTACAAGGGAAGCAAGGACCAGAAATCTCCTTACTCCATGGAAGAGATGAGTTTCTTCAGGAAGCTGGCTGACCAGTCCAGCCTCGAGATTCACAGTGGTTATAACCTCTTCTACCTTTCCTTTACTCTTCCTTCCTTGTGGAAACATCAGAGCCCTCTGCTGAATATTGATTTTTGTGATGTGTCAAGTCTGGCTGGAGCTGAACACTGCACCAGGCTAAAGTTGTGTCAAAAGCAGAGCCATGCCCCCAGCCCTTGCTTTGCTCTCAGATCAATTTCTGTAGGGCTTCCAGTAAAACAAACCAAACAAACACTGCATCAGGCTTTGGAGGTACTGAGTTATTAGCAGCTCCAGATTTCTCCTTCAGTTATGTTTCTTATTAAAAATCCTTCCGTATGGCATGGTGGTGTGTGATAGAAACCTGACAAGCAGGAGCCCTGCTGTGCTTTTCTCTTCTTTCTCTGTTCCAGCCTGACCTCAGCCTCTGCCTGGCCCAGCTCTTCAGAAACTTTTGGGGCTGGTGTTGCCTAAATCCTCAAATTCAGGCCAAACATCCAAAAGCACTGGGCTGTGAACTGGGGAGGAGGGATGAGGGAGATGGAGACTCGTATTTGCTTTCCTTCTAAATCATTATTTTTAAATTTCCAAATCCTCCTGTGTAACAAGAAGTGATTCTCTTTGGTGGGAACGACATTAGGGGACATCAGGTGGTTTCTAGAGTTCAGATCACCTCGTTTCTTACCTTTTTGTGGCACTGCTCTTTCTCAAACTCTGAGGAGGACGTTTGGCTTTTTAGGACAATGGCTTCACTTCCTGGAGAATGAGGCTAGAACAAGGCATTCTGTGTTTATGAAGCTTTTTAAGAGCCTCTTAAGAAAGGACAATATCTTTTTTTGGCTAAGCATGGTGGAACAAGGTTTCCTAATTTGTTATTGCCCCAAAACATGACTGTGACCTTAAAGAAGCTATTAAATTTTTGGGATTATTTACATGTCAAATAATACCCGTGCCTAAGCCCCAGAAGCTCTTATAAAAATTAGGAAAAGTTATGTTAAATATTTTATTTGCAAATAAATCAGAGGTCAGAAGAAGGCAAGGCAAAGACTGAATACATTCACAGATTCTGTTACGCTGCCCTTAATGTAACTTCTGAAGCTTATTTGAAATAATTGGGTCTGCTGGAAACCTTCCAGAATATTTCAAGGGGCCAACAGAAGAATTGGCTATGCTGTATCTAAACTTTAGTTACAGAGTCTTAATTCTTAGATGTCTAAGTCTTCTTAAAAAAAAAAAAAAAAAGAAAAGAAAGGGAAAGATTTTCTTAGAACTCTTCACTTGGTCTTATTAAAATAGCACTTCTCTGTAGAGACGAGTTAATCATGATTGCCAGACTAAAGATTCTGTTAAACATAAAAGCTGTCGCAGCCCTTGTAGTGAACTGCAGCTTAGAGAGAAAAAAGCCTGAGATGATGCTGTTAGAGGAAAGGTTGCCCAAACCGTACAGACACCCATCATCATTTGTGCTAATGATAAACAAACACGTGGCAGGATGAGAGGAAAGATCAGCAAAAGGCAGAGAGCTCCTAGCACGCTGTGCTCCGAGTCCAAGCGTGCCCGAGCAGGGAATCTGAGCTCACCCAGAGCGATGCCACAGATGTTAAAAGGTAGAAAACACAGATTTGCTGCAGCTAGCTGGGCTGGAATCATGATCAGTCTGCCTTGTCTTTGAGCAGCTCTCCTCTACAGCAGAGTTTTCTTCACCATCAGATCCAGCAGCAAGCGCTGGTGGGTGGCACCAGGGTGGCAATTGTCCCCGTGGTCCCCTCCTACAAAGCACAGCCACAGGAGCGGCTGGACTCCTCATTTCCTCACCCCATAGCCACACACCGACTGCCTGGCACCTCCCTGAGGCACCAGCAGCTGCCTGGGAGCTGCAGGCTCCGGGGTGGCTCTGCTCACCCTCTGGAGTCGGGCTCCTGGCCCGGAGATGGCCCCGGCCCCGGCGGATGCTGCTCCAGCAGCTCCCTTTGATGGGCAGGTTCCACATCCCTGCTTCACTCCGACTCCTCGAGAGCTCCAAGGATTCTGAGTAACCTCGACACTTCTTCAGAAATCTCCTTGTCTAAGCCAAGGAGCCTGGAGAGACATTAGGGTGAGAAAAGGCTTTGACTGACTGGTCTGGCTCTCTCAAATATTACGGGAAGTGTTACCATGAAGAGGCATCGCTCTGAGCCAAGTGGAACTGCATTTCATGTTGTACAGAAGGGAAGATACATCAGAATACATCTGAGGGCTGATCAGTAAGAACAGTCATTTTACAGGGTTAGTATTTCCAGTTAATTTTATATTCAGGTTTGAGAAGTGCTGCACTTCTTGCAAAAGGAATTGTATAAGAGCAGTTTTTAAAACTACAAAAGAAAGGTGGGAAAGGCAAATTGCACTAATCCAAGTCTGAAGAGCCCTTCTTGTGATCTTTAGGGATTGAGTCCCAAAGAAAAGATCAGCTTGTGACTGAGTTCTGAAACGGAGTTTTGTCAAGTGTCTACTCAGAGCTGCAGAAGGAATCCCTGCAGAAAGCCCTGAGAATGTGCCAGGCTGCCTTGCCCCACACAGGCTGGAGCTTCTGGAGAGCTCCCAGGGCTCTCTGTGCTTCTGCAGCAGGAGCAGGGCACCAAATTCAAACACAGAGCCCCTCTGGGGAGATGCTGAGCCCCCAGCACCTGGCACGGGGCACTCTGCCCTCAGCTGCCACAGCAGAAGGTCCATCCAAAGCTGGGCTGGCAGAAACCAGGGGACACACAGCCTATGTGAAGGCATGAGGAAAAAGGAGACAAATTAGTGGAAAAGGCCACTCACCACCACTTAGTGAACAGCGAGTGAGGAAAGCAGTTTGGAAAGGGAAGGTGCTTCATTCTGCTGCAGTGTCCCTCCCAGCACTGCAGGCTTGGTGGCACCAGAGACATCTCCTCTGCTCTGCCCCAGCAGTAGGAGTGCTGTCAGTGTGTCCGAGCCACGCTTCCATCAGTGCTCCCACCCTCTGCTTGCACAGCATCACTCTTGCCCAGAGCCTTTGCCTTGGAGGGTGGGACAGGACTCACCTTGGGAGAGGCTGGGAGTGCTCAGCCAAGAGCAGCAGGGCTGCTCTAAGATCTTGACTTACTGTCAATATCAGGGTTTGAGCCTGTTTGGTGGCTGGAAGAGGAGAATTTCTCTCATCCCAAGGCACGTGCACAACTGTGCTGCAGTTCACCATTGCTGGTTATTAAAGCAGGAATAAAATAATCAAAAGCAGGTTGCTGTAGCTAAGAGGAGAGTTTTCATGTTTGTACTGTTTTTCAAGATATGCTGTATTTCCTTTTAAATTACATGGGCACCAGAGGTGTTCAGACCCACTGTGATAATTACCACTTCTCTGATTGCCCTCACTAAATGTTGCGGGTTTATAATTATCATTTTTAATTTATAATTTAGCTTATAATTTTATTATCATTTTAACAAGGGAAGATGGAGAAGTGTGGCAAAGTCTATGTGTGTGTGCATGTGCTTGCTGGTGAGTATGTGTGGAGAGAGATTTTATTCCATTTTGCTATCATGTCCCTAATGTGACACTTCAGAGCAGAACCTGCTGGGTGCCTTCAGCTCCCACAACTTGATTTTTCAGAGGTGGTGACTCCCTGCGGGTCTGAGTGACTCCAGTGGAATTGTGGCTGCTCAGCACAGGGCTGTCCCCTGCTGTCACTGCTGAAGGTGCTCAGCACCTCGAAGGTGCTCAGCATTTTACATCAGGCTTCCCCCAGCACACTTCCAGTCCCAAAGCTGCCACAGCCTTTTCACTGCTCATCCCAGTCCCACACCACCCAGTGAAATGCAGATTTTCCTGAACACCACCCAGTGAAATGCAGATTTTCCTGAGCATCTCGCAATGGTGATGAATCCTGCAGTTGTGATAAAAAGTTCAGGAATATCCCCTTTCTCCTTTTCTTGTGCCATCGCTCAGACATCTGTAGGGTAATTCTCTTCTTTACTGTATCTCTCAATCACTCCTCGTGCTCTTTATGGTATTATGTCAGTGATCTCCTTACACTGCATATCTGCTCCTCGTCCTGCCTCTCCAACGCTTCTTATAACACCACATCTCCCTTCCCTGTAATCTCCTCCAGGTGCTTATAATGCTTCCTTTCCTTGTCACACCTTTCAGAGGCTCCTTACATTATAACCTGAACATTTCTGTGCTCACCTAGCCAGAAAGATTGCCAATGCTCTGAATGGCAAAAACGATCTAAAGAAAGAAGATGCAGTGAAAAAGTAAAGGTTACATCTTACTGCACTCAGGGAGGATCAGCGTGGCTTTTCAGCTCTACCAGCCAAGCAGGGACTGCAGCTACAGCACCATTTGTAGTTCCAATTTGCCTGGCAAATATCTTGAAATTTCACAGTTCTGGCCATTGTGTTACAGGAAACCTGCACTGGCAGCATATAAGAAAAGCTAGACATTGATACAATTCACTGAAAGGATTTTCCTGTCTATCAGACAGAGAATTAAATTACCACTATGTGCCACTATGTAGGAAGCTGTTATATCTCCATTCAAACTATGGAAATAGTTCTCCACAGCTTAATTTGGCAAAATATGCTCAGAAGGGCAAATTCCTCTGTGATCCCCCCTGAAACCAGGGCGACTGTGCTGAGTTAAAACCAGCCCCCACTTTGAATTAAGCACTCCTGCAAATCATCTGAGTGAGCCTCTTTCTGGAAGTGCAATTTGAGGTTTGTTTGTGCCATCACCGAGATAGGAACTGCATCTTCCTCCACCTGCCAGAGCTTCCTCCCAGTGTTTTGCTGTGGTTTTGGACATGTTGCCATCGCATGTGGTTAAAGCCCAGTGAGGTGAAGTGTGAGGCCCCAGAGCAGCAGCTAGCAGGGAGGAATGGCAGCTGCAGGGGTGTGCTGGTGTATCTCAGGCAAACACAAAATGATATTTTCAGTTTGTATCCAGGGATACTGCAGCAGGGAGCTGTTTTCATTTTATACCTGTAGTCTCTCCAGTCACACAGGGACTGGAGGTCATAAAAATTCATGACAATTCAGTGATGGTGTGTGGTACCTGTGAACACTCTTCCTTGGGGTGGGAACTGCCTCCTGCTGTCCATAACTGCAGTGCCAGGCTCCGTGCACACCCACTGCCAGGTTTGGCACTGGGGGGATGGAAAGCTCAGACTGTGCCAGGAGGTGCCAGGTTCTGGTGAGTGTGGGATGAGCTTCACTGTCCCCAAGGGACTCTGTGCTCACCCTACAGACAGACATGCACATCACCTCTGAGATGGGGTACAGACAGCCTGGTCAGACTGGTGCCTCAGGTTTTAGCTTTTATATTTTTCAGGTTCTGTGCTGCTTTAGTGTGTGGGTCTGGGTTCATATCAGGGGATGGGGAGCTCTCTGCACAGAGCAGGGAGACAAAACAATTCCTTCTCCAGCTGGGGACCAAGGACAAATGATCCAAATCTCAGGCCAAGAGCACAAACAACGTGGGCTGAGGAGAGAAAAACAAGAAGGATGGGACTTGATGGGCTAAAGCTGGAATTGGACAATGAACTCCAATGTGCAAATGGAGCAGAACTGATAAAAGTGCCAGAGCCCGTGCCCGGTGTCCATTTTGGGACCATTTTGGTTCATCTTGGGTGCAGCCCTGGCTGGGCTCTTGTGCTGCCCAAGGTGGATCCATGGAGGAAATCCTTTGAATAAATCCCTGCTTTATTCTGTAGCTCTGCCCAGCTTCTGTTCCAGCTCAGCCTGCACAAGGCATCAAGACCAACAGCTGCCTCCTCCCTCTCCCACCAGTGTTTCTGCCCTTCTGCATTGTCCTCCCCTCAGTGCCAGGGGCAGGTTAGACCATTCCTCACTGTAACACCCTCCAGAACTGACATTTCTGCCCCCCATGAGAGGGGGGGTGGTGGCCCCAAGGCAGACTTGTGTTTGTGGACATGAGTGGTGCTGCTGCCCTGGGGCCCCAAGGTGCAAACACCCTGCTTGCAGTTTGCTCAGGCTTCAACAGGGGTTATAGGCAAACGAAATCAGAAAATAACTCAAATAACAATAATTCCATGTACCTGTGGCTCCAAACTTCAGTTGAGCCAATACCCTTTGGAGTGAGTGATTTTCCAGCTGAAATGTTGATGTTCATTAGGCATTTGGCTGTTACCCCTGCTAAGGAGTGTGATACCATCTTCACTTGTTTTGGGGCTGACAGCTTCAGTCCTGGCTCTCCCTCGTATCTCAGGTTGTACCTTTTTTCTTGTCCAGTGGTGATTCTGTTTTACTCTTCCCTCATCCCTCAGTGGACAGGAGTGTGCTCCCTGTCCACTCTGCTTCCTCCATCAGCAGTTTTCCTGCATCTGCTTTGAAGTGATAATACAGGAGTTGTCTAATCAGAGCCTGGTTATCCTTTTGCATGGAAGTTGGACCGTTTGGATGGGCTCTAATCTCATTAACACTACTTTCCTTGTTTCCATCCCACTGATGACATCTGCAATTCCATCAGTGTGATTAACACCCTGCTCTGGCTTTTGGCAGGTTTAGTCCTGATTTATGCCTGTCTGGGATGAGAACCAGGTTATCTGACTTTTCCCAGCTTAGGAATTTGATCCCTCCTGATAGGTTTTGAGGGAGCTTGCTTCTGTTTTGAGTATGATCCAGCTGTTGTGTTCTCCATTCCTTCTCGTTATCTGGCCAATGAAAATGGTGGTTTTCATACAAACAGATAATTTAATTACTGTCACACTAGTGTAAGATTGCTCGTTGCAGAGCCTCCCCTCAAAGCCTGAAGTTACAAATCAGTTAAGAAAGTGGTGTCAGGGTAGCGGGTATGCTGGGGGTTTGTAAATATTTTTATCTGTGTCTATATATTGAGCCATGCTAGGAAGTGACTTGGAAAGTACTGATTTTATGAGTGACAGATAATCTACTGTGGGGAATGTACTGCAATTTAGTTCCTCAGCAGACTTGTTACCAGGACTTTGCAAATTCCCTTCCTGAAGAATTTGACATTCACTGTTATTAAGTCAAAAAAGCAGCACTTGCTCCAGATTGCAGCACTGACATCACACATATATTCCTCTGCTGAATCTTTATTCTTGGTTATCCTAGAACTCCAGCTTCAGGTACACCTCTTTCTCTTTTTAATTTCAATTTTAATTTCACTGTGTTTTTGTGGAAATTGGGCTCTGCAGTGGTATCTTACCCCAGCATGCACCATGGATCAAGTCTTTGCAGTAAAAGAATATGTTTGAAATGAACAGTAATTTTCAGTGAATGTCAATCTTACTGTGAACTACAGGAAGAATAGCTTGCTTTATTTTTTTCCAGGAAGTTATTATCTGAAAATGGAAAGTTAATTTGCTTCTGGAGCTCACCCAGGATTCTTTTGTCATAGTGCATCCAGACTGTAAGGTTGGTAGGCAGAGACACCCAAAAGAAACAGAGAGATTGTTTGGACAATTCTGTGTCCCTAGCAGAAAATCGGTTTGTGAATGACACTGCTTGGGCAGGAGAGGTCTGAAAAGAAGTTTAACAGTCCAGAAGTGTATGGAGAGCGGCTCTTGAAGTCCCTTTTTAAGTATTAGAAAGGTTAGAAGAATTGCTTTTGTGACTTCTGAGCACTGCCACGTGACAGGCATTCAGCTTCTGGCCCTGACCAAGAATCATCTCCTGCTGCTCGTTAGAAAAGTCACTGCCTTGTGTCTGAAAAGCACTTTGTGTCTGAAAAGCAAGACGGGGTAAAGGTAATAAAATATTCACTTCCAATCCACTGAGCTGGTGAAAGCTGATCTGGTCTCTGGTTATCAGCTGACAAACATAATTGCAGCTTATAAATCAAGTGTGGCCACTTGAGAATTTGGCAGCTCCTCCTGTTTAAGTTGTTTGCTAAAGTTGCTAACATTATGGTAATACAAGAAAAGTTACATAAAAGTCATTGATTTTGCTCTTAAATAAAAATAACAGCCAGCTATAATTGGTTTTCCTTTTCTTCTCCTTGGGAAGAAATGCCATTTAAATGTGGAAGTGGAGCTGGAATGTGGAGCTGGTGCCCCCTGTTCTCTCTTTAGTTGAGATTGGGAGAACAGGGAACACGTGGCTTGCACCTCACCACAGAGAGCAGCAGGGGACAGTGAGAAAGTGGAACACTTTCAGGGATCAGTTTTGGGAAGGGAGATTTTTGGCAGAGGAGGGAAGAGGGGAGCAGTCACTGTAATTTGTATTGTGTTAGAAACAAGAGGCTCCAGCTGAGGCAAGAGCCTTGCTGACCTGGCATTTGGCTCTCCACATAAAGGAAGAGCAATCTTGCACCAGCGCATTTATAATCTGAATAGGAATTGAATAGAGAAAATTATCTAGTCTGCTCTCTGATTTTTCAGACAGGTAAACAGAAGAAAATTGAATTTAAGTGACTCATCCCGAGTTACATGGGGATTCTGTAGCACAGCTGGGAATAAACCCAGATAATCTTTCTTTCAAAGAGCTGGCAGCATTACCCACCTCATTTTATAGTCAGGTCATTGAACCCAGCCCAATGCCTCTGCTGGCATTCAGAAATCTGCCTTGAATGCATCCCAGATCTGTCTCTCTCTCCCGATCCAGAAACACTTCCAGAAACCTCTCACAGCTTCTCTCAAATGCAAGCAATTCCTCCTTCTCTGCTCTTTGCAGGAATTGCACAACCCCAGTAAGTTTTCTGCTCTGGCAGTGTTTTGAACTGCTTGCTTTTCTCCTGTGAAGATGAGAGAAGCCCTTCAGCATTCCTAGGGAGAAGTTAATTACTGAAGGGAATGATGTTGAATGATGTTTCTCGTCCACTGTCTCCCACCAGTTCTTCTAGAGGGTTCTGTCACCTGACAGCTGCATAAATGGCTGGAGAACTAAAACATGGAGCTTGTAGCAAGCTTCAAAATGCAGGTCAAGAACAGCTGTTGGTGAGGAAAAGAGGTCACAGTCCAAAGGGCACGAGGGGCACCAATGTTTTCCTGTCACCTGTTAGCTCTTGGTCTCTGCTGAGGTTTTGGCAGTATGGAAACTACAGCTCAGGTCCTTGCTGCACTCCCACAGCCCTGTCTGTCACACAGAAAACACTTCCTTTGTTAATGTGCGTGGCTGGTAACTTTCGGGTAACTACACGAAGGAAACAAGGAAAACAATCCCCTTACACTTTCCATTAGAATGATTGATGCAGCTTGGAGAAGTTAAATCAGGAAAGGAGCAGCAGAAGCTGAGCAGCCCCTGAAAAGCTTCCAACGAGTTTTTGGCAAATGTATTTGATTGCAGCCATGGTGTGACCTTTTGGCTACAGAAGAAAGGTGTTGTGACCCTGCCCAGCTTTCCCCAGTTTGGTGTGAGCACTGAGCTTCCCTGAGGTGGGTGAACTGGCAAGAGAGCCAAAACACACCAGTGTCTTCCTCCTGTTGCCAACTCCCATCGTGCTGGGCAAGCCCAGGTCCACATGGACTTCATCCCAGGGCTAGAGGTGCTGAAGGACGTGGAGCAGAGCAGAAATGTTCACTGACTGCTGCTTTAGTGCAGCAACACACAAATGGGCTTCTGGAGCCACTCTGGCAAACCTGCCCAGTGCTCTGGTGTGCCCTGGGCAACTGCTGACCTGCATCTTCTCTTTGTTCCCTAGAAAATCCCTAACCTACACTTCACTTTGTCCCTGGGCAATCCCTAACCTTCATCTTCACTTTGTCCCTGGGCAGTTCCCAACCTGCATCTTCTCTTTGTTCCCTAGAAAATCCCTAACCTACATCTTCACTTTGTCCCTGGGCAATCCCTAACCTGTACCTTCACTTTGTCCCTGGAGAATCCCTAACCTTCATCTTCTCTTTGTTCCCTGGAGAATCCCTAACCTGCATCTTCTCTTTGTTCCCTGGGCAGTTCCCAACCTGTCTTTTCACTTTGTCCCTGGGCAATCCCTAACCTGTCTCTTCACTTTGTCCCTGGGCAATCCCTGACCTGCACATTCACTTTTCTGTCTGAAGCTGTTGACTCAGGCCAGAGAAGGAGCCCAGTGCAGTTTTATGTAGCCAGCAGCTGTACTGCTTGTTCAGTATCAGGTTAGTGCCATTGCTTGTTCAGTCTGAACACCCAAAGTATGCCTTTATACTTGGAATCTCCTGGAATTCAGCATGGGCTCTGAAATCCTTGCTGGTTTCTGTTGTTCCCTGCACTGTCACAAAGCAGAGGTTCCAAAGCCAGCCCCCAGGGGAGTCCAGGACCCCTTTGCTCGTGCCCTGTTTCACTGGACCTGCTGTAAATGTGGAGTCTGTGTGATGGGCCCCGGGATGGAGTCAGACATCATGGCCTGTGTCTCTCAAAAACTTCATAGCACAGTTAAGAAATCAATAATCAGTATTCATATGAGGAGTAAGTGGACAGTGTGCCACTTTGCAGGGTGAATTTGGGGATCCTGTCTGTACAAATAGAGGATAAATGGAGTCAGTTACTGATACATTGGGAATCTGCAAACTAGTGTCATAATACACAGAGTTTTTCAGCTCCTGAAAATTGCCTTCAGCCTCCTGCATGCTGGAGCTCCACTGAATTTGAGTAATTTTGGTCAATGCAACTAACCAAGTTTACTTCAGCCCAGGATCTAATCCGCAATAAAGACTGGGTTTAGAGTAAAGGCTTTCTCAAAGCAAAGTTCTTGTAGAGAGTTTGATGTGATCAAAATTTTCCCTTGCCTACTTTTTGGTTCCTTAATCCCCAATTAATTTTTAGACCTAAACACACATGCAACTTTTCCAAAGGACTTTCAAAGGGTGCTCTGAGTCACTCCAATCAGTTCTGAAGCACAAAATACCCCTCGGTTGACATTCTGAGATCATGAGCTGTGGTTATGTGTATTTCACTGTTCACATGGTAACAGAATCAAAAGAAAATCATAATGAAATACAATGGTTGGATTCAGAAATAGGTTACAAAAACATTCTTTTGAGCAGTCCTAACAATGGAGAAGAGATGAATCTACATTGGGCCAAATTTGTCATTGCTGCAGTGCCAATTAAGTCTCTGAAGCTGCGCCTTGGAATAACTCAATAATTAGGTAAAATTCTTTCAGTGAGACTTGTGCCACCCCCACCCTCCTTCCAATGCTAACCTGAAATTATTTGGCTGAGAAAAACGAGGAGCTGGTATTTTCATTAACTCTTTGTATGCCTTCAATTTTAAAATCATTAAATATTTAGTGAAAATTTGCATTAGCAATTGATATTGAAGCTGGATTTACCACAAAAGATGAGCCTCTGATGGTTTAAAACAGAAACAGCTTCTGTTAAGGATGAGAAGAAAGGGATGAAAATGACTTAATTTTGTAGTTCTAAGCTGTCCTTTGTCTTAAAAGGTAAGAAAAGAATTACCATGGAAACATGCTCACTTCTCCTCATAGAAAAAAGAGTTTGACTTAATTACTATGAACCTGTACTATCTTATCTTAAAATAATATCCCAGGTCTTTTTCCCAAGCTATGTGTTTATATGTGTCAGAAAGAACTGAGGAAAATGCTATCAGAAGGGAAATAAGCATTTGTCTGTGTTTAAATCGTAGCTCTCACTCTGTAGCAAACATTT
Organism: Leptocoma aspasia; assembly: GCA_013399835.1. NCBI lineage: Eukaryota > Metazoa > Chordata > Aves > Passeriformes > Nectariniidae > Leptocoma > Leptocoma aspasia. The sequence goes on along the minus strand of VXAX01003680.1, from coordinate 508,465 downwards.
TTATTGCTGTTGTGAAATTCACACCTCTCAGGAGGAAATCTTCTTATAGAATCTGCTGCTTTCTCCCAGCTCCTATACGAGTATGTAAGCAACTGTAGCAAATCTCTTTTAACTGGCAACAATAAAGAACAGTAATTGCACACTTTAATTTAAAATTACAAGAATGTTCCTTCCTTTTCTGGAGGGAAACCTCTTCTGTGGGCCACTTTCCAGAGCTAAATGCCTCATTGTCAGAGGAGAAGAGCGTGGTGTTGTTGGGATTGATGGAATTTTTGGGATTTATGGTGGTCAGGACGTGGAGCACAGCAGAGCTCTGGGAGCTCTCCCTGCTCTCTCCTCCTGGTGTCCTCTCTGCTGGGCTCAGCTCAGGTGCCTGGAAATGTTGGGAATTGGTTCTGGCAGGTCTGGGGTCTTGCTTGGAGCAGGGATTGCTGTGTCATGCCTGAGTCACCCTGGCCCTGCTCCCATTGCTCCCTGTCCTCGCCTCCCTCCGCTCTGGGCTGGAACTGGAGCCTGCAGCTGGGAGAATTCACACAATTCACACAATTCACACAGAATCACTGCGTTGGAAGAGCCCTTCAAGATCATGGAGTCCAAGCCAGCCCCAACAGCTCAGCTAAACCCTGGCACCCAGTGCCACATCCAGGCTTTGTTAAACACACCCAGGGATGGTGACTCCAGCACCTCCCCGGGCAGAACATTCCAGAACTTTATCACTCTTACTTTGAAAAACTCCTTCCTGACATCCAGCCTGTATTTCCCTTGGAGCAGCTCGAGGCTGTGTGCTCTGGTTGTGTCAGCTCCTGGAGACAGAGCCCAGCCCCAGCTGAGCACAGGCACCTTTCAGGGGTCACAGAGAGTGCTGAGGTCACCCCTGAGTCTCCTTTTCTCCAGGCTGAGCACCCCCAGCTCCCTCAGTGGTTCCTCACAGGGTTTGTGTTCCCAGCCCCTGTCCAGCCCCTCTGGATGTGCTCAAGGATCTCAATGTCCTTCCCAAGCTGAGGGGCCAGAACTGGGCACAGAAGGCACAGATCCCTCCTGAGACAGCTCCCCCAGCCAGGCAGGGCTGTGCTCCTCACCCCAGAGCTCACCCCAAAGCCTGGCAGCCCCCCAGCCAGGCAGGGCTGTGCTCCTCACCCCAGAGCTCACCCCAAAGCCTGGCAGCCCCCCCAGCCAGGCAGGGCTGTGCTCCTCACCCCAGAGCTCACCCCAAAGCCTGGCAGCCCCAAAAGCAGGATGGGTGACCTGTGAAACTCTGAGAGCCAAACCCAGGCTAGGTGTGTGAAACACCTCACACCTGCAGCAGGGCTCCCCACGTGTCCCACACTGCTGCTCAGCCTTCTGGTGGTGGGGATTCAAAATGTTTTTTCGAGGAGCTGGCCCCAAGGAGAGCGCAGCCTGCATGAGTGAGTGATGTAGGAATGGGTTGTATCATTATTTATCTCTGAAATAATCCTTGTTTTTCACATCACATCTGTGAGGCTTCCAGTCTTCTCCTGCAGACAGACTGCCAAGAATTTTATCTGTGGGAGTTTGCAGCTCCCCAGAAAAAAGGCAAACAGAGAACTTTCAGTCTAAAGTAATTTATTTTAGTGGAAGAAAAGCATTTAAAACCAACAAAAACAAAGTTTCCACGGAAGGCCACAGGAAATACCTTTCCTGAAGTTCTCTACAGTAATTGTAGAACTGATTGGTTGGTATCTTTGCACCCCTGGAAATGTGTGAGATTTAATTGTTTCAAGGCAATTGTTTTTTAGAACAACATACATTTGTGGCAATCACAGACATGTTTAGCTGCACTAGGATAGCTTAAGTCCTGTTTCCATCTGCTTTTTTGGTGCCTTTGCATTATGACAGCAACCTAGAAGTTTCTCAGAATAAATTGGAATCTACCAACATGCTTAACATAAGATTATTTAAAGTGTCATTATCTTCTGCCTTAGCCTGGCCATGATTTTGCCCCATAGAAGGACAGGGAGACATAGAGCAGAGAATTTGGGAAAATTGAGTTGTATACAATAAAATTCTTGTAGTATGGGTTCAAATGCAAAATATTAAAAAGTGAATGGGCCACACAGGGAACGTGCTCCCCTGTGCCATTATCTTTATGCCCCAGGAAAGTTGATAGAGCCCTTTTTACGTCTGGGCATCAAAGCTTTAGAAACTTCAACCTCCAACGTTTTAATTCAGCTGCTTTTAATAATGCTCCTAACACACAAAGATCAGCTCCAACTTTACTGAGGAAAAACTGTATTTTCTGGTATCTGCTAAGCTGTGTGTCATGAGTTTCTGTAATAACTACCAGGGATTAGGTTAATAGCATTACAGCTGGAAGTGTTACTCGTGGCTTTGTGAGAGACCTGTTTACAATTTACAAGGTTGGAGTGATTAGCAGTGCAGATGCAGGCTCCGCTGGTTACAAAAGCTTCTGTTGGCTGGAAAGCGTAGTGGATTCATATTTATGGAAGGAAAATACAGTATTTTACAGTAAAAAAAAGTGTTGCTGGGTGTGGAGAATCTTGGCCTCGTTAGGGAGCTATTCACAGATAGAAGAGATCCTTAAAGGAGATTAAAACAGCCACTGGTGACACGCTGCCAGGAGTTCCCCCATTCCCTGGGATAGCAGTGGGCATCCCAGAATCATGGAATGAGCAGGTTCTGGAAGCACCTGTATTGCTGCAGTCAGGGTCACCACTTATTGCCGTGGTCCATGCATTGAAAAAGGACTCGACAATAATTTCAGGAGGCTAATATGATTTATTAAAATGACTCCATAATCAGAGGATTTCGGGCAATAATGTGCCCAGGTACAGAGCTCAGATGTTTCTTCCCCACTGCCCTGTACCAAGAAGAATTCTCAGAATGCTCACAATATCAGAGATATCACAGTCCTTCAGCTCCTTCTCCCACTCCAAGGAGACAGGCAGAGCAATCTAAAACATCCTTGAAGAACACACAGAGATTTTGTTTATAGAAAGCTTATACAGAGTAAAAAGACAGGTTTTTTACTGGTTTCATCTGCAGGTTTGCACACAGAGAAACTTATATGTTCTAGCAACACACCTGAGTGGCAAACCCCTGTGATCCCCTCGGTGAGGGGAGCCAGGGCTCCAGGAGCTCCCTTGCCCAGCAGAATTTCCTCATCACAAAGCCTGGCTGAGAGCCTGGCTGCAGAGCCTGGGGAGGTTTTTCTGGGAGAGAAGCTGTGGCCATCCTTCACTCAGCCAGAAGGAATGCTGTCGTGCCTGATGGTGGTGTAGAATTTGCACAGGTAGTCTCAATCTCAAGCTGCGTCAAGGGAGATTTAGGTTAGATATAAGAAAAAAGTTTTTTACAGAAAGAGTGATCAAGAACTGGAATGTTCTGCCCGGGGAGGTGGTGGAGTCACCATCCCTGGGTGTGTTTAAAAAAAGCCTGGATGTGGCACTGGGTGCCAGGGTTTAGTTGAGGTGTTAGCGCTGGGTTGGACTCGATGGTCTTATAGGTCTCTTCCAACCTTGAGATTCTGTGATTCTGTGAATTTCCATCGAGCTACACCTGTACAGGCAGACACTTCTGCTCTGGACATCTTCACACCTGCACTGGGCTCCCGGCTCCGTGGGGTCTTTCCTCCAGCAACTTGATCAGACACTTCTTTCATGGAAAATGGTGCTTTAGACACCCCCATGCTGCCAACTAAGCCATTTCTGGTTATTTATTACTGCTGAAAATTCAGATTTTCTGATCTAAAACTGATTCCAGTTAAATTGGAGGTTGGAACCAGGTGATCTTTAGGATTCCTTCCAACCCAAGCCATTCTGTGATTCTCTGATTCTAAATAGGATCGTTGCACAGTTGACAAGCTGATAATGCAAAAGAGTGAATTCTGACAGTTTTTATACTGATCTCCCTCCTTAAAGTTGCTGGCACTGGTGTCCATGGCATTGCTAACTGTGCCTAACACCAGCAGGGGCCAGCTGATGCTGTCCTGCCCTTGGTGGGCTTTGTCAGCTCTCTCTTCTGTGGTGTGAGGTTCTCTGCTCCTCAGTGGTTTCCAGAGATGGACTTTTTCCCTCAGTGTCTCTAAAATGGAGAGCTACTGATTCATGCTGACTGTTCTTCAAATGGCAAGGAGTGATTAGACTCTGACCACAATGGTGAAAAGCCTTGTGCCTCATTTAATTCCCTTTCTGTTGCATTTTTCTTAAAGATATCTTACTAGCTACAGCTTTCTATAGATAAACAGCACTGTGCTGGAGAATTTCACACTCAGAGTGAAGCCTACAAAATTTGCATTTGTCAAATTTTACAATGAGGTGGAAAAATGTCACTCTTTACCAGGAACAAACTTCGAGGCATAATTGCTTGTAAGCAAAGCAGATATCAAACTTGTTTGGTCATGAGTTAAATCCCACTTTGGTGTTGCAGAGTGCAGCCCCCCAAGAATGTTGGCTGGCATTTGTTGGGGGTTTAATACCATCTGAAAGTGCTGATGGTACATGATGTGACTAATAGGACAGCAAGGCTCCTGAATCATCCCCACCCTGCCTGTCTCCTCCCAGACTTGTGTACCCATCCAGCATTTTAATGCCAGCCTCAAACGTTTCCCAGCCACCAGGGCAGTTGTGCAAATGCTCCCTTCAACCACCCTTCCCTGCACGCTGAACATTTGCCAAATAAATTGGGTCCTTCTGAAGAAGTTTGGTCTAAAGAGTGTCCTAAATTTATCCCCCAAGGTAGCAAAGGACTGCATTAGTTGGAAATTCAGTCCAGCTCTCCAGGAGGCTTCCTGTCACTGCTGCTGGGAAGCTCCCATGCCAAATGGCAGCTGTGATTAAAGGCATGACAGGCAGTGACCCTGAGCTTGCTCTTGTAGCACAGGACTTAAAAATTGCTTCAGTGAACCTCAGAGGAAAATCAGATCACAGGAGAGATTCCTGCAAATTTGCCTAGAGGAACTGAGCTGTTTGGTTTTGCTTTGTTTTTAATTCTCTGCAGAATGTTATTTCTTCATGGAGAAAAGAGATAAAGGTGGCATTGTCCCAGGGAAAGGTGGCAGTGGCACAGGAGAGGGTGATGGGGGGATGGAGGGGAATTACAAGTGCTTTTTGTTTGCTCAGATGTGTTGTGAGGGCTGATGCCTCTTGTGCCATATGGTGGAACAGCTGATGGCTAAATGCTGATGCTGAAACATGATGCTGACACAGCAGATGCTAAAACGTGATTGTGGCAAAGATGATAGCAAAACACTGAAGGTGAAACACCAGTGCAGAAAGTGGTGCTGATAAAATAGAAACTTGTGGTGTTTGTCTGTTAGAAATTGTATTTCTGGAGCTGGCAGTGACTGTAGTAGCCCAGGGAGAGTTTGGAAGGCCAGACTGGAGGTGCTTGGGAAGCCAGAGGAGTTCTCAGCTGGTTGTTAGTGGGGCAGAGCGAGGCAAATGTTTGCTCTTTGCTCCACAGGGAAGGACACAAACCCTTTAGGAAGAAGCAAGCCCACTGTGAAACTCAGTTTCCAGCTCTCCCAGTCCCCCCAGCAGACTCTGGGATCAGCTCCACGCTGCTCTCACAGGGCTGGCTGCAAACCAGCAGGTTTCCAGCTGGTCACAGAGGAATAATGAGGTCATCCAGCACACACAGGCTGCTTGCTTGTCTCCCTTAACATTTATGTATTTTTTATGGTTCTAAACACCGAGAACAAGAGTTTTAAACATTTAGTTGCAACAAACTGTGGTCCAGTGGTTTTTTTTTTTTTTTAGCAGGAATGCCATTCTGGGGTGTGCTTGCCTAAGTTTCTGAAGGATGGCTTTGACCTTATTAGCAGATATGCACCGTGAGCTTGTGAGGCACAGAAATGGCATTTTGTTTATTAAGTACCCGAGTTGCTCTAGAAAACTGAGGTAATTTAAAAAACTGGAAGAGGGCCAAATAACTTAAGTGGCAATATAAAAGTTACAAGAAGATGTATTTTCAGAATTAAATATTCTCCAGTCCGATGGTCTGTGCCCTCAGAAAATCCAGGGTAAACTGATGCCAGAATGGAGCTCAGGAAAGGCTGCTCTTGTTTCCTGCAGACCACACCGTGTTCTGCATCTTAGATGGTTGACAGAACGTAGCTTGGATTGTAGGATATAAAATTCCTACCATGAAAATGCTTTGTAATTATTTCAGTAGGCATTTCCTTGTGGAAGGTCGTGCAGTATGCATGGGGAAAGGGGATGGGGAAAGTTTGATCAGTAGCACTTATTTGGTTATTTGCTTATTTGGAAAGGAGGGAGGGCATGGTCATCATCTCCCAGAAATCCTGAGGGTGTCCAGCCTGTGAAATTGGATTAAAAGCCCTCACATTGCAGTTCCCTTTGAGAGTCTGGGGTGTTGTGCTGGTTTGTTTGCAGCTCGCTGTGTCCTGTGGGAGGGGTGGGCTGGCTGCAGGGACAGGGACTTGTCTGTGTCTGTGGAACCATCTGCTGCAGGCTGCTCAGACAAGCTGGGGGACACAGGCAGGGCTGAAGGACAGCCTGAGGGGGCACAGGGACGTGGTGAGAGGTGTTGGTGGCAGCTGATGAGAAGAGCAGAGGGAAGGCTCAGACCAGGCTGAGAGGGCAGGAGTCGTTGGCTGACCAGTGATCCTTGGTTAGATCAGGGTCCTTCAGGGTTTGGACACCTGAAAGCATCTGTGAAATCTGTTTAGCACCTGAAAGCTGTGTGTGAGGAACCAGCTGATGGGATCCATGACCTGGGGGGGGACCCTCTGCAGCCCCCATCCCTCAGACACCCCAAAGCACAGCCTGCCAGTGCGTGGGGACAGTTGTCACTTCCCAGGAGCTCCCTGCCACCCGTGCAGGACTGGTTGTGCCACAGGAAGCCACTGAAGGTCACTGTGACGAGCACACAGGAGGGAAAGCAGAGCAAGAGCTGCTGTCAGACCCTGTGGCTGTGTTTCGTGCAGCACATCTCTGGTTATATATCTGCTCTAGTTCAAGGTTAGGGACTCAGAATCCTTGAGGGGTCTTTGTCTGAAGGAAGAGGACTCAGCAGTTCTGCCCCAGGCTCTGCCTCACCACACTTGGTCCTGAGAGGGATGTTCCCAGTTCTCTCACTGGGGAGGTGAGCAGCCTGGGCAGCCTTGGCTGGCTGGGAGGAACTGCAGGGAATCAAATGCCAGCTGCCAGCAGAGAGCAGCTTTACAGGCTGCTCTCTTCCCTGCTGAAGTGATGAACTCCATCAAATAATGGCAGTGTTGGAAGGGGGTTGATAGAAGCAAGACACAGGATTTGGCCTGATCTCAACTCTGGACAGGTGTGTGGGAAGGCAGAAATCACTTTTCTCTCCTCCAGTGAGAAACTTCCATTGTTGCACACTAAAACATGAATGATTAATTATTAAGTTATTTTACAGTAAACTGTAGCACTTGAGTTAATTTAGGTGGGCATTCACATCCAGCTCATACCTTTCCTGGTTCTAGGCTTGCAATCTCTTTCCTGGATCAGCCTTAATTTGGGGTTCCCCTGGGAGGTATGGCAGTGGCTGTTTTTCTTTGCTTAATCAAAGTGACAAAAGCATCCAAAAAATGATCATTATGGAATAAGATCTAGGGTCTACCAACACTTAAGTGCAGAAAAGGAGCTCCAGCATCCAGTCAGGGGCTGGCAATGAGTCAGAACTCTAGCACTGAGCCTGGAGAGAGGAACATAATGGTTGTCCCTGGGAAAGTTCATTCTACCATGAAAGCTTATGGTTATCAGGTCCAGAAATGTTTTTGAAAAGTAATTTGCACCCCAGTGATTTGGGAAGAGGTTCGGTGTTTGGTACCTAATAAAGATAGCTGGCATGGAAGGGATGTTATTTTAATTATAACATGGTGATGACATTTTCAGGAAGGGATCCCACCGAGTTTGTGTGCAGGCATTTCCATACTCCCAGCACTTAAACAGCTGCCACAGGGTTTTCATTAACAGCTTATTGGGATACAGTATGGACAGGCTTATGCCGTGCTATCACTGCTCCACAGCCCTTCCTCCTCTTCCTTGGCTTCCTGGGAGAGATGAGCCAAACAGACCTGGCCAGAGCCAGTCTCAGAACAGGAGAGCAGAGGGTGGGAGGCAGCAGCCCTGCCCTGAGGGAGGGGACAGCCCCAGCCCCTCTCATCCCCTCCACACTCAGAGCATTTCTGGGACAGCTCCAGCGGCTGCCTGTGCCAGCTGGCTGATCCAGCAGAGCCCTGCTGGAGCTGGAGCTGTGCTGGGGCACTGCAAACCCAGTCTGGCTGCAATGACGTCCCTCTGACTGCCCACTGGTTTTGGAAATCACACTGTTTGTGGTGTGCTGCTGTGACTCATTGCCAGTGACCTTGGTGGCACTGGGGACAGCTGAGGGGCTGCTCCAGGGCAGGAGCCAGGACCCCTCATCCCTGCCCTGGGGATGGACCTGAGGGACTGACACTGCTGGGCTGGGGTTCTGGGATTCTGGAATCCTGGGATTATAGAGTTCTGGGGTTCTGGGGTTCTGGAATCCTGGGATTATAGAGTTCTGGGATTCTGGGTTTCTGGGGTTCTGGAATCCTGGGATTATGGAGTTCTGGGGTTCTGGGGTTCTGGGGTTCTGGAATCCTGGGATTATGGAGTTCTGGGGTTATGGAGTTCTGGGGTTCTGGAATTCTGGGGTTCTGAGATTCTGGGTTTCTGGGGTTCTGGAATTCTGGGATTCAGGAATTCAGGAATTCTGGGACTCTGGAATTCTGGAGCCACACCAGTGCCAGGGGAGAATCAGGCCCAGCCACTCAACCTTGCACAGCCACTTCTCCTGAGTTCCTTATCGTGCTTCCCCAGCACAGCCTGGGTGAGGGAGGGATTCAGGGAGTACCTGGGGCCTGGCAGAGCCCGCAGCAATTCCCTGCTCAGCTCAGCTGCTCGCTCACATTGCTCAGAAGCTTTGGCAACAACATTTCCACCCCAATCAGACTGTAGGGCTCTGTTTTATATGTGCTAGTCTCTAACCAACAAATCTTCATGCAAAAAAAAAAAAAAAAAAAACTTGAAAATAACTCTGTGTAAATCATCATCAATTTTTTTTATTATTCATTAAAATAACATTAATCATAAACCTCTTTGGTATTCATGTGGATGTAATATGTAGTTCCAAAGGAATTATGGATTAAAGGGGACTTAAGCTCAGAACACTCAGTTCTCTATGAACATGCTGTGTTCATTATGTTAGATTTAGTGTGAACTATTTTCTTCAGTATTATTAGAAGGGAGTAATGGTTGAGTTTCGCATTTATTTGAAAGTGATTAAAGCAAAATTTTCACCTTGAATAAAACAGCAGCAACATATTAACAATTTTTATCATGCCCACAAAAGAAATCTCTTCTCAAAAGATTGGAAATAATCCTCTGAAATCTACCTGCAGCTGATTATATTAACCCATGTGAAATACACATTTCCACCTCCGTGGATTTTTTTTTTTTTCTAACTTTACACTGTTGGGGTTGTTAATATCTCTGCTACTCACATGCACCTAGGGGTAATGTTAGGATCACTGCACATTCACTCTTCTGTTTCTGACTTCTGAAGGCCCTACATTAATATTCTAAGACTCATTACTGATGTAAAAACTAACTGGTTTATTGAACATTGCATGTCTGGCCTCATGTCTGCATAGTACTAATTAAAAATCATGAACTTCTTTACCAGCAGGAAGCTTTGTAAAATGCGGTGTGGATTTTTGGAGGATTTAATCCTGTTCCTGTGTATATAAACCAGAGGGCATTTTCCAGACTCTCCTGTGAGTTTCGAGGTATTATTTACAGAAATAATTCCATGATGAGTATGCTGGGTTGGATTCTGCCCAACCTCCCATTTTTCACCCCGGTACGAGACAAATTAGCTGCAGGCATGAGAGGTCTGGTGATGGGAATGAGTTCAGGTGCAGGAATGGATCACAGCAGACCTTGTTCCTGCCCCTGAACCTGCCTTTCAGCTGGCATCATTCACTTCCCAAAGCACTCACCTCACCTGAAGGACAGAAGTCCCCCAGATGCCAGGAGGTCAGCTCGTGTTTCACCACCAGCCCTTCCTGCTGGGGTGCAGATTTACAGTAGGACCTCTGTCAGACAGCACACAGGGCCGTATTTTATCAGGCAGTGGATGTCTTTTCATTTGCTATCAGCCAAGTGTGTGTAATCCTAATTAAGAAATAAGTTAATCCTAATGTCAACTGGCATAAATCCTGTGAGGAGGAGTGTTTGCAGTTACCCAGGGCTGTGATGTGTTTGCTCGACTTTGGTCCCCGAGTTGTCCTTGTTCCTGTGCAGTCTGCTCTGAGGTCAGCAGAATCATCAAATCAGAGTGTGGTTTGGGTTGGAGGGGACCTGTAAAAGTCACACAGCCCAGCTTTCACTAGTCCAGGTGGCTCAAAGCCCCATCCAACTCCTGACCTTGAGGAGCTGCTCCCACTGTCCTTGTGAACGCTCAGCTTGCTTGCTGGAGTGTCACAAAATGTCCTGGGACTGCCTGGACACTGCTTAGACCCCCTCACCTGTCCTTGTCACCCACACTGCAGCTTTTTTGTGAGTTCTGGTAACTCTTGAGGATTTTTTTTCATGCTTTTCTGAAAGCTGAAGTGCCAGAACTTCCAGCCACTACTCCTCTGACTAGATGTTTGAATTGCCACAGCTGTGGCTGCGTGAGTCAACTTAGCTCCACACCATTATTCAGAAATGAGAAGAAATTACAAAAAAAGGCAGAATTAACCCCAATGAAATGCCAGATGATCCCTTCACCCTGCTTCTGAGCCTCAGTCTGGGCTGAGAGATTCCCCTCCCAGCCTGGGTTAGTCCAGGACAAGCCCCTTCCCCACGGCCAGCCCTGCTCTGTGCTGCTCCCAGTGTGATTGCAGCCCAGCTCCCCTCAGAGGCTTGCTTTGAAACACCAAACACGTGCAGCTGAGGTGCCAGTCCCCCGTGTGCCCCTAACTTCAGCTGGAAACCTGGCATGTGCCTTTTTCCATCCCCTGTCTGCCTTTGCACACGTGCCTAGAGGAGAGCTGTACGTTTTCTCGGAGAGATTTTGGATTTGTTGTTTCAGACACGGTTTTCTTGAGGACAAATCCAGGTTTCAGTCGTGATCCACTCCCTGTGTTATTGGGTGAACTCACCTGGCCTCAGAGACAGGGAGCCTGTGCTCTGAAGGATGGGGTTTCATGGCTGTTTGAGGGTTCAGGTGAGAAAAGAGCAGTCCCAGGAATGGCTGGGGGCAGAATATAGAGCCAGGGCACCCTTAGGGGGAAAACTGGGGGGAAAAAGCAGGGGGGAAAAAATCCCTTTAAAAATCCCTTTCCCTGTCCCTTCATAGCACACTGAAGTCTGGATTCTGTAAATATGCTTTTATGTAGAATAAAGATGGCTGTGTAAGGTAAGCTATAGCATTAAATACCTTCAAATAGTGCCTTCTTAAGTCTGTAGGGAACTTTTATCTGCAGGAGTCACAGCTCTCCTGCTAGAAATCAAGCCCTTTATCTCCTCTTGGATGAAGAGTGGTGCAGGGGGGAGAGCAGAGTTTCTGCTGGCTGGTGGGGCATGCATCATTGTGCTTCTGAACCTCTCTGCTATTAATAATGAATTAGTCTCCACAACACAAATACAAGGCAAGGTAGTTAGTAGTGTCATTTTTGGTCTAAAAAAAAAAAATAAAGGAAGAACTGAGAGATGAAGAGAGCTGGTCAGGAGCTGCACCAGGAATTGGAAACTGAAGAAGGTTTCTCATGGGTGTTATGCTGATCCCCTAGCCAGTTTAAAAACTTCACATTTCTTTTATTACTAGCTTGCCCTGAAGAGTTTTTCTTCCTGTCCTGTTTCTTTCCTCTTTCTTTTCCCCCTGTCGGTGCAGCACAGCGATCCATGTAAGCACAGTTCCCTGTCCCACCAAGAGCACTGCAGGGCCTCAGGACACGCTGTATTTGCCACATGTGATGCCATTTTACAAGACAAAAGTCACATTGCTGTTACTGAAAACAATAAGAAAAACCACAGTGCCACGTATTGCGTCAGTCCACGTTGCTGGGACGTGCCTGTCTGTCCTCCTCTGGTGACATCTGGCTCTTCTTCTGTTCCTGGTGTTTCCTTCTTTCCTTAGCATCAGGTGCTGCTCAAAAACCACTTGCTGTTTGTGAACAAGAGCAAGAAAATATAAAAAGGAATGAGATTTTCCACGGCAGGCTTTTCAGGAGTGTGTAAAGCTGGCGGAGGGAGCAGCCACACTGCAGGGACTGGCATGGCTGGTGCTGGAGCTGTGTGAGCTACCTGGTAAACTGAAGGGTAATGCTCACTTTCTTCTTCTGGGGGGATAAGAAGATTGGCAACATTAATTTTCGGCTGAATTAGCTCTTTTGATAAGAGTCCAGGAGAGAGTCTTGAAGCAATCATGAAATCAGAGCAGCTAATGCTGCTTGGCTGCTCTGTAGGCTGTTCCTAGACCCAGGAGCCCCATTGCCCTGCTCTGAGAGGGATCCTCGGGCTCTTACAGGCTTTTAATCATGGGTTTCCATCACATGTGTCTTGGGTGGGTGTTGCTAGAACGTATTATAAGTTTCTCTGTATGCAAGCTTGCAGAAAATTCTTCCCATGGGAAAGCATCTTTTTACTGTCTTTTACTCTGTACAAGTTTCTGTAAACAAAATCTCTGATCTGTGTTCAAGGACATTTGGATTTCTCTGCCTGTCTCCTGATAATAGGAGATGGAGGTTTTCTTCCTTTTAGCCTATGAGGTGAAAAGTTGTTATCTCTGATTGTGTAAGCTATTCTGGCATTCCTTGGACGGAGCTTGAGGCAGCAGCTTCGGATGCTCCAGGCTGGGCAGATAATAGCCCAAATCCTTTGTCTTATGGAGTCATGTTAATAAATCATATTTAGCCTTCTGATATTATTGCCAAGAGTCCTTTGTGAATGCACGGAGCACAGCAATAGGTGGGGAGGGAGAAGTGACCAGCCAGCTTTGATACTCAGCAGGGTGAGTTCAGAGTTTGATACTCAGCAGGGTAAGTTCAGAGTTTGATACTCAGGCAGGGTGAGTTCAGAGTTTGATACTCAGGCAGGGTAAGTTCAGTTTGATACTCAGCAGGGTAGGTTCAGAGTTTGATACTCAGGCAGGGTAAGTTCAGTTTGATACTCAGCAGGGTAGGTTCAGAGTTTGATACTCAGGCAGGGTGAGTTCAGAGTTTGATACTCAGGCAGGGTGAGTTCAGTTTGATACTAAGGCAGGATGAGTTCAGAGTTTGATACTCAGCAGGGTAAGTTCAGAGTTTGATACTCAGACAAGGTAAGTTCAGAGTTTGATACTCAGGCAGGGTAGGTTCAGAGTCAGGCTCAGGCTGCCCTGCAGTGTCCTGGGCAGAGCAGCAGCCCAGGCAGGAGGTGTCAGCTCTCTGCACCTCCAGTGCACCCCAGTTTGTGCCCTGAGGAGCTTTGCTCTTTCTGGAAGGTTTGGGATGGGGTTTCTTGTGAAGTAACACAGAAGGCTCAGATGCCCACTAGTTCCTGTGCACAGCCCCTGCCTGCCTGCCACCACCAGCACCTTTCTGTGCTGCTCTCCATCCCTGGGAGCAGATGTGCTCAACACCAAAGGCAGCAGCTCTCCTCCCAGGCTCTGAGCAGGGAGCAGTACCAGTGCTCTGACTAGCAGGAGAGGAAAAACTCACCGAGGGAGTGAGAGGGCTGTTAGAGCCACAGGATCCCAGCATGCCAAGGAAAAAAGCATCCTCAGAGAAGGATTTTTACTTTCAGGGCATGGTGGGAATTTGCTGCAGGGAAAAGTAAATCTTGGGAGTGATTGGGCTGTGAGAGGGAGGAGGGGGAGAGCCGTGCTCCAGCCCCTGGCTCCCACACAGGGCTGGGGCTCTGCAGCTCCTGAGCTCCGTGGCACAAGGGGGTGTCCAGTGCCTCGCAGGGAAAGGTCTGTCATGAATAAACATCTTCATTTTAAATCACTGTAGGCTTCTGCTTTTGCATTTCATTTCCAAACGCAGTTATCCAATTTTCGGTTTAGGCCCTCTGAAGTGTAGAAAAATAGAAGTATGCTGCAGAAGAGGGGCAGAAAAAAACTTTAGCAATTGCTAAAGCGATGCACAAAGAGAGAGAGAAAATGACCTTTGGTTGGGCATCCAACAGTGCAAAGAAATTCTAAAGTAGTTTACTTTGAAGTACATTTCAGTCAGAGGGATTTTCTAGCAGTAAAATCAGGCACTTAGCAGGGATTGCATATAATTTCCACTCTATGCCAGTATAAAGCTTCAAACATAATGATTTTTTTTTCCATTCAACACCAATAACTAAAGCCCTTGGTCATTAATAATGACTCATTCTTCACCTGTGCTATTTGAACTACATTTGTCATCTGTTACTAGCCTTTAAAAGAACTTAACCTGACTTTTCTTTTTGCCTTGTCTTTCAGTTTCTGAGTCATTTTCTCTACATATGACACATTTTAGAGTTTGACATTTACATAGGACACTGATGTTAGAAGTGCTTTTAGTTTGCATTTGTCTTAATTTCAGGTGTTACTGTCACACACTACTGTGTTTTACTACATTGTTCAGCCTAATCTTGCCACAGCAATGTGAGGTCAGCAGTGGCAGAGGTTTGGGAGCGGGCAGGGGATGGATATGGTGACTCCAGCACCAGAAGTGCCACGTAGGAGGTGGAATAATTCACCTAGAATGCAGCCAGCCTGTCAGAAAGGCTCAGTGGAGGTTTTACCAGCAGATCTGTAGCTGGCACCTGTAAAATGCCCTAGTTCAGTGGGCAGGAGCTGCTGGTGTCCCCAGGGAGGAGTCCCAGTGTCCCTGTGGGACCAGCAGCACAGCCCCTGGGGCTCCCCTGCTCTGGGAGCAGCCTGGCTAGGACAGGGCACAAAAGCTGCTTCTCATCCCGTCCTGCAGTGTCTGTGGGGCTGAGGAGCAGGGGAGGAGTGCCAGCCCAGCCCCTGCAGCTGCTTTCTGCACACCTGTGGGAGCTGGCATCTCAGCAAAGCCCAGTCCTGCAGCTTACCCTGCTGCTGTGTCCTCACAAACAGCCAAATCCCCTGCTCTGGGCACTTGCACACCTATCTGAAGGAGGAGAAACACTCCTGGCTAGGAACCGTGCTTGTGATTAACATCAGTGCTGTTGGTATTCGANTAGCCTTCTGATATTATTGCTGAGGGTCCTTTGTGAATGCACAGACCACGGCAATAATTCTCATTATTGTGTGGTTCAGCCCGAGCAGAGCTTTCTGTGGTGCCAGTCACACAATGCCCTGCCCGAGTGGTGCAGCAGCCCCACTGCCAAAAGTGATGCTAATGAGGGAAACGAGCCCTGCTCCCACCAACAGCACTGCAAGTTTGTCCCTGACCTCCGTGGCAGACAGAGCTGGGCCTTTTTTGGAATTCAAAAATAAACCGAAGCTGTAAAAACCAATATTTTCTTAAGGGAGTCGTCCTTTTGTGTTTTCTTTCAGTGCCTGAAGTGCCTTTTGTAGAAAGGTTACTAACCTGCAACAGATGAAAGTTAAAAGAACACGGTTAGAAGGCAAAGTAAAAGGTGGTTATGAACATATGGTTGGTAGATTTATTTTTAGAAATGAAATACAAAAATCTTGAGAAAAAAGGCAACTGGTGCAAAAGTGCCTTAAATTGGAGGAACTTCATCGTCAAATATTTATGGCTCTCTTTGCAGAGTTTGAAAAATTAAATTATTAAAAGCAAATATTGTGGCAAATAGGTTCCCATCAATCTCAATAAAAGTTACATTTCACTATCACTGTCACATTATTACTTTTTTGCTTTCAGTCTGTTAAGATTGAAGAGAACAGTAACAAACTCCAGTAACAAATCAAAGCTTTTCAATGTAATTTACTTGGTGAGTAATTTCTAATTGATTCAGACTGATGGGGCTGCATAGTTTGATGTATTGCCAAAGTGAGAGATACTTTGGACGAAGTGAATTTATAAGCACCTCTTCTCCAAAGAAAAATGGCTGCTATATTTCATTTTGTCACTTTTAGCTGGAGCAATGTTCTTGTATACCTATCTGTGTGGAATTTCAAGGGAAAAAGGAAAAAAAAAAAGATAAAAGGCAGCGTGTACACCTGAGGGGAAAGGCAGCCCTGTCCCAGTGAAGGGCTGGGTCTGGCTCGAGGGGAGTGGGACTTGAGGCATGTTCATCCCACAGCTGCAGCCTGGCTCTGTGCTCCTTCCCTCTCCCTCTTTATTCAAAGTGTAGTTGCCTAGCAACCTAATTTAGTCACCTGCAGGTCAGGGTTCAGATCTTGTTAATGTCACTGTGAATTAGAAGGAGGAAATGACTTTGGGGGTTTTACAGCTTCTTTGTGACACTGCTGTTAACCAAGAGGTTCGTGTCCTGTGGTGGAAAGCCTTCAGTGGCTGCTTGTTTTCTCCAGGATTATTTCCACACGTGTTCTGCAGTATTGCTCAGGTGGAGAAGGGAAGGGGGAATCTGACAGAAGAGATGTAATTTGATATATCCATTGTGCATGTTAAAGGTCAGAAGCAGTGCTCCGCACCCAGTGACAAATTGCTCCGTTTCAGGGCAACTTAAGCTCCAGATTTTGGGAAGAATTGCTCCAATGTCAGCCCTGCCCCACAGCACATTTAGGGAGGCTTTCAGGAGAGCAGAAACACCTTCCCCTGCCACTTTCTTCCCCACAGCAGAAATCCCTCAAGGCTGGTGCCTCAGGGGAGCAATCTAAAATTAGCAAGTACAAAATTCATCTGGAATTTTTGCTCAGTGCACTCTCAGAAACCCTCTGATTCTTGCTGCTGCAGCCTGGTGTAATAAAAGCATCCGTTTCCCCCAGCACCCTGCTCTGGTCAGCTGCAGAGGTTTGCTGAGTTTGCCAGGGAGGATCCAAGGCACCTGAGCTGCTGGAATCCCAAACGCTGGGAGGTTTGCAGGGCCACTGGGGCTTGGGGAAGTGTGTGTCCCAAACTGGGGAAGTGTGTGCTCCAAACTGGGGAAGTGTGTGCCCCAAACTGGGGAAGTGTGTGCCCCAAACTGGGGAAGTGTGTGCTCCAAACTGGGGAAGTGTGTCCCAAACTGGGGAAGTGTGTGCTCCAAACTGGGGAAGTGTGTGCTCCAAACTGGGGAAGTGTGTCCCAAACTGGGGAAGTGTGTCCCAAATTGGGGAAGTGTGTGCCCCAGACCTGCCCGGTGCCCCCGGGGTGCTGCACAGCCATCAGATCTGCTCAGCTCCCCCTCCAGCACAGCTGGGGCTGCACTGCCAGCCCAGGCATCTGCCACAGCTCAGAGAAACAAATCAGCTCCGTGCATGCTCTGGGTGTGAAGGAAAGGCTTTGCAGTTTTGATAGAAATATTTGTGTAGAGCTGTCAGAAGGGTTTTTCCACTTGGTTGGCCTAACCAGCTGAAAGGAAAGCATGCACACAGCCATGTGTACATGTACTTATATCTAGCTATGCGTTCTTATTATTATGGCTGAAGGTCCAAATTTGAACAATTTGGTCCAAAATTAAATATTTCACTTTATTTCCAGGATGATAAACACGTCTTATTACAATTGCAAAATAAGGTGCTTAGAGCACAAGTAGAAGCCTCACTGAAAAATAAAAAGCCATAACTTTTCCCTTAGAAAAGAATAGAATTAAATATTTTGCATGTATTAGAAAAAATCCATCACTATTTGAAGCCAAAACAGTTTTATCAAATTCAATCTGAACTCACGGCTGGCTATAATCTTACTAAAATAGCGTTTTTGGCAGACTTTTTATTCACCAATTTTCATAGTCCAAATTTCCATTTGGTTTCCTGCTCAGACCTGTCAGCATTCCCCCCCAGCGTGGTGTGCTGCCCTGCTGGGGCTTTCCCACAGCCCTGTGCCCGCTGTGAGTGTGGGAGGCTGCACTTGTGTCCCCTGCTCACAAACCCCACTAATCCCAGAGCCGTTTGCATGGCTGATTTGTGCTCTGGGCTTCATTCATCTTGCTCTGGGGCTCATTATTTGTGCTGTGTGGCTGGTCAGCTCAGCCATATGGGGCCAGGTTGCCAGCTGCTGGGGCTCAGCGTGGCCCCACTGATGGATGGGGCAGGCTGTGACAGGCTGGAGCTGCAGCACGGGGGATGCCTGGCGTGGCTTTTGTAATCTGTGAGCTCCCACACAGGTGAAACCCACCTGTGAAACAAGCTGCCTTCGGATACTTTGCTTATGGAAACATTTGGGACTGCGTGAGAAAACCCCAGTGTGAGCAGGTGTTGGCAAACAGGAGTTAAACGGTGACTGGTAACAGCTGAACTGAAAAACTTGCTCAGAAAACTATGTATTTTTCTTCCTGGGACTCCCCAAATAATTTCTTAGCTGGTTCTTTTACTGCCTCAGCTGAGATGCTGAACATATTCATGACTCCAGCTCCTGCAAAAGCTTCAATGGGGAAAACAATATTATGCAGCAGTTGTCCTAATATGTAAAACCTGAGTAATACTATAAACCATTGTTTACAGGGATTGGTGCGACAAGCATCAGTGACTCAGGTAAAGCTTTTCAAAAACTGATGCTGGCAAAGGCCCAGTGCTGTAGTGCCAGCTCACAGTGAGCCCTGCAGAGGGGACAGCAAAGCACTGGCAAAAAAGGGAACTTTACCAACTTTGCCACGTTTTTATTCAGAGCTGTGTGGGCAGGAGCAGCTACGTACAGCAAGAGTGTGTTGTGTGCCTGCCTTCACATGAATGAGCTCTAGGAAGATTTCAGATTTATTGCCCAGCTCAGGCCCTTACAGAGGTGTTGGTGTGTGAGACCTGAGTCACTTGTGCAGCAGGGCATCTGCCATCAGGGGTGCTAATTTGGACTAGTGATGCAGAGATGGCAGAATGGCAGAGAAAACTGAGAAAAGAAGCAACATTTCCTCCTTCCTTCCTTCCTTCCTGCCTTCTGGGTAGCAGTGGCTCTGCAATTTTAGGCCGATCCCTGGATTTCTCAGTCTCTGCACTGTGCCAGTCTCCAGCAGCACCCTCAGTGCATGACAAATGCCACGAGGCCACCCTAACCCGTGATAGAGGTCATCAATTTAGGAGACCTGAAGGTGGAAGATTTGTGTTGCAATTGATTGTTGCCTGTCCCTCTCTGCCTCTCCCCCTAACATCTGACAGGGAGGCTGTAGCTGGTGATAATACAGGAGGTGAAACTTTGAGAACTTTTGGAAACTTAATCCATGGATCTCAGAATGCTTTCTAGGCGCTGACTGGCACAACGGGTTTGCTAGTAAACTGGGGAAAAGGGAATGGCTTTAAACTGGCAGAGAGCAGAATTAGACTGGACATTAGGAACAAATTGTTCCCTGGGAGGGTGGGCAGGCCCTGGCACAGGGTGCCCAGAGCAGCTGGGGCTGCCCCTGGATCCCTGGAATGTTCCAGGCCAGGTTGGACACTGGGGCTGGGAGCAGCCTGGGACAGTGGGAGGTGTCCCTGCCATGGCAGGGGTGGCACTGGGTGGGCTTTAGGGTCCCTTCCAACCCAGGCCATTCTGTGAGTACATTAAAAAAAAAAAGGACACTGAACCATTAGATATTTGGGGTCTAACCATGAAGTCTTGCATTTCCCAACCACTAGAGATTTATGGGTTCAAATGAAAGGAAGTATAGATTGAAGTATAAGAATGAAGTATAGATTTTTAAAAGTCTTTCTGTATTGCTTTATCCATCATGTATTGTCTTAAAGACATCCAAACCTGCTGGCAGCCAGCTCTGCAGGTCTGCCATGCCTAATGCTGGGGGCAAGCAACATGATTTGTGTGAGGGCAAAAGTCCCTGGGTTTTGTTTTCACATGTATCTAGTGCTTCAGGGCACCCAGAGCTAATGAAACCACATAAAAGTGAAATGGTTTAAAACAAACTTCTCTGTAAAGAAAGTTTCTTTTATTTTTTCTTTGTAAAGTTTGGACGTGTACCTGTTTTGTTTTGTGTGGTGTTTTCCTTAGACAGTGAATCAACGGGGCTTGAAAAGAACTGGATCTGTAGAGCTGTCAGCAGAATCTATAAAAGAGACTCTCTGGGAATCCCAACCACCTCTCCACTTGCAGGCAAACAGAGGGGGAAAATAACACATCAAAACTACATTCCTTAAATATTTCATACACAACGTCCAACGTTCCAGCTCTCTCAAGAATGCCAGAGAGTGGTACTTCCTTTAGTGTTTTATGTATGATACTTTAAAAACATCTGAAGGAAGTTTATACCTTGCATGAGCTACCTATAGCAAACCATCTCACAGTCCATGTGTGATTCTGTTTTCTTAAAGGCAGAGGAAGGCAAAGCTGGGCCCTCTCTGGAACACCTGATCTTGATCTTTACAGGGCAGAGCTTGTGTTTAGGGCTGAGATATATTCCAGTGGCAAAACCATGACCAAACCTCAGATGAATCTGTGATTTACAAGAACTGATCGAGCAAACAAATGTTCTAAGCCTTCAGGAGGTAGAGTAGATTGAAAATGAATTGGATGTAAGGTTAATGACTTGGCAAAAAATCCAAATGTCATCTAGGAAGGCTGGCATCATGCCTCTGGTGTAATTATAAGTCCATAGTGATTGTGCATGTGAATGGCTGCAGCTAAACATGAGTTTGAAATATGGGATTCCTTCCTCAAGAACTGGTAGAGAATAGAAAACCATAACCCTGCATTTTAGCTGAATTGGCAGCATAAATCCAGATTAAATCTTTCTGTATTTCTTAATTAACTGCAAAGTTGCTTTATGCAAATGGAGTTTGGTGTACATATTTGTGTGTGATTGGCACAGAGATCAGCCATGTCAACTTTAAGTAAACAAAAGCATACAGACTCAAACAGCAAGATGTTTGCCCAGCAAGACAGCATCACTCTTGCAAACAGAAAGTCATTTCTTCATCTTCACTCAGCAAATCTTGTTTTCTAAGTGTCTTCCTTCACTAGGAGCCCTGCAGAGTCAGGTCTTACTGCACCAAACAATTCTGTATGGATGCAATCAAGTGTATTGTGAAGCCCCTCAGTTTTCCTTACTGGTACATAGTCCCTGCAAGGTAAAGCCTTTGAGATCTGGCAGCCTCAGACAAAAACAAACTATTGCAATTGTTACTCAGTTAGTAGACAAGATCTGCTCCAGAGCAAACCTTGACCTTCTTATTTCCATTATTTGAATAAATCTGATGTGTCTGAGGGATGCTGGAGAGACACCAACGCAGCTCCAAGCCCATTGTCCACCCCAAAGACAATTAAAGCTGTCTTTTCCTTTTCTCACTATAAAACCTTGGAGTGTGTTGGTCAGTGTGTGGCTGAATGTGGCTCTGGAATACTCTTCTTCCCTGAAGAAGGAGCAAGGAGTAAAATCTGATTTCTGAGATGGCCCAGCACGGGTAGGACAGGACGGGTGAGGGTGGCAGAGCTTCAGCCTCTGCAGGGGCACCCGTGTGGCCTCTGGGTGGCTTGTGGCAGCTTCACCCTGGGAGCCAAGGAAGCACTCAGAGCAGCAGCAGCAGAGATAATTAAGGTGTTTATTTTCCTTCTACTTGCCTAGACCACAGCAGCTACTTGGAGCAAGCCAGAATTGGCAAAGGCTTCCAGTGACTGAAGGCTTTGATAAGACCCAGCTCAAAGTACTGAAGAAGAGAATGATGCAGGGAGCGTTAGAAAAGGTGCAAAGAGTTCCTGGCAAACGCCTTTAATCATTCCCTGCTCTCTGTTCTCACTCAAACTGAGTCCATGCTGCAGGCTGGGATTTCTGTGGACAGACATCACAGCCACACGCAGAGCACAGGACAGAGCCTGACTCACCTTGAAACAGAACCTCAGAGAGAGGATTTCTCAGCGATGGCTTTGTGCTGTCCAGGCTGTGGCAGGCTGCAGCAGAGGATGGTCACTGCTGTGGGGAGCTGCTCTGCTGTGAGGAGCCGAGGAGATGAGAGTGTGCAGCGTTTCATGGATGGATTTTCTCCTTTGTGCCTGACTTCCAAGCCTGCCCATACATCCCTTTGGAGAAAGGCGTGCAGGAGTGGAGCAGCCAGGAAGGAGGTGAAGGATCACTGTCTGCTGAAGCTCTTTCAGCTTTCTTTCTAAAACCCCGAGGGAGGCAGAGGGGAAGGTGATGTGAGATCAAAAGCAATAATGGAGGAGCATTTGCAGGGGTGATATTTTAAAAGATGAATTGTTTGGCTAGAGATATTTTTTTTTTCTTTCCTAATATCCAGCTGCTGAACTGAAATCTAAATGTACCTGGTCAGCGCAGAGCACTGCAAACCTACAGTCCAGACACCCCAGACATTCCTTGCCTTTTCTTTTATTACCCTATCCAGAGCAGGAATGCTCCCCATAAACAAGTACACCCTTGCCAGCCTCTCACACACAGCCACTTTCAAACCTCTCTATAGATTTAAGAATACAGCATCAAGAGCTTTAAGACACTATTGCTTCGGAAGGAAGGGAAAGCTGCCATCTGTCTCTTCCTTGCTTCTCACTCCAAGCAGCAGGAGAATACTTTTTTCTGACCCAGCTCTTCCCATCTTTTACCCCCTAAAGCATTAGTTAGAATTAAATGTCAGTGTGTTATTCCCGTGGGAAAAATAAGGTAATTTATTTACTTGCCTGTGTAGTGGAACAGCATGTTAGGGAAGGCAGCTAAGGCAGGGAGCACAGTCCATGTCCCTGCAAGAATAGGCTGCTTATTGAGCACTGAAAGGGAGTAAAATAAAAATCTGCATTCCCCTTTGCATGCAGCTTTGGGGAGGTGAAGTACTTTATGTTTAAGAGTGGTTTTGTCAGCTGGCTGGCAATGTGTTAAAGACACTGAAATGCAGAGAGCAGAGCTGTGGTGACTTTTCCCCTAATCAAATGGCGTGGCAGGGGGAGAAGATGCAATTCTGAGGCTTTGAAGGCAGCAGAGCTGTGACAGCAGAGGCTGTGGTTTCACCTGTAGCTGGGAGCAAGGCACACCGTGTGCTGGATTCCGTGTGGCTTTGCACAAAAGTCCCAATTGCAGCAGTCTCACCCAGCCAAAGAGGGCTACTGCACTTCTGGGGGTGTTCCTACAGAACGGGGGATCACATTTATTGCTGTGCTTTTCTTCAGTTAGAGACTCTGTAGTTACACAGTGAAGCCTTTTGTTACTGTGAAAATCGGGTACTTACACAAAGTAGCTTGGATTTCCACTGGACTAAGAGAGGTGGAATTTAAGAGGGGAAAACAGCTGAGTTTGTCTCATGGTCTCTGTCATGGGGTCTTTTTCTGGTTTTTGCAGCTGCACCAATGGCTTTTCTGATTGTAGGATCAGTGTTTTGGGGAATTCTTACCTGTGCTGTCAGAGAGAACCACAGCCAGGTCTTTGGCAATTCCCACCTCAAGCTTTACCCTCTAAATGTCAAAAACTGTGCTTTCAAAACAAAAGCTTTAAAACCTGAAGGTGGGATGAGGGAATATCAAGGGGTAAAGGCTCTCCTGAAACATGTCTCCTTTGAAGTGGCAATGGAGGTAATTGTATGGATGAGAATTATATTTAAATTCAGGAGCTTGGTGGGTTCGAATTTAATATAAACAAGCAGCAAACTTGGGCTTGCTGAGAGCTGCCAGTATTCTCTTGGTGCACGGAAAGGACAGGAATTGTTCTTTTCATGCATCATTTACAAGTAACTGCAGTGACTCCACAAAGTCGGTACAACTCCCTAACACAAAGCAGAAAAAAGTACAAAGGAAAGAACAGGCTATTTTGTTGCTGGTTTTTAAATAGAAGTTCTCTGTAGGCAGAGTTCAGCTGCATCCGTGGAATCAAAGGGCTGATATGGAGGAATTTTTTCACCTTCTGGAATTTGAATGTCTGGCTTTGGTGTCAATTATCAGTACTCTTTATTTACTGAACAATGCCTCGTATGAAGATAGCATGGTAATTTGATATTTGCTTATGAAAAGCCCTTTTCTAAAGCAGTGGTACTGCAATTTTCAGCCGTTTTCACAGGGACCTTTTGCCAGAACTTCAAAGAACTCTGTTCTTGAACGAACAGCCATTTGGAATAGACCTGTGTTTTCTATAAACCAGGGAGAGGAAATTCTCACCCAGAGGTGAAAATTAGCGAAGCAAATCTTCGGACCTTTTGTGCACAGCCCAAGCACCACAGCTTTCTCCTTATTTCCCTGCTCACATGCCAGAGCCACATTTTCCTCAGCAGCCAGCCTCAAAACACTGTCCTTGCTGTAGCTCAGAAATTATTTTCAGATCAGACCGAAAGCCAGTTTTCACACCTATCCTCCCTGTTTATTTGCTGGAGCGATGACAGGTCCATCCAGTTATGGAGTAAAAATGTGCTTACTCCTTCCATGTGAGACAGCGTGGGAGGGCTCCAGCTCTTCTCCCAAATATCTCCATTATCCCTTTTGGATGTGGCATTCCAGGTGGACAGGAAGGCAGATGAGAGAGCCTCTTATCTTTCCCAAAAGTGCCCTAAGCTTGATGCACTGTGATGGAGAGAGATCAGCGAGCAGAGCCTGCAGCTGAGGCAAAGGGCCAAGCAGGGCAACAGAGTTTTGGGTACAGAGTTTACAGGTACAGAGCTGAGCAAGGGGGAGATAAAAGGGATCGTGGAGAAGAGAGAATAATAGGAGAATGTGACATGCAAAACTCTACGTGCTACAGCAGAGGAGGGTTTAGGAAAAAATCCTTTGTGCTTGTTAAGATCTTTGTAAATCCCAGTCTGCTCGAACATGGGATCGTCCTTCAGAGAGCAGGATGGCTGGCAGAGCAGGAGGTGCTTAGAAAAGTATCTTTTTACATTAATTCCCTAGATAGAAAGAAACTTGCTCGCAAAGGTATATTTTTAAAGATCTTCTTACAGGCCTTATCAGCCAGAGCTCCACCTACAAGGTGTGGAAACGATAAGGATTTTTAATCTTTGTACCCCGAGATTCATTGCCCGGTGCCCACAAAGAGTTTAAGAATCATTTCTCCATTTTCCACTGTGTTGTTCTTCTGTTCTCCTCTGGATCCTCCTGTCCTGGTAGAACTGTCTCTCTTTTAAGCAAGTGTTGTTTTCCTTCCCCCTGTGCAGCTGGGTGAGCTGGGGCAGTCCCACCTGGTGGTGTGACACAGGTGACAGCGTGGGTGAGCCCTCCCCCTGCCACCCCTGCCCCTGTTTCACTGCCACTTTGTCACATGAGCACTGATCAAGGTTGCCTGGGATGTTCACAAATGAGCTTATTATGCAGCTGATATTAACAATCATTACCAAACCCAGCCTGGCCCTGGCAGTCGAGTGGTGCTGAACTGCCCCGATGGGCTCAATTCAAGGCCACATCATTTCTGTTCTGAATATCTGAGAAATTTAAGGCTGGCTGTATTAAAACCTTAACTTTGCACACCACTAATCTTGGAACAAGCTGCTCAGGCAACCCTGACCCTGTGGTTTTCCAGATTTTCTGATTTCATCTTAGTTAAAGCTTTATTGCTGCAGCCCATCAGTGTGAGGTATATCTAAGCTCCCTGCATATCAAAAAGGATCTGCACAAATTGCCAAGGAAAGAAGCGTTCAAGGGGCAGACTTTAAAAGGCATTTAGATGGTAAAGGGGCACACAGAGGGAAGAAATGATCAGAGGAATTACAAACTGACACATGTTTTGGAATTCTTGGTCTTAAAATTCTGCCCAAAGCTCCTTAATTACGGAACAGGTCCACAAGGAAAACTGTAACCTATTTCCCTTTGTTCAACTCTTTCTGGTTGGAAGGATTTATTAAGCCAATGTCAATATTCTTCCCATCAATTTTGGAATGTCTGAGTCTTTGTTGAAACAAGCTATTAGCAGCAATAAAAAGACACAGGACTGGAATAATTTGTCTGGAGTTCTCTTGTGTGAAATATTCACAGTAGTGTGAAGAAGCCAGCAAGTAATATTATATTCACAGCTTACTTGGGCTCACAGGTGGCAGCAAAATCAATTAACTACTTCTATCCATAGGAATTTATTGACTGCCACCCATTTTAGAAAGAAATGCTACTTCCAGTTGGTAAAGTTACCAAATGCTGGTCTCACCCAGTTTTGTGATGTGCTGCAAGGTGTTCTCTCCCCACCAAGCACCCTGGCTGCACCTGGCCATTCTTTCCCATGATGCAGATCCTCCACCAGTGCTGCAAATCTTCCTTCCTCCAGCGAGCTGCTCATCTGTGCTCCCATTTGAATTTTCTCAAACTCCTGGTTGGCACTGCTACTTACCTCTGATTACTTACCTCACAAAACTCAAGTCAGCAAAATTTGCAATGGCTGGTATGAATCTCACAATAGCAGGGGCAGTGGGAAAGTGTGTTTTTGCAGATAAGACACCCTACACTTCTCTCTTGACTCAGCACCATCCCTACTCTGAGCCTGGCACTGGGCCAGAGAAGAATGTGGGAGAAAAAGGCCAAGCTCTCAGAGCAGGTAGATCAGTGCACATAAATTCAGGCAATCATTTCCATGAGAGCTCAGCTAATCAAGCTGTCCCTTACCTTTTGTTCCTTTATAGATGCTTATGTTACTAATTAAGCTGTAGGTTTAGGTCTGCCAAGTAATGAAGCTCTTCCACCTGCTGATGTCAAAATATCTGACTGTTTGCTGATACTTTAAATAAAAGCAGGTAGGAGAGATGCTGTAGTAATTGACTGGTTGCCTGCAAGAGTAATTTCAGGGTGAGTGCTGGAGAGGCTGCACTGGTTTAGAAATTCAGGAAGAAATGATTTGTCCAGAGGCTGGTGAGTGGAATGTTTTCCTGAGAAGCCTTAGTGTGTGGTAGTGCTGCTCACCCTGGGTGAGGCATGCTCTGAGCCCGCAGCTGGGTGTTCACCAGGGAGCAGAGTGTGTGTGTGTCCCTCCTGCATTGTCTAATTAAAATAACCTGCGTACATATTCCAGTGTTCCCACTGAGCCTGATGGTATTTAGTTAACTGGGTTGCATTTGGTGAACATAGGCTGGGTTAGGTTTGTGTTTCTAAGCTTTTGTGGCTTACAAAGTTTTAATTGAATATATAATGAGTGTTGTGTTTAGGTAATTGTTTGAACCCTATGGCAGTGACAAACCGAAATGCAGAATGCTCTGCTGTTCTGCTTTTTATTTAAATATTGCTGATGGAGTGCTTTGAAGGCCTCAAGCTATATTTTGGGCTACATATTTTGATGCTGGACTACACCTGAGTGGAAATACCTGAGGACCAGTGCAGGCTTACAGAGAAAGCTGGCAGTGCTACTCAGGGCTCCTGTCCTTTTCTCCTCCCTCCCTCTGACCCTGAACCAAAGCCATCCTTGCAGGGCACTTGAGCACCTAACCATGGGTGCTAAAACCCAGGTGCTGAGCACTTGCTGTGCACTTTCTCAAGGGTAAGACCATTAACCTGGGTCTGCTGGCCAAATTCCAGTCTCTGCATCTAGCTGCTTCCTTGAGCTCCTCTGGTAGTTTCATGATCATGATCTTCCCCCTCCCTCATCCCTGCTGCTGCCATGGGACATTCCCTTGCTCACTTCAGCAGAAGTTGCAGGTTCCCCAGCTCTGGTTTTAACTCAGCCTGCATTTTGGAAAAACACATTGCTGCTAAAAGATGCTCACATTACCTTAATCATAGGTTAGGTTAGAATCTGGATCAACATATAGGAATGAAATAATATATTTGCATTTCTGGAGAGATAACATAGCTTTTTGCTAACGACTAAATCCAACTGGGAACTGCCATGCTAAAGTATCTGAAATGAATGGGCTACTTACAAAATAAGTTATTGAAGTGCTGTGTAATAAAAAGAACTACATGTCCTTATATAAGAACGATTCCAGCAGGGTTGATATTGTCTGTATCTGCTGCTTAAAAGTAGATAAAACAACATAGAATAAAAGG
This sequence comes from Leptocoma aspasia, assembly GCA_013399835.1. Taxonomy (NCBI): domain Eukaryota; kingdom Metazoa; phylum Chordata; class Aves; order Passeriformes; family Nectariniidae; genus Leptocoma; species Leptocoma aspasia. The sequence goes on along the minus strand of VXAX01003680.1, from coordinate 480,621 downwards.
TACAAAGGTGCCTGCTCAGTGACTCTGGGGGTGAAAGGACAAAACAAGTGTGGGGAGATCAGTGCCACAACACTGACAGGTTAACAGGGGCTCCAGAAAGGTGATGGAGCTTTTCCTGAGTAGAACACCAGGTTCAAATCCAGACCACAAGGCAGGTTTTGCCCTGAAATAAATCTCTTCTTTAACACCATCGACCTTGGTTAGTGGAATTTGGCCCAGTCTCAGTAACAAATTCATTGCTGCACACCAGTAGAAGAACTGTGAGTGGATACAATATCTATGGAATTTTTGCTCATTTTTATAGTCACAAACCAATTAAAAACTGATTATTTTTCATAGTTCCCCATCCAAAGAGCTTTTATTTGGATGAAATGAGCTGTTTTTTTCAGTTGTTAGCTTTTACAGTCAAATACCTGTTTCATGGCTTAGGAAAAGGGGGTATGAACTTACTGGATTATTGAAGGCTTGCTTAGACTTTTTTGAAAGCTGCTGCTCCTTGGAGCTGCTTTAAGGAAGAGACTGTCTGCATCAGGAAGCTCTGCAGCACTTTTGCCAGCTGCTTCTGGCTCTCATCACTCATGCTTTGGGTTGTGCCCAGAAGATTGAATTTTCCTTGAAGATACCAGAAAGTTTGGTTTGCTGCTAAGCTCCTTATTCAGACTAAAACTGAGTGGTCAAAAGAAATTTTATGATTCATGATGTGTTCTGAATAGGGATGTATCTGAACACAGGATTGAATTTTGGGATCTGAGAGTGAAGAACAAGAAACAGGAAGGAACGAAGAAGAGTGAGATGTGTCACATCCAGGACTGCAGCCAAGTTCTACCCCACCAGTATAAATAGCTGTGCTGCAGCATTAATCTCTGGGCCAGATATTTAACACATTGAGACTGAGCAGTCTCAGAATCCTGAGTTGGAAGGAGCACATGAGAGTCATCAGCTCCAGCTCCTGGCTGTGCACAGGACCGCCCCAAGAATGGCACCATGTGCCTCAGAACCGTGTCCAAATGCTTCTCCTCTATCCAGCTCTTCTCATCCTTTACCCAAATCTGCTCATCCTCTATAAATAGAAACTCTCCACCTCAAGACTAAGACCTGTATTGCTTATGTCTGCTAGACAGTTAGAAAAGTCTAACTGAATTTAGTCTAAGCTGAAGTTTACTGAATTTTAAAAGTCAGGCTGAATTTAGTTCAGCCTTAAAATTACTTAAAAACTTGGTCTAGTTACTGCATTTTTTTTCCCAAACAATGCATTCCTTTAGCACGTAAAAACGAGCTGCAGCAAAGCTGCCACTGGAGCACAATGCAGGAAATAGACCTTAATCAATATTTCAATCAGCCACCTCTGGGTGACTGAGAATTGCTACTTAGAGGATCTCCCAGGTAAATAAAAACCTACTTGTTTTCCTTTCTTGAAGGAACAGCTGTAAGAAAGTTTACTTCTTTTGGAGTTTCTTTACTTACATAATCAATAGCATTCTTTTTAAAAAAATGAAGTAGTCAGTGAATTCAGTCCCAGCTTTCCAAAAGCCCAGAGTCCTGTTTAATTTTGATTGCTAAAGGGAATGCTGGATGTTTATGCATCAGACTCGAGCTGGTGTTAAATGAGTACAGCCCCATCAATTATCACAGGGCTGAGCTGAGTGATCCACACCATGAGATAATCACACCCACACTTCTGCAGGGAAGACTGGTCTGAGTATTTTTATTATTTTGCTGTTTAGAAAATCTCATCTGAAGAAAACAAGGAGCTTTGGTTCCCTGGCACTGCCTCTGCCCTGCCCTCATTGCTGGAGCTCAGGTTGCTGTGTTTGAGTGCAGAACCTGCTGGGTGATGGATGTGGCACTGCTGGGTGATGGGTGTGAGCACCCATCCTCGATCACCCAGTGATAACTGCAGCCTGCATCCCCTCACAGCTCCCAGACCCTCAGTGATAACTGCAGCCTGCATCCCCCCACAGCTCCCAGGTACCTCAGTGATAACTGCAGCCTGCATCCCCTCACAGCTCCCAGACCCTCAGTGATAACTGCAGCCTGCATCCCCTCACAACTGAGGGACCCTCAGTGATAACTGCAGCCTGCATCCCCTCACAGCTCCCAGGTACCTCAGTGATAACTGCAGCCTGCATCCCCTCACACCTGAGGGACCCTCAGTGATAACTGCAGCCTGCATCCCCTCACACCTGAGGGACCCTCAGTGATAACTGCAGCCTGCATCCCCTCACAGCTGTTGGGTACCACTGATGATAACTGCAGCCTGCATCCCCCCACAGCTCCCAGCCCCGTGTGCCATGAGGGAGCTGCTGGTGGCTGCCCTGGAGCCTGGCAGTGCCCTCACCCCATCCTCTTTCATTTCCTGGATCACTCTCGTTCTCAGCTTCAGGACCGAGTTGAGCACCAAGCTTAACAGGATCGTTTGCTACTGTGGCTTTCTTCCTACAAGAGTAATTGACTGGCTTGTCCTTTGGGATGTGCCGAGCAGTAATTCCAGGCAGGCTGCAGTTCCCTCTCCAAGGGACCTGGCTGTGCCCAGACTGTGGGGTCAGAGCTGCCCTGGCTGGGCTCCTGCTGGACACAGTGGGGTGGCTGTGCCCATTCTGGAGATGTCTCAGCACTGAGGACTGGCCTTATTTCCTCCCAGAAAGGTCCTGTTGTCCTTTCTGCAGGCAGCTGTGAGGAACCCAGGGGTGCTGGGTGCTGTGGGCAGGGGTTCCTCACACGGTGCCCATCCGAGGGATGGCCAAGCCCAACATCACCCTGACAGCAAAGTGTGAGCACCCCGTGGGGCTGCAGGTGACCCGGGAAAGCACCACAGCCCAGCTCTGGGCCAGCCTTGGGAAGGGGGCAAAGCCACATCTCCTGTGGCCCTTCACCAGGGCAGCCAAAAGTGGCACGGGAGGGGCAGAGTGGGGCTGGCACGGGCTGGGAGAGTCTGTGCCCGGGCAGGAGCAGAGCTCAGTGCTCTGCCTGCTGCTGGAAGAGGAGCCAGTGCCTGTGGAACGGGGAAAGCTGTCAGGAGGGGACTGGGAGAGAGGGAGAAATTTGTTAGCTTCACTAGCAAGAAGGCAAATGTCTATAGAGAGGAGAAATAAAAGTATTTTTCCTCTCATGCAACTAATAGACACCAGGGATTTTCCAGCTCTTTACTCCACACTGAGGTTTGCCATTATAAGTTTGTTTAAATGCCTAAAACATAAAAAGCTTTAATTTCTTCTGGCCAGGTGGTATGTAAGGCTTTCCTTGCAGGTTTCTCTGTCCTCTCTGAAGCTGGCAGAGACGCCATCCTTCATATCCTGGATTTATGCTGTTAAGATCAACCTGAACTGACATGAGAGAGTGTATCAGCAGTGAAAAAGTCCTGAATCCCTGGGTTTAAGGTTGTCAAATCTCTGAAACTCCTTCAGGGATCTAAACAGCACAACGCTGTTCGTGTGTGCTGTGTGTACATTAGAGAGTTCCTCCGAAATTTCATGGGGGGCTTCCACTTTTATCCAGTGATGTGTGCATCCTATATACAATGGGGATTTTATTCTTTTCCACTGAACAAACAAGACAGGTAGAATGCTATGGAAAAATGTAATTGTCTAGTCATTTTACTGCATCGTATGCAAAAGTCAGCTGATGCACGCAAAGATGCAGAGCAAAGAGAAGGGATGATGAGAAAGAGATTGTTTCTGAAACTCTATTTCTCCAAGGATTTGTCAACATTTTATTTTATTTTATTTTTCCTTAAAAAAATTTTGATACATGCCCACTACATTTTGCCAGTGAAAAAGGCTGTGCTGATCCTTTGATTTTAAATTAAGTAGAAATAGAAGGGTTTACTTATAAAATAACAAGGGTTTTCACTGGTAAAGAAATCTTGTTTTCTCTGTTCCTGCTCTCTGACAGTTGGTTGGCAGAGAAAAGAGGAATAATAAGTTTTAATTATATCTCCCCAAACAAGCAGATTTGAAAGCAATGCAGGGATTACATGAGAATAAAATCCCTTCAAGCATTAACTGTCGCTGGTAAAAGGATGTTAGATATAATCCTATAAGGTTAGATGTCCAGACATCCTGGTTTAACCAGGACAGTCTAATTTTTAATTTAACGTTCTGTCATCCTGATTATTTTCTTTGGGAGACTCATGTGTCATGTTTGCCTTTGTGCCATACTCAAGAGTGGCACAATCATGAAAATAACACTTTAAATCATCATGCAGCTTTTCTCCTCCAATTTCATCAACCAGCATCACATGTCAAAATGCATTGAACATCACAAGCCAGGAGAATAGGAATTGTATTATCTTCTGCATTAAAAAGGAATAGATAAGCAAGAGAACAAAGGAAAAGTAATAAAGAGCAGTGGGGGAAATAACTCCAGATCTATACATGCCTTTCTTGCTTTATGAGGAAAGATGCCCGTGACAATACACAATACACTTGTCACTTGCTTGTTAGGTAGAGCTTGAACTAAGCCAGTTCCAAAAAGCTTCAGGTGCTGTCCCCTTCAGACACTTCTTGGTTGGCAGCAAACTCGTAAGCAAATGCCAGTGGAATAGTTAAGAAGATGGAAAGGTTTTTTTTATTCCACCCATGAGCTTTCAAACTCCCTCAGACAACAGATGGGTGATCCAAATTGGGTCTAATAAAGCAAGGATAAGTATTTTTTCTGAGGCTAGAAGTTTGGTCAGACTTAACAGAATGTTTATTGTGCTCTTGCAATTTTTGCTTTTAGGCTGAAAGCAGAAAAGTCTGCTGAAATATGGTGTAGTTTCCAGCTGAAACCAGAACAGTATTGTGATTCACATGAGAGAAGCAAATCCTTTGTGATTTCTAGGCAGAGCAGGTTCAGAAAAGCATCTGAACTCCTTCAGGATTTTCTGATCATCCAAGCCTGAGGCTTTGCTTTTCTAATTCCTCCATCCTCTCTGTGAGTTTTATTGTGAGAGTCACCGAGTGCTCCCTTTGTCCAGCTTTGCTCTCAGGTATGAACATTCATTACCTTTGAGAAGGTACCAGTGCTTTGTAGGGCAAGATCTTAAAAATAGCATGGTCAAGAGGTAATGCACAAGCTTTTAATAAGCATCTGACTAAACCAACTGCTTGTTTTCTTTCCAAGCCAGGTTTTCTTGTAGGAACCCTTTAAGTCTCAGGAAAGTGCTGCCCGTACGCCCACATGTTCATCTGCACTTAAGCCAGGATTTAAGCCAGGACTTAAGCCAGGCTGCTGCTGCCATGGGATGTCCCAGGTGCTCAGTGTCTGTGTGCCCAGGCTGTGCCTGAGCAGCCCCCAGGGTTTCTGGAAGGTCTCAGTGCTGCCCACCAGGGAGGTTTGGGTGTCTCCTTGGAGGAACAGGACCTGTCATGCTCAGGCCTGGGCTGCTCCCAGCTCTGTGCTTGCCAGGTCCTGGCTGCTCTGCAAACATGCAAGCCCAGGATGATGCACTGAGGTGCAGTGCAGCATGTTAGCCATGCCCAGGGAGGCTCCTCTGGGAGCTCTCTCTGCTGCAGGAGTTAAAGGTGAGGCGTGAACCCAGCGCTGCCGCTCTGAGCCCTTCCTTAAGGAAATTTCAGAACCTTAGAATGGTCTGGGTTGGAGAGGATATTGAAGATTATCTTGTTCCAAATCCTCTGCCATGGGCAGGGAGATATTCCACTACCCCAGGCTGCTCCAGGCCCCATCCAAGCTGGCCTTGGGCACTTCCAGGGACCCAGGGGCAGCCACAGCCGTGGTATCTCCTCTGTCCCTCTCCAAACAGGACATAAAATGGATACATGGTGCTGGGATCCATTAATCTCTGTTTCTCTTCTTTTTGCATGTTCTGTCAGACTCTTGATAGTTGAATTTTCCTGTCAATTTTCATCATTTTTGTTTTACATCAAAGAATGGAAGGACAAAGTTTTCTGTTCTGTGCGAGAGGATGAGGTCATGGGTAAAGGAGTAGCACCAGGCCACTGAAATCTCAGTGCTCTGAGGTTTGACGTAGCCAAAATGACAGGGACAGTCTTCCAGCTGGGCAGGACACTCCCTACCACCCACCATGAATCATGTAATTCAGAAATATAACTCAAGATGCTTTGGACCAGATTGTGATTTGAAATACACCTATTTAAATCTGGCATCAATCTTCCCTTCTGCTTCTGTATTAATTAATGTCTTGTGGGCTGCTTTGGATCCGATTCACCGGATCAGGCAATTTAGTTCTCTTTGAAGTTTCCATTGTGATTTATATTTGGCTGTGCCTTTATATAACTGAGAATTAAAACCGGGTATTTATGCCTTTTTGTTGTTCTGATGTCTCTGTGATGAAATGCCTGTCTGCAGGAGCAGGGTGTCACCCAGGAAGGCCTTTCCAGTCCTGCATGGCCCCAGCAGCAGGGTGCAGAGCGTGGCTGGGTGCAGAGGTGGCACAGAGGAGGGGACAGAGCTCTGAGGTTTCCCTGGGATCCCTGCTGGGCACTGGGGGTGTGCAGGGCAGTGCTGGCAGTCCTGCTGCTGCCCCAGGGCTGCCCTGATGCCTGCACTTTGCTCCAAACCCAGTTCTCTGTTGCATTGCCCTGCACTGAGGCACAGTCCTGGGACTCTGAGGACAGTTTTGTGAACCTTTAAATGCAGGAGGCACTGTGCAGAAAACCAAACACGTATCTCCCAGCTACAGGCTGGACCTGGGCATTATATTCTGTATAAACACCAGCAGCTATTTCTCTGCTGGCTGGGGCTCAATCTTCATGTAAGGAAATGGAAGGAGAAAGATTAAGTAATGCTGCAGGCACAGCTGCATCTATTTTTTCCCCCGTGGCATCACTTTGCCACTTGTTAAATGAACAGCTTCTGCTGCTCCTTCCCCTGCTGCAGTACAAACACAGGATGGACTTGGACTCTGCTCTCCACCCCAGAGCAAAACAAACACTCCAACTTCTTAGCAGCCAACAAATTAAGCAAGGCAGTTAAATAGGGCCACAAATTAGCCTGTTTTACCAAGTAACTGCACCTTGGGGTATTAGAGCTGCCCCCATTTTGCATCTGTAAAGGAGAGGCAGGCTCCCCTCCCTCAGCTCAGCGTGTCCATCTCAAAGCACTCCACTTTTGCTTTACAAGTATCACATTGGAGCCCAGGCTGTGTCTGCAGTATGTTGAGGAGAGCTTTGGCCACAACCAGGACCAGATACCACTCAGGCATGGCTCTAAGTGTGCTGGGTCTGACAGTTGTAAAAAAGAATCTATGTGCTATGTATGGTACCTTTGGGAATTCACCTAAACAGGCACATTCCAGTTTGCTCTCCTCACCTGCTGTCCTCCTCCTCATCACTATTGTCCCAGCATTGCTCCCAAGGACACAGCCCAGCAGCAGCAGGATGATCCTGAGCACCAGAGCTGAGCTCTTTGTCCCCTCTGTGCTGGGTGGGAGGTGCAAGGTCAGCACTTTAACAGAAATCAGCAGCATTCATCAGGAGAGGCCCACAGAACATTTTGTTATGTACAGAGAAATCTTAGTGCAGCCTTTCTCCTGACAAACCTTTGGCTGGAGCAATGGAAATGTTCTGGCAGTGGCTGGAAGAGCAGTGCACTTTGGGTAGGATGATTTCTGGCTCCTCAGTCAAGGTGAAACTCTCTCTGAGTTGTTAGCCAGGGTAAATCTCACTTTCTCTCACCCCAAGGAGTCCTTTGAGATTCCTGCCCTGATACTCACACCCTAATTCATCCGCCAGCAACCAGAAGCCCAGTGAAAGTGTGGCACTGCTGGGACCAGCTCTCTTGCCTTTCCCGAGCCAGCATTTTACCCCCCTGTGCTCACAGGCTCCCAAAATATTTGCTTTGTAGATGAGAGTATCCCTTCTCTCTCTCCCCTACAGGAGGTTGCATCTCTTGCCATCAGACAAAATTAATTAGCAAAGTAGATAAAGTACAAAGCACACAAGCTCTTGTGGTGCTTTGTTCTTTGCCAGTTTGTTTTAGCCAGGGCTGAACCCCTTGGCTGTGGGAACTGCTGCTCTTTTACCCTGGAGAAGGGCAAACCAGAGTCACAGGTCAGGAGTAACGTAGCATAAGTACCTTCCCTTGTATTTACCTAGAGAATGTAGGGCTGTTTAGGTGCTAAATAATGAATGTAATAAAAAAGATGCACAGCTTCAGCTGGCGAGGTGTCTCCAGGAAGAGAATTCCACCAGAGAGGCTCAGAGGGTTGAAAAGCACGGCCCTTGGAGCGTGGCAATATTTGGGATGATTAACTGGTGCTGTAGAAGGTCGTGGCAGCAGCATAAAGAACATGCTGTGGAAAACAGTGATTCTTTTCCATAAATAAAATAGCACTGAGATCTTAAAGGAGCAGGACTTGGAAACAAGCAGAGGATGTAAATAAGTAAGTAGCAGGGGGAATGTGAGAATATCAATCAAGAAATTAAGCCGACAGCATAAATAAGCAGGCAGCCATAGCCTGGGGGGTGGAGGGAAGAACACGAAGTCAAGCAAAGATGTCAGTGCAATAGTCAAGAGAAAAGAGAATCTGTGCTGTGAAGACAAATGGTGCAGTGGAAAGAATCTGAAAAAGAACTTCACCTCAAATACCGAATCCCTGATAAGCAGGGCTGGCCAACACACAGATTAATAAAAGTGAAGCAGAGGTCACAGTCGAGGAGACAGTGCAGGATCCTTCCCACTGATAAAGCTGCATTAGCCTCAGAAAGTGATTTTGTGTGTAAGTCACTGGGTTTATATCTCAGGATACTTTTGTTAAATACCACAGACTGTATAGGCTGTGAATGTGCCTAGGGAGGAATGCATTATGGATAGAAAAAGTGTCAGTTATTCTTTACATTTCTAAAATCCTTCACTTTGAAAACCCATAAATGAACTGTAGGAGGGCATTTTTGAGGCAGACAGCTGTACGTTTTGATTTTGCTTTTAAGCTGTATCATTAGCAAATGCTTTTCTTTTGCAGCTAATATTCCTTGTGGGATGTTTTGGACTATTAAAAAACAGGGAGTGAAGGTCAAAATATGGTGGTAAACTCGGTTTTGTCATTTGATGTATTTTCTTCCATAAACCATCAAACTTTCTAGCTTGTCCTGTTGGGTACTGTGAGCCCAACTTAATTCTTTGTCATTAACAAAAGCTGTGGGTAATATCACCAGTGAGAATTTAGGAGGTGTCTGGAAAGGTGTTCTGTGTTCTTGAGAAAGCGTGTGTGTGTGAGAGGACAGTTTGGTGTGAGACTTTATCTGCAGTCAAAGAAAAAGAAAAGAAACCTCTCTGGAACAAAGAAAAGGCTGTTTCTTCAAGATCAACGCAGAAATTTGCTAAGGATAACAAAAGTGAGGGTAAAGCAGGCTTGACAGAGAACCCCCACGGGCACTGGAAGCAGAGAACTCGATGCAGAACTTGTTCAAACTTTGCTGCATCACTGAAGCACAGCTTGGTGGGTGCTGGCTCCATCACTGTCCCCCCCCTGTTCCTGAAACAAGTCCCTCTGTCTTTTTCCAGACCAAATTTCAACTTTTTTCCTCTTCAGAGTTCCATATCATTTGCAACTCTGCTCAGAGACTCTAAAGAATGGGAGAATCATGTTCTTTCTTTAAATTTTTCCCCTTACAAATCACTATTTTCTTGCATTTGCTGTTGGGAAAACCTTGATTAGGTCTAGTTTGAGCTGAAAAAACTTCCTGACCTTTCAGGGCTGGGCCCCGGGGTTCTCTTGTTCGGAATACAAAGGCTGCTAATAGGTTGTGAGGGTATTCATTATATCTTTAGTTCTTGCAGGAGCTGTGTGTTGGAGGGTGAGTGCCTTTAATCCGTGCTCTGGAGGCTCAGTGCTCCAAGGCCAGCAATCTGCTCCTTTACCCTGTTGGGCTGCAGGTTTGGGCTTTTCCCTGAAGAAAACAAAGTGAAATTATCACATTAAGTGACAATGTATTTGAGTTTTCCAAATCAGCCCGTTAAGGATCTTGTTGTCCCCCCTTTATTTTTTCTTTCCTGTGGTCTTTCCCTCATGAACTTACATGGCGTGTTTAAAAATCTTCTATTCTACTCTGAATTTGGTTTCATTCTCCAGAGAATGCAGAGCTCAGTACTCACTGGAGGATGGCTGCTGGCCTGTGCAATCCAGCCTTATGTTTGCAGCTGCATCCCCAAATACAGACACAAAGCAAGGCAGGAGATAGAATATGACATAAATTACAGAAAACACCCGCTCAGAGATAACATTTGGAAGGAATACGAATAAGCAATCAATCACAAAGCTCAGGGGTAAGCTCTCTGGGACACAGCTTTTCCTGTCTTCAGAGCTGTACTCACACAGCAGCACAGCCCTTGTCCACAGTGGGATTTCTAGGCATTACTACAATGCAAATAATAATAATTAAAAAATAAGGTGTTTAATTCACTGCGATTCCAAACAAACTCTGCAGAGAATTCTGTAACAGCAGAAGATAAACAACTTAAAAGGGAAGGCACTGGGTGCTTGATTCTGCTTGCTCGCAGCTGTGATAAAAGCTATTACCAATTTAGAGTGGCTTATCAAAGAGGAGTATCAGGTGTATCAATAAGTAATTGGCAAAGGAAAACCAGCACTATTTATTAATTAGCACCTATCACCTCTGCACGGCTGACTTTGTTTGCAGAAGAGACAGCCTTAGGGCCTGCCCAAGTCCTGTCATTCATCATCCCTAGTTTTTAGATCCTATTTTCTTGCTTTACCTGAGTGCAGTTTTTAAGGTCCAGGGGGATCTTTTCATTAGCAATCCCAGCTTTTTCCTGCTGTGTTTCCCACCAGGTTAGGACTGAACGTGTGCCCATGAGCCTGGTTTGGTACTGAAGTGTTTGAGCAAAGGAGCCTGGACAGAGATGGCACAAACCCTTCACCAGGGCAGTAAGACATGGGGTGGTGGGTTTAAACTGAAGGAGGGTTTAGGTTAGGCAAAGGAAGAAGCTTTTTTGCAAGTGAGGATGGAGAAACGCTGCATTTCCAGAGAGGTGGTGGCTGCCACATCCCTGGGTGCACTGGAGCTCAGCTTGGAGGGCTCTGAGCATCTGCTCTGGTGGAAGGGTCCCTGCTCATGGCAGCACCTTCAGAGGCCCATTCCAACCCAGATTTTCTGTGAGCCTCTGACCTCGGGAGCCAGCCCAGAGCTGTCCTGTCTGCTTGCTGGAGCAGCTGNTCTTATCTCCCATTAGCTTGGAAGTTCACATTCCTTTCTTAAGCAGCCTTGAATCGTCTCTGTCCTTTAGCAGGCCTTTGTGCACAGCAAGTTAGCAGACTACACAAGTTTCAAACAGCACACTTCAGCTAAATCCAAAATTGGTTTCTACCCCAAGTCAAATTTCTAACCCTGTTTCACAGGCAGCACATTTTTGGGCTGGGCCAGGGTGGGACAGAGCACCAGTCACTGCTTTAGGCAGTGCTGGTATCCAGCCACCAGCTTTCAGAAGACATTAATGAGCATCTCCACGCTCCTGATGAACACAATGATGCTTCTATGGATTTAGTCAAACAGAGGATTTATTTTTTTTATCTTTAATGAGTACTTTAATACCCCTTCTCATTGTAGTCCAGTCACTATAAGATATGAGCTTTTTTAATAAAAACACGGTCAATTCTCCTTCAATGTCGCCAGCAAACAAAGATTGACTGTTTTTAATGTACATTTCAATTTACAGTGCTTTTGGAGGCCATGAGGGAAATATATAGTCCTAACAGCTTAGCTTAGAGTCGTTGTTCTGTCAATACAAAATCATTATAATAAAAAACTCCTGTCGCCTCTGAACTTCAAAAATCCAGAAATAATTTGATACGTATTTTATACAAATCCATAGCTTACCTCAGTTGGAAATGGAACTGTGGTTAGCTCCATTATCATTATTGCTAACTTATGATCATAATCATGGCACCCCTGCAGAAAGAGTTCTGAAAGGCTCTGCAGCCTCTCGCTGCTGACAGGGCACTTTCTGTGGGAGGCTTTAATCAAGGAAATGGATCTGGGTAATGTGCTGTAGGGCTGCTGGGGCTGGGGTGGAGCACCTGGGCTGTGTACCTGGCCCTGCCACCACGGTCTGACTGCTGTGACAAAGCAGGAGGCTCCAAGAGAAGTGAATGCCAGAGGTGGGGCAGCTCACTCGGGTTGGTCAGCACTCTGTCAGGCCAGCTCTGAAGATCTCCTAGGATGGAAATTTCACAGCCTCACTGGGAGGTTCCAGTGTTGGACTGGTAATTTTTTTTTTCCAAGCATCTGCTCAGAGATTTTTTTTTATGACAGCTTTTGTTCTCTGCCTCTCATTCTGTCACGTCTTCATGTGCAAAGGCCAGCTCTGAGTTCTCTGCACTCTGCCAGGCAGCAGCTGACCAGCAGCCAGATCTTCCCCCTTGTCTTTCTAACACTGGCAACACTCAGTTTCCTCAGCCTTCCCTCGTGCATCCCAGCCCCAAAGTGATGTGGTGCCTCCCTGCTCCCTCTTCTCACAGGTTCCAGGCTCCAAGGTTTGGGTAGAAATGGATGGTTCCACAGAATCCAGTGCCTGGAAAAGGAAGGAGGGGTTGGTACAGCTCCTCACCCAGAAACTTACCTTTGTACCTGGGTGCTGCCAGGGCCAAAGGCCTCCTGCCTCTGGGGGTGGAGAGCTCGTGTCTGCTGCTCTTGAAGGTCTCTGGCAGGTGCTTAACCCCTCGAAAGAGAGTTCAGACAGGTTTGGGAGATGATGCACAAAGAGCAGCAAGCAGTTTTCAAGCTGACTGGATCAGGTGATGTGAGAGGAGGGTGATGATGACCTGCCAGTTAAAGAATGGAACAGGAGATTTTTAATATCTTTGAAAGGTGTGCAGTGAGGAGAGTCTGGAGCAGAAAGCGAACAAAAATCCCCTGTGTTGATGAGCTCCTGGTGAAGCAGGAAACAGGGCCCTAGTAATGAACTCCTCAAAGAAATTAAGGAATTTTGAAGGCAGCATCTTTCTGTCTCTAGATTCAGCTTCACACGTGACAAATGCTTTTGCTATGAGAGCAAGCATCTGACCTTTTCCTTCCCACCTCTCCCGCAGCTGCAGTGCTCAGCCTGCTCATTATCAGTGCCCAGGTATTAACCTTGGAATAATCCAAGGGAAAAGCCCAGAGAAAGCTGCAGCCTCTGTTCTTAACTGTGCCACTGCAGGCTGAATGGATGGAGTAGCTGCAGTGCTCCTCTGCTCAGGGCAGCTCCCATCCAGGTGACCCAAGGTTTGGAAACCACCAGTGTAATCCTTCTGAAAGCACTGATGTGAACCTCCCAGAAGGATTTTGGTTGACCCAGTAAAGTCTGTCAGGTTTTGGATACACAGCTTTACACGTGGCATGGAAGGAGCAGGAAGCACATCTTCCCACCTCTTCATTCCCTGCAACGTGCAGGCATATGCTCAAAGCACAGGGAGCACAGGCAGGGCTTTGAAGGGAAAGGTGCTGGCAGGAGCTTGCTGACATCCCTGATGCTCTGTGACATCCTGGGCCACTGGTTCCTGGCTGGGGCTGCTGCAAGCACAGCTGCTGCTTGTTCCACTCCTGTCAACACCCCGTTCAGCTGCTGGGGAGCCTGCAGCAGGCACAGAGCTCTCCCTGTGCTGGGAACCTTCCTGAGCTGAGCTTAAAGAGGAGCTGGAGGCAGGGCTGGCTCCCAGAGCATCAGGAGCAGAGCTTTGCCACTCCCTCAGGAGGAGGAGAGCTGGATGTTAACGATGACAGCTTTCATTGCCTCACAGGTGATCACTTGTAATTTTAGAAACACTTAGGCACTTAAGGAATTGCTCAGTTGTAGCCAGCAGAGTAGACACTCAGGGTCCTCTCCATTGCTTGTCCCCAGCTTTTGCAGAAGACCTGCTTTGTTTTCTTCCCTTCCCTTACTCATCTGGTTTCAGACAGCACTAAAATCTTCCTCTAAAATTACAGAATCGTCATAAAATGGTTTGGGTTGGCAGGGACCTTAAAGATTGTCTCATTCCAACTCCCCTGCCATGGCAGGGACACCTTCCCTTGTCCCAGGTGCTCCCAGCCCCAGTGTCCAGCCTGGCCTTGGGCACTGCCAGGGATCCAGGGGCAGCCACAGCTGCTCTGGGCACCCTGTGCCAGCCCCTGCCCACCCTCCCAGGGAACAATTTCTTCCTAATATTTAATCTAAACCTGCCCTCTCTCAGTTTAAAGAGCGCCACCCCTTGTCCTATAAATAAAGACTTAATATAATATTCTTGTGATTCTTAATAAGAATAATAAGTAAATACTGCTAGGCCCATTCCCCTACTGTTCCTGATATTCAGTAATTACATTTTAATTCATGCCTCCAGATTTAATTGGCAAGTTAGGAGGTCTAGTTACAGACCTGGAACCAAGTTGCCTTCTCTGGAGGCTGTGTCAAGGTGTGCCAGCACATCACTGACATGAGCCAGCAGCTGGCAAAGCACTGCACAGTCTTCAGACACATGGATATGACTTGCAAAAGCTTCTGGATGTGAGTTTCTATTCATTTTACAAGGCTCTTCCATAAATGATCAAGTGCTGTTCTGTACTCTCCAGCAATCTGATATTCATCTTAGGGCAGGGATATTTGTCCTGACCTACCAGCTCCACTTGTCACAGGAACAAAGGCCAAAGAGAGCCAAGGGCTGCATGGCCATTTCAGCTTCTTCCTGAAGAAGAAATGCTCTCTTCCATAGCTCCTCTCCATCCACCTTCCCCTGGGATATTGCCAGCTCACACAGGGTCTGGGTAATCCAGGCTACTCAGATGGGGGCTTCCAAGGAATAGCCAGGCTGCTGAGGAGCAACCTCTGGGGGATTCAGTAGGTGAATAATGGCACATTTGGGCCACAAAAATGCCATCTTTGCCATGACACATAAACCCAGCCTCTGGGCACACACTGGCATATGGTATCTGCACTTTTGACAGAGGTTGTTCCAATAAATTCCCATTTTGGTAACCTCATGTCACATGTGATTCCAGAAAAGAAATATGCAAAAACATCCACCAGGCTTTTCCTGTGATGGTGTTTCCAGAGAGCTCCTCACTTGTTGGTATTTACTGTTTTCCCTCAGACTTTTGGAGGAAGTGGAACAGAAACAATAGTAGCTTATTTGATCAAATATGACTAAGCAGTAATCATTCATTCGCCAACCTAAAGAGTAAAAAGAGAAAATTAATGAATAGCCATGTGCTAATAAGCTGAGGTTAATTTGAATTGCCAAATGCCACAGATGAATTGATTTTGTACTTCCTGCATTTTTTTCTGTACTCTATGCTTTCCCTCTTTAAATTCCCTTGTGGCTTCAGAAGAAAAAGATGTTTTCTAGTTGCTGTCAGATGATGTTGGATAGTGCTGACATGTACCACAGCACAACTGTGTCACACTGGATGGGTGTTGAGCAGTGTCTCTGAACTTACTCTTAGGGAAATTGTTCTTTATTTCTCAGGGATACGTGAGGATGGTCAGAAAAACAAAAAACAGTTTAAATTTCTGCAGTCAACCTGAAGGACACACAGGCCTTGTGCCTTTTGGAATTAACATTTGGAGTAATTCTGTGAAATCACCCGAGCAAGGGAAGCCCAGCTACAAGGCCTGGGAAAATGCTCCAGCAGTGCTATCAGTGTGTTCCAGCTCCACCTAATCCTTCTCATCATTTCTCACATGAACAGCCTCACTGCCCTCAGCTGGACTTCTCCCAGGGGCTCAGGGGTGGTACCTGAGTGTGGCCATCAAAGCCCAGCCTCTGGCTCCTTCAGGTGCCACCCAGCCCATCTCCTGTCCCTGTGTCTGACACAGCCCAGCCCCTCTCCTCCCTGCTCCCCTCTCCCCACAAGAGCTGTAGCCCAGAGTAAGAAGGGAAAAGGAAAGAACCCCTTGTGATTTGGAATAAAAAGGTGCAGTAGAAATGCCTGATGGAGATCATTATCACTCATCTCTCCCTGCCAAACGTCCTCAGCTGTCGATGCAGTTGAGCCTCTCGCTTGAACATCTCATTATGACTTGCTGTCCATTTGAGATCAAACCAGTGCATCCATCCAACTTCTCTGTGTCCTTCCTTAGCCTGTGAGAGGCAGGTAAAATCCTCCCTCTGCAGTGCCTCTCTGTCAATAAACCGCCTGCATTTTGCATTAACAAAAACAATCCTTTGACAGTCAGGGAAGATGATTATTACCTAGTGCCTCTTTACTCCCTACCCTGCTCCTCCAAACTCAGCTGCACACGTTCATTTAAAAGAGGAAAGCATAACAAGAGTAGGAAGAAAGAAAACCTCATGTCACAAGAAGCTCAGTTTGAGAAGTTTAACTTCCTACAGAGAGTTAGGAAGCACAAACCTGTCTACGTGCTCACCTACACCATTAAACTTGGAATGTTTCTGAGGTGCCTGGTTTTACATTATGTGGTCAGTCCAGCCAGGTCCTGCTATGCTGTAGCTGGGCCCAGTGCAACTTTTAGAGATGTTTTTTAGGATTTTAAAGATAGCAGCTCTGCTTGCTTCTTTCTGCATGGGATATTTCAACACTGGGGCTCAGCCTTGTCTTTGGGAAAGTGCCTCTTCAGCTGTGATACCTCTGTGGTGTTTAGGTCTCTCTAAAATAAAGAAATTCTTCTTTATTTTAGACTTGAGAAGATGTTTCATGCTCTGGTGTTATTAATACACAGCACCCTGGCTGCCCCTGGGCACCTGCCTCTCCTGAAATGTTTGTACAGGATACACAGGTGAGGTTCCAACTTAAATGTCTCTCCTCGAGGCAAAGAGGCAGCTACAGCCTCAGGTCCCACCAAAAACCCCATCAGCAGAGGCAGGAGCAAGCCTAAAGGGGTCTCATTTAAAAATGGTAGATGCTGTAAAGGGGCAACTGTGAGTCAAGCAGAGCACAGAAATAAAAAAAGTTATTATGATGAGAGCTATTTTGTCTTCTGGGAAAAGGAAAGGACATATCTAAACTGACATCAGAGAGCTCCTTGATCCTTCCATCACACATCAGAAAGCTCCTTGATCAGCCCTGTGATTGGTACCTCAGCGTGCAGTTGTCATTTTGGGCAATGTCTCTTGTTAGTTTTCAGTTCCCCATACAGAAGAATCAGGAGGAAAACGTGTCCTGCAGAGGTGCCCCGAGGCCAGGTGTGCTGGGGTGAGGAACGTCAGAGCTCCTGGTGCCTTTGCTGAGGACAGAGCTGCAGGGCTGTCCCAGACCTTCCCTTCCAGCAGCCCTGCCAGGCTCCTGCCCTGCCCCAGCTGTCTGTGCTGGCAGCAGCTCAGCAGAGCACGAGGTGCAGCTTGTACCTACCCCTGTAAGGCTGTAATTTTTTGTTGTTGTTGTCCTTTTGTACCTGATGTGTTTGGGAAAAATGCTGCTATCTTGGCAAATATCTGGACATCTTTGCTGTTAGGAGAGCAGTGATTAATGTGCTTTTTTGTTCTCTCTGATTAAATTAAAACATGCATTCTAACATGTCTTGGAGACATTTATAATTGTCCTTGTGTAGCCCAGCTTATCAGGACGCGGTAGCAGGTGTTGTCAGCAGAGCCAGCCAGGATTTTCATTGCTGCATGCCAGCCCTGTGCTGAGGGCCAAGGCCCAGATGCCACAGCCCTGTGCTGATGCTGAGCAGGGTTTCCATGAGCATGCCCCATCCCTGAGCCCAGGATGGGGGCTGGGGACACGGGGGACAGGGCCAGCCATATCTGCCACCTCGCAGAGGCCCCTCCACGTCACCCTGCCCAGCTGCACTGCAGATTGGGCAAGGTGCCTTTGCAGCTTTCTCCACATCTGTGAGCACTTGAAACAAACTTCACTGGCTTTGTCTTAAATGGAGCTTTCTGCTAGTTTATCTCAAAGGGTGTTTCAGTGGGCAGAAGCAGCAGCTTGGATGCGAGAAGGAAACACATTTTCTGTGTGGAGCCCTGTTCTCCTCACGTGCTGATGGATGTGACCCTGGGCAAAGTGTCCCCTCCACCACCAGCACGGCCCCTCCTGTCCCAGTGGGCTGGAATGGGAGGGTTTGGGCAGGTTGTGGTTGCTGAGGCCATCACACCAGCCTGCCAGGTCTGCCCCCAGCCCTGCCCTGGTGCTCGT
Source organism: Leptocoma aspasia (assembly GCA_013399835.1). Classification (NCBI taxonomy): domain Eukaryota; kingdom Metazoa; phylum Chordata; class Aves; order Passeriformes; family Nectariniidae; genus Leptocoma; species Leptocoma aspasia. The sequence goes on along the minus strand of VXAX01003680.1, from coordinate 462,589 downwards.
GTCTCACCCTGCAGAGGCTGCTCCCTTCCCAGGGCAGCACCTGATGCTCTGGCTGATGGTCACTCTTTAGCCAGGTGGGATCAGCTTGGTGCTCATTAACTTCCATCCCTTTCTCTGGTGAATTTTAGGCAAGTGGAGCAATGTTCTGCATTTTCAACCCCTTCTGAAGGGTCTGACACCATAAGCTAGCGCAATAGGAAAAGCTGTCACTCAAAAAACCCACAGTTCAAGGACTTGGAGGTTACTTTTCTTGCTGTGGAACAAAGATTAAAAAGTTTCATTTGAACTCGATGGAATAAGTTTCCCTTACACTTTTCCCACCTTTGTGTGGGGAATAAACACTGAACTGATGGTGGTGTGAGTTGTACACGAAGGGTCAGGTTTTCTGTTTCTGCCATTTTAGCATTATTTTCCTTTGAAGAAGGTGCAAGCCTATGAAGGTGTTGGTGTGTACTGGTTGAAAGTCTGAAAAATTAGTATCAAAAAGTTTAAAAGGCAGGGCAGGGTTTTCCATGATGTATCCAACACCTGGAAAGAGGAATACAAACTCATGATATTGTTCTGTTGCAACTCCTTGGCAAACTTTTCCTGCACTGGGAAAAGAACTAGCAATCCCTAAATATGATAATTAACTTGAGGGCAGTTTGGCACTTTTTTGTTTGCACCTCTTAGGTTTCCTTGGCCCATCAGCCCCAGAGTCACATTAATTCATCGGCTGTGTTTTGGGGATGTGAATCTATTTGCAGTTCTGGAATGGCCACAGAGGGGCCTGGTCAGAGCTCTGGCAGGGCATTCATCAAAAAGCATCACGTAAGAGATGTCTCTGATCACAGCAGTGGCCACTCAGGGTTACCACTGCTTTGGAAGCAGATGTGCAACAGAAAACTGAGGTTTTTATCAAAGGTTTTCAGGGCAGTGAGTTACCATGGCAGTTGCAGTAAGATAAAACACTGTAGGATCTTTGAGAAGGAGTCTGTTATAATTTTGTAATTCTATAGGGCGTATTGTCCAAGAATTCAAAGCACCCCATTAAGTTTCACTGCTCTATTGTAAGGTGGGTAAATATGATTAGCTCCATTATTAGACTGGCAAAATGAGACACTGAAGTGAGATGATTCCCCCACTGTGGCATTTGTACCACTGGTGTCAACTCTTCTGTGGTGTCAGCCTGCCACAGCCCAGCAAGGCAGCTGGGCGATGTCTGATGGCCCCTTTGAGCAGTTTTGCAGGCTCAGGTGCAGCTGTGTTTTCCCAGTGGTGTCTATTCCTGGTCTCTCAGAGACTCACCCCCGTAGTGAATATTTTACATATTTCACTTGATGTATCTAAAAGTGGAGTTCATTAAGCAGTCCTGAAAAAAAAAGCCGGAGCGCGCGGTTCATGCCTTCATTAGCGTCTGGGAGCTGTCAGCGCTTTCATCAGCCTGCATCCTGCTCTGCTGCACTCCCACACACTCAGCTGGGACCAAACCTGCCCTGCTCGCTCCCCCAGCCCTGACCCCACACTGTCCTGTCCCCTCCAGAGCTCCTTTTGATCCCAGAGCAGCAGCAGAGCCCTCCTGGGAGCTCAGCACAGACAGGTACGGCAGAGCTTCCTCCTCAGCACAGCATCCTTATTAAAAATTACCCCCATAGGCTGATTGCTGGTATTATTCTTTTTTATCCTGCTATTGTCTCCCTCAGGCCAGTCAAACAGTGAAAAGACAAACTTTAATCAGTGATTGCTTTTACACTTGCTTGTGTTTCAGGCATGCTGGGAGGTGCAAGTCTCCAGTCTGCACTCTCTCAGAGTGCTGCTCCCTTACATTCCAGAGATTCTTTTTGTAGTTCATTATCTACCTTTAAAGGTGATCTGTGCTCTGAAGGAGACAACAACTCTTTCTTAATCCTGTCTTCCATGCTAGCGTTGCTGTACCTTTGTTAAAGTGTGGGATTATCCAGGGCTGGAGATGATCTGGGCTTTGCTAGGAAAGGAAATTCAGATGGGGGGAAGGCAGCACAGCCATAGCTGTAAAGCCAGCCTTAAAGAAATTCAGCTTTCTCTGGGAAGGGCCAACTTACATCTGAGCTCATTCCAGCTCTTAGGTCTTGTGCAGTCTGTGGACCTGGGGAGATCAGTGTGCTGGGGGGCCAGCAGGGATCCTTCCAAGGCAGCCTCAGTCATCCCCTCCCAGGGCCAGCCCAGCTCCTGCTTGCTGTCCCGACCTGCAGCCCAGCTCCAGCTCCAAACCAGCACCCAGCAACTGGTAAAGTGCAAATGCCAACTGCAAGTGCAGCCACACAGCACACACTGCCAGCTCAACCCCAGAGCCACCTCCCTGGGAGCACGAACACAGAGCCTGGAGGTGGAACACCTCTGGGTGTGTGTGTGCACTCTGGGCCCACGCCTGGGAGGCTGCAGGGCACTCCTTGCTTTCTGTTCCTCCTCAGAACATCATGCACAAGGACTACAAAAAATGGATCAAATAATTTTTCATCTCTTTAATTCAAAAACCCTGGTGCTGTTGCTGACTGCCACCTCCAGACTGCCCGAGGTGTGGTTGTTTCTGTGGCAAGAAGGGCTGGAAAGCCTCTGTCCTTCCAGCCCTGCTGCCAGGTTTGCAGTGCATCCATCAGCCAGGGCTGGTCTCTCAAGTCCTGGCATCCAGCAGGATTCCTTGGTCCCTCCTGCTGTGGCACCCAGCTGACAGAGGTGTCCTGTCTCATCCAATTTGGGCCCCTTTAACTGTTATCTCTTATCTCCCTTTCCTCACCCTTTGGGATCTCCTCAAGGCTGACATTTTGGTCATGTTTTTAGTGCCTGCTAAAAGGTTCTTGTTCAAACCTTCCTAATGTTTTCCTTCTCAGGTTTCTTGCAAAGGGCTCCTGTGGGAACCCTGCTCCTGTCTCTGCTTCATTTCATAATCCTCCACCCTGGTCTCAAATATGGCATGGTAGATCTTGCTGATTCACCAATTAAATCGAGTGGAATAATTAGGATTATTTTAAAAATAATTTTTAACAGAGTTTAAATCGGCCCAGTTGATTGTTCTCTCATGTAGCCCCTATTTGGCGTTTTCTGAGAGGGAAGAAAAAAAATCATCACTTTTATTATTTTTTCTGACTTTTGGCTTTTATGGCAGCACAGTATTTGACTCCTTGCTCCTTGTCTTGCTCTGAAACAGTTTATCAAATCTCCTTCAACAATTACTGTCTGCTCCTCTATTATTCACTTTCACTGGCTTGATTCTTTCCTATCAATCAGCTTTCTTCTCCCTTTCCAGCCTGCATTCTGTCACACAGAAGTCTCCTGCTTGCACTGCAGTGCAGGGTAAGTGCAGAATTAACCCTTCCTGAGCTCCCAGCTCTGCACACCCCGTGCCAAGGCAGCCACTCCTTTTCTGTCTCCCTGCTTCAGCCCAGGCTGCTCGAGCTCTCCATCATCTGCTCATTCTTTCTCTCCATTTGCAACTGAGGAATTTCTGAGTCAACAAAGCGGTTCTCTGCAGTTTTTGTTCACCATCTCAGTAAAGCTGCAACTTTCACTGAGACCTAGGTGGGTGCTGTAAGTTTTTAGGGCCAAAACAAAACCTGCTGCAGTGCTAGAGAGCTTCTCACTGATTTCTGTGTGAAAATGAGTGAAATCTCTGTGCAAGAACTCACCTCTGTAACTGGGTTGGAGTTGGGTTGTGGGGAGGTTGTTTTGTGCCCAAAAATAAAAGCTGCCCATTCATCCTGACCACAGAAGTGGATCCTGCTCCATGTTCTGCTGTTTCCTTCTCTTCTTTACTTTCCAGCCTCCTCCCTCCCCCAAATTTCACCATCCCCAGTGCCAGTGCTGCTCGGTGCTTTCACCTTCCTGTGTTTACATCATAAAAACTCTCAGAGAAAAAGGTTTCCCTAAGTAGGAAGCAGAGCTCTGGTTTTATCATAACCATTAATAAAGCAATTAATTTGGTCTGCACGCTATGAAATTCGAAGACTTTTGGTAGGTCATGCTTAGAAGTACATGTCTTTTGTATTAGTGAAGCGATAAAATTCAAATGGAAATGAGAAATGTTTTCTGCTCTTTACATGGAATGTGGAAAAAAAATATGCTAGAATTTTACTGGTTTATTAAAGGAAATATGTCAGAGGGGCTGCTCTTACTCTGTGCTTTTGAGTGTCAGAAAAACATGAAATATCACATTTTTTCAATGAAAAAAGCAGACTTAAGGTATAAAAATACTGTTTATTTATGGAAAGTGTATAATTTTCTCCAACCCCAAGCCTCAGTCATGCAAGTGTCCTCCCCAGTGGCAGCAGGCTGGGTGTAGCAGATAAATGCAGTGCAGGGATGGACCCTTACACTCTCCAGGTTCTGGTGTCTGGCCTTGCTGCTCGTGTGGAGGGGACTGGAAGGAGAGTGATGGTGGCTGGGCTTCCTATCAATTAGGATCAAAGCCACTTAGCTGGCTGAGATGTGCTTCCTCTGAATCCTCACTTTGGGTTTCTGTCATGCTTCTTTAATCTCCTACAAAGTTACATTTCCATAAAAAAATTTCCATTTTTCCTGCTTATTTTCGTTAAGTGGAAAGTCTCCTTAATGATGTTTTTTTGGATTCAGAAGCTCCTCATCTAGGTCAGCATTTTCAGAATGCCAGTTTCCCAGTTGTTACATCGCTACGCCTCAAATCCTTAATTCTAAACAATGAAAGTCTTGGAACAGTTCTTGCTTTGCTTTAATTTCCTTCCTTCTGAGAGCTGAATTCTTCCTCTCATCACGGTCTCCATCCCAGCTTCAACTCATTTATCAATTTATAAGTCTCGCTTCTTCCAGAATAGTTTTTCAGATACGTATTTTTAGATGAGAGCTGCTCCATCTTTCCAAAATGATCACTTCAAGCTCAGCCACTGGAGCTGAGACATACAATATTTAAATTATTATTTATAGTACAGGAACATGTGGAGACTTTCATTAAAGATAAGGCATTAGCCTTGTGCCTTGATGAGTAAAGGCACAGTGAGTGATGGTCCCTACTCTGAGCAGTTTGCACTCTTCAGCCTGGGTGGACTTGCTGGCAGAATTTAAGGAGAAATTTCACCCAAACATGTGTTGGCATCACTCAGGGCTGAACACAGCCCCCAAGTTTTGTCAGAGCTGCCCAGCCCTGCCTGCCCCAGCTCAGGGTGCTGCTGTTTGTGTCTCAGTGCCTGACAGGCAAGTGGGACAGCAGGGTGGGGTGAGTGTGAGGAACAGGGACCTGAGAGGTGACAGCAGGATGGGGTGAGTGTGAGGAACGGGGGACAGAGAGGTGACAGCAGGATGGGGTGAACCCCAGGAACAGGGGACAGAGGTGACAGCAGGATGGGGTGAGTGTGAGGAACAGGGACCTGAGAGGTGACAGCAGGATGGGGTGAGTGTGAGGAACAGGGGACAGAGGTGACAGCAGGATGGGGTGAGTCCAAGGAACTGAGAACTGGGAACTGAGAGCCTCTATGAGATCCCAGCCAGCCATGGGAGATGCCAGGAGAGCACAGCTGGGCACATCTGCAGGGGAGTGCAGCAGAGTGACCCTCTGAGCTCAGCCAGGGACATTGAGCTCCAGGGCACGACAGGGAAACACACCTGGAGATAACAGGACACAAGTCCAAACATGGCCAGACAGCTCCAGATTCCAGCATTTCCCAGTCACTGTTAGAGGTCTCTTTTCTCCAGCACGTCCCCAGTTCTTCTGGTTCCTCAGCTGGTGCCAGCTCACGATCTGTCATGCTTCAGCAGAGCCTGGTGCATTTCTGTCCTGAAAGAAGCCTTTCTACTTGGATTACCATTTATAGCTCCAATTTTTTTCACTAAGTGGTGTAAATTAGTTCTGTGTGACTTGATGGATTCTCTCCCTCCCCCTTGACAAGAGTGATAAAAGATCTGACCCCTTTCTGGATGTTTGTAAAACCAAACATACAAAATCTAATTTGTTTAGGGCTGAGCTTTTAATTGCTTCACCATCACAACGTGAAACGGAATGCTTTAGCAATCTTGGGGATTGATCGACTGATTTATAATAAGGGACTTGACCCAAGAGGGGTTATCAGCCTTGGATGCAGTAAAATAAATCCTTTTGGATGTGTCAGGATGTTGGTACAGGCTTGTGTGGGGCAAGGATTTGGTCTGCAGCCTCTGAGCCCTGCTGTGGCTGCTGATGAAATGTCCCAGTGAAATGGCCTTCCAAGCTGCTCTCCTTATCAGGGCTGCACACTGCACCAGGGAAATAACGCTCAGCAGCCCTGGCCAGGGCTTGCTCTGCTCCCAGGGGCCCCAAAATCAGGCTGTGCTCACTGACCCAACAGGAGGATGAAACCCCTGCAGGTCTGAGGGGCTTTTGGGTTTGGATTGCTAAGAATTCGGATTGCAAAACAAACCCAATGCTTCTATGCAGGGTATTCCTGGTCTTAAACTACCTCTAATTAATTTAGGGTTTTTTGCCCTGGCCCACAGATATAAGGCCTTCTGTAGCCTTTCAGAGGTAGCACTGTTTTAGCCTTCTGCATGTGCTGATTAGTTTTAAGTCAGAATAATTCTTTTTTCCCCAGAGAAATCCCGTGTGTTTTACTCATAAATAAAAAAGGAAAGGAAGAAACATTCTTGATGGTATTTTTGCAATTTGACTTTGCCTTTAGAATAGAACTGCACACACACAGCACTTGTCGTCCCTAAAACTTACATTTTGAAAGTTCTTTGAAGATCTAAATTACAGATCTTTCATATGAAAAGTTAATGAAGGACTCTAAACAAAATAAAATAGAAATGATGACATGAAAGAGCCTTCTTATGGCTTCAATAGCAAGATAAACAGTTTAATATTCCACATACTGCATTAAAAATAACAGCTGGGCTCTGTGGAGACGAATCCCCTCACTCAGGTGGGTTCCCACACTACCCGAGCACAGGTTGGTGACTCTGCCTCACTTGTCACCTCCCTCTGGCCCTCAGAAATGCTGAAGGCAGCCAACACCTGATCAGTTTTAGCAGACACCACGAGTACTTTAACAGACACAGAATGAAGTGCCATTACCAGCACCACTTCAGTACCCCCAAGTGATAGACACATTCTGTATTGACAGCCTCCAATTTTAATGAGCTATTGCTGTTTCAGACCATATTGATTGGCCTTTTTTTTCCCCTCTTCCTCCAATTCAGCAAGAGGAAACAAGAACCAGCATTTCATTAAAAGGAGACTTTGTCCAGCGTTTCATATTTCATGAATACTTGTAAGTGAACACATCCCATAAAATAACCAATTAATTCAGCCATGCTAAGACTCAGACTGAAAACTACACCACTACATTAACAGAAGCCCGGGGAAGCACAAGGTTTAACATTTCCTACTGCATAAAAAGTTCCCAAACGTTATTTTCATCCACATCCCTTGATTCCCTTCACTTTCTACCTCTCAGCTCTCCTGACAGCTTCTGCTGTGTTTGTTGTTCTGTGTGACTGTTGTACCATGCTGCTCGCAGCTCTGGGTGTTTCAGATGCAATCCCCCTTTTCCTGTGAGTGGTTTTTGTTACTGTTGCTTTTGACAACATCACAGATTCAAGCTAAAAGTGACCAAAAGAGCAGGGGAAGGAGTAACCTGCAATAATGATTTGCAAATTGTGTTAATTTCATAGTGGGATTCTGCTTTTTGAAAGGATTTAATGCGTAATGAGCTCCTGAGACGTTATTTTTGCTTCAAAGCTTTGCTGAGTACTAGATCCTATTAAATTCTTGCAGTGAACACACCAAAAAATACTTTGAGCTAATTTTAATAATTTTTAATTGAAGGAATATTTTTCTTCCAATTTGAATATTCAAGCTGTTCAAAAGTTAACACATTTTCAAAGTATTCATCAGTCTTTTCTTTCCATAAAATCTTCTTTTAGGCAGCCTGTGGCTTTTGGGGAGGGGGGCAGGGTTTTTTTATCTCAGATTTGTTTTTCAGACCCAATTGCAACAAATTTAGGCATATTTTGCTATTTATTTCTTTTTAAGTGCCTGCATGCTGCAGTCTAATCTCCATTCTTTTTATTGCTGTTTTATAGTCTACCATTATTGTTTGTTTCCTTTGCGTTTTCCTAAAAGCAGAAACAAAATACAAATTTCCCTGCTAGTCCTTTCTTGTGTGGTAGCAGGAGCTGGATTTGTGTGCGTGCGTCGTGCTCAGTAACACATGTATTTCGTCGTTAGCAGGGTTGTTATATTACATTAAATCTTAGGGATTCCAACAACTGCAAAACAACTCGCAGGAGCCCAAACAGCACCAAAATCTACACAGACACGAGCAAGGGATGTGTGACTGCTCCAGGAGGAGGAGGAGGCACAGAGGGGGTTCAGGGACCTGGCTCCAGCCTTCCCAAAGACCTGGAGATGGTTCCTGTAGCCACAAACAAAAAAATCAAACAAAAGTCCTGTTTGATTTATCCTCTCAGCCTCAATGCTCTCCAGAACCCCAGGGAAGGCTGGGGAGCAGCAGTGGCAAGTGCAGCACAGCCCTGTGGCACAGCTCTGCTCACTTCAGGTGGCACAGAGCAAGGACTGGCTGTGCAAGGGGCTCAGGGGAAGCCAGCTGGGCCAGCTGAGCCCTGACCCACTGGCCACTCCGGCCGTGGGAGGTGAGGTGAGGTTCTGACCCCACAGGTGGGGCTGGACTGTGGGATCCCAGCTTGCCTGGCCTTTCCTGACAGGTGAGTGCAGCCAGGCACTCTGGGACACAGGTGAGGTGTGGCTGACCTCTGGGCACCCCGGGGTTTGGCTGTGCTGCCCTGGCTGCCCAGGGCTCTGCTCCCAGTGCAGCCAGCCAGGCTCTTCATTAGAGCTAAATGAGTGACCCTAATGAGCCCCCTAGTCCTGCCATCTCCCTGTCAGTTTTTAGGAACCAGAGACAGATGGTTAAGAGCTCTGAGATGTTTGGGGTGACCTTGGGGAGGCTCTGAGTGCAACACAAAATTGCAAGTGGTGAATGCAGTGAGCAGATTAAGAGTCTGGCACTCTGGCAAATCTCAAGACCTAGTCTTATGTTGCTATTTTTCCCCTATGGCAAACTTACAGATTTCACAATGACTTTGCTGTAGCAGTGACTTGAAAATTATAGTGAGTGAGTGTTCCCTTTTTAAATAATGGATTATGAGGCAAAGATTAATTTTTGCTCAATTTTCACACTAATTCAGTGCCTTGCTGCCAGCAGAAGCACAAAGAAGGACATGAATTCACAGTGGCTTTCTTCTCTCTCAGAGTTGTCACGTGCTCTTGTTGGATGGGGCTGTTTGCAGTGAGGTCCCGTCACTCACATCTGGTGCCTGCTGAACCGTGGGACTTTGACATCTCCTGGAACATCCTTTGGTTCTTGTCAGCAGTGGAGAGCTCGGCCCCTTCCCAGCCTGCTCGGGGCTGCTCTGAAGGAAACCAGTCCTGCCGTGGCCAGAAGGTCACAAACCACCCCCCAGTGACAGCCACCACCCTGCAGCTGCCAGGTGCCTCTGGTTCCTCAGGCCCATTGAAAAAGCAGGGGAGAGAGAAAGAGAAGGAAGCAGGGAAAGACAGACAGCTGAGAAGAGGTGAAACCAGAAATGCTGTGTCCCAGAGGCATTTATCAGCCCAAATGAAATGGAAACAGCGAAAGGGGAAACACTGCTTTGCTTTTCTCAAAATTGTATTTCCAGTTGAATGAGTTGAAAAGAAAATATCCTTGCCTTTTCCTGCGATTTTGAGAGATCTGTTTGCTAAGTCTGCAGGCTTAGTAGGAGAGACAAGGAGTATTTATTTTCTGTATACGTTGGTAATTTATGAGGTTGCTATAAATGCAGTTTATGGAAGTAAAATCAGGCCATGAAATAAAAAGGATTTTATTCAAATATCCCAGCTTATTAATTCTTTCTAATTCTTCACAGAGGAGGAGATGAGTGAGGATGCACACATGCTTTACTGAATATTAAGAGGGAGAAGATCCAGTAAAAGTAGCAGATGCAGGTATAATTTAAAAATAGAAAAAGATGAAAGATAAGTGAATTTTATTAGGGATTGAAATATAATTGAATTTTCCTTTTCCTATTTTGCCATCAAAGATGGCAGAAAGAAGTTTACCATTGTGGGAAAGGGTCTTGCATTGCTAACAAACCTGTGCAAAGTGGCTTTACCTTCCTGTGCAGCGGGGTGTGACTGAAGGGATGTAAATGCAGCTCTTATCTGTGCCACATGAAGGGGTGGAGAGGAGATTTAAAGCCTTGAGCAAGAAATAAGATGGCACAAGAGCTTTCACTGGGATTTAGTGCTCCACCAAGAGCAGAAATGGGGCAAACACGTCCTTCTGTATGAGTAGCATTGACTGTCTGTTCCACTGGGTGTCCATCAGTGTGCCTGGCTGTGTGATGTGCTATTGGCCTGCCTTCATCTCCAGAAATGCCCAGGAGGATGAAGGGATGGGGAAAGATCCCATTGTGTGATGTGCTGGGAGACACAGGGAGACAGAGGTGCTGCTGGCCAAGGTGCTCGACCTGAGAGCCCCCAGAGCCCCCAGAAACCTCTCATTTCCAGCATTTCCTGGGAGAAAAGAGTCAGCACAGCACAAACCTTCAGCAGGCTCTCCCTGGGCACACCATGCTTCCCAGGGGCTGCTCTCCCCTGATGCTTGGGCTGGAAAGGGAAAACACCTCAGGTGTATTGAATGCAGGTGCATTGAATGCTGGGGCAGCCTGTCAGGTGATACCGACCTCACAGAGCAATCACTTGCAGGCCTTCACCACACCCAGTCCTTGCTGTTAGCTCACCTTGGGAAAATGCAAATGTCCAGGAAGCAGCTCCTGTCCTGGCAGAGCCCCTGCACTGCCTTTTCCCCACCCAGCCCTCCAGGTTTGTGAGGTGAGTTGTTCAGTATTTGGCAGCTGTCTGTAGGGTGTCTGCCTCCCCTCAGTCACCCCTCCAGAGGTGGGACCAGTGTGCAAGCACAGCCCCATCCTCCATGGACTCTGCCTGGCCAAGTGGAGCTGCTGGAGCAGCAGTCACCACCCCCCTCCCTGGAATAAATGGGATGGGAGGACAGAAGCTAAGATTTCTCCAGTTAAACTGGGGAGGAAATTAAATGAGGGGGGCTCTGCAGTTGAGGCAAATGGCACAAAATGAGGAAAAGGTCCCTGTGATGGCTCTGAGGGGAGGCATCAGCCTCCTTTGCATCTTGGCATCTCCTGACCTTGCGTGGCCGTGTGAGCCACTCCTCCCTGGGGCTGAGCTGTGACCAGCAGGGCCCTGCCCATGCAGAGCTCACTCCAAAGCTCCAGTGGTGGCAGAGGAGCAGCTCTGCTCCCCGAGTGCAGCTGGGGATGACACGGAGCAGCTTCACAGGGCAGGAGGGACTGGAAGTCTGTGCTGAGACCGTGGGACAGAGGGGTTTGAAGAGAGACTGGCTCTGGAGTTCCTAGTCCAGTGGCACTCCACGGGGGGCTGGGCTGGGGCTGTGATGGCGAGATGAGATGAGCTGCCCTTCACAGAGTGCAGGAGCAGTTAGGGGAACTTTGGTGTCTTTTTTTGGAACGCTTTTGATAGTCGAGGTGGCATCTGACCCTCTGCATTTGAGATCTGATGGCTCAGGGATCTCCAGCTATAATATTGGCCATCAGTCCCTACCCTCGTATACAGAACTAGGGCCAGGCTCAGAAAAGCCTCAGAGAAAGCTGGCTGTTCTGAAAAGCAATTCCCATTGTTGCATTCGCTAAAACTTCTGGGCCCCTGAGGTATACAAGGGAGTGTCTGAGTTGTAAGTATCAAAAGAAATTAATTATTCTATATTATAATTAAGTCTTTTTTAATTAGCTGGATAATTGGAATTTTTCTTGCGTTACAATGCAGGTTTTCACATAGCCAGATAATCTGAAACTTTAGAGGGATTTACCTGAGAAAGTTCTCACATCCACAATTGTCTTTTTGTAATATAAAGTAGTAAATGAGGGTTCTAAGGTGGCTGCAAGAAAGGCAGCTCCCTTTAAAAGAAGTCTGTCAAGCCAAACTTGTCCCTCAAAATGTATGTTTTGTAAAAGCCTTCAGAAAATGTTGGGTAGAACTGTTTTAGTGTTATTGTGAGGAAATCAATATTTCCCTGCAGCCTTTGCAGCCCCCAAATTGTAGCATGTTGTTTGTGCAGAAGAAGCTGAAAGTGAAACTGTCTAAAAATGAGAGTGAAGTAAACTGGCCTGTTTCTATAATTTGCCCTAAAAGTCCCCGAGGTAAACAAAACAACACACTTGAGCAGTCAAAACTGAAATATTCTCCTAATGTAAACAGCTGAATTGGAGGATGTTGGTGGCGTTCTGGGAGGGGGTTTTGCTGTTCTTTCAGCCTTTGTCCTTCTTCCCCCCCCTTTCCCACCTCCCTGTCCCTCATGTGCCGTGCCAGACAGCAGGTCTTCCAGGCTTTGTCCTCCAGCAGGAGCACCAAGGAAGTCGTGCAAGATCTCCATGTGCTTCAAAAATCTGTGAAATGCGTGAGTTGCCTGCAGTTCCACAGCCCTGGAGAAGAGAGAACCTTTTCCCACTGCTCTGACCTGGCAGCAGTCAGGTGGGGCAGCGGCTCCGTGTGATGGAGGCGTTTGGGATCCTGGGGCTGGCAGAGATGCAAGGAGCACTCCCAGGTGTTCCTGAGCCCTGCTGTGACCTCTCTCATGTGACATGGGCATGGTTTAGGGGCTCTGGAGGGTTGGGATTTGGCCAGGTGATGCCAGGAGGAACAGAGTTTATTGTCTCGGGTACTGTGGCTGTAGGTGGGTATTCGCTGTTGCTGAAACCGAGTTCAGAAAGGAACCACGTTGATTTGGTGAGTTTGGCTGAGACCTCTGTCAACAAAATTAAAAGGGAGACACACAGCTTGCTCATAGACACACCAGTGTGGATGCAGCAGCTTTGCAATCTTGTGTGTTCACCCGTCTCAGACAGAAAAAAAGAGATGAAGCCACTTTGTTTTTGAGAACAGGAGGAGATCAGGAGAGCAAAGGACCAGAGGAAAGCAAATGCTGTTCTGACTGGCAAAGAGACTGCTGTCTTTGTGTTCTTTGTGCTTGACTGAAACATCTTCACAGGATTTTTTCCCTCTAATCTGGAAATAATTCTGATTTATTTTAAGCCTTCTATTAAGACGAGTCACGCAGCAGCGGCTGGCTGGCGGCGGGCGGTGCGCGGACGCCGGAATGCGCTTCCAAGGGGCTGCTGCCTTCTTCAGTTGGCACTGCAGTCAATTATTGTGTTTTCAATTATATATAAAAGGCAATGATGGAGGTTTCCAGCCTTTATAGCACCACAAATCACAGAGTCCTTCTCTGTACACGCGGCCCCGCTGCCACAGCGTAGCACGGGAGATCCGCGCCGGCTTGCAGAGGGAGCGGCGCCAGCAGGGACCCCCAAACTGCAAAAGGCACACCGTGGGGAGGGCAAACCTTCATGGGCAGCTGCTCCCCTGCACGGTCCTTCAGCCACCAGCCCCTGGCTGACAGGCAGGGCCGGGCAGTGTGCCCCTGGGCTGTGCTGTGGAAGATCTATTTCTGTGCGCCTCGCATGGGCAACAGCAGGTCTGTAAGGAGCTGGGCAGCTCGTGTGGGCAGGGAAGGGTTAAGGTGAGGACAGCATTGGTGAGAAGGGTCATGGCACAGAGAGGGACATTGGCTGCAGCACTTCTGGGGGTGTTCAGTGTCTTGCCAGCTCGAAGTTAGTGGGTAGATCTGAAGCGAGTAGGCTGGGAAACTGTTGGGAACTGGGATCTGTATCACAGAATGATCATTTCATTGTACATGATATTGTAGTATAATTATATTTGCAAAGTTAGGCCTGGTGTAAAAGGTCTTGGACTGACAGATCAGGAGTGTTTGCCTGTGAAACCAGGCAATAAATATAAGGAAAAAAGCAAGGCTGTGATAGAGCATGAACAATCCTCCTCAGTAGGCAGAAGATGCCACCTACCATCCAGGGATCTGAAAAGGACTCACAACTGGCTTGGTCTTGACTTTGGCATTTGGGTGCCTTAATGCACATTTAAATGCCCCAAAATGGTCTGGTGCAAGGGCAGAACTAGCACTTGTCAGCTTCCCCAGTTTCCTTTAGTAGAAGAGATATTAGCCAAGCCATTTTTATTCTGCTCTGCTGGCGGGGAAGGGGGTGTCTGAATGCATCACAGGCTGAGTTTCATCTGTGGCAGATTGGTGGTAACCCAGCAGTCAGGGGCAGGAGAGCGAGGCTGTGAGAGGCTGAGCGGGCAGGAACAGAAATCAAATCATTGCCACATAGAGTGAACAGGAACACTTGAATTCTGAGACTCCAGTGAGAAAGCAAGTGAGAAAAATAAACAGAAGCTGTCAGCTAAACTGGATATATTGACTGCAGTACAAACTGGAGTAGGAGAAGTGATCCTGGTGACTGGGATGGAGATATTTGGAATGGTCCTGTTTCACCCAGAACACACCCTGGACCCCTGTGCTCCTTTGCATGGCAAAGAGGATCCCCCCATGGTAAAGAAAGCTGTTAGTTCAGGGAAACAGGGACCAGAGAGACCACTGAGAGACTCAGTTAACTGCAGCTGGTTACCAGTGAAGACTGGTTTTGAGCCTAAACTGGAAAAAAAAAAAAAGAAGAAGAAAAAAACCCTTCCTGCACTGCTGCTGGGGGATGATGAATCATGACTGTGGGACCTGGGAATGCTGCTGACATAAATTAGGGGCAAGGGTGGAAGGATGTGCCAGGAGGAGTGGAAGGATTCTCTGGAAAGAAAAGGAACTTAGAAGTTCTTAGGCAATTGGTACCAGCAATAATTGTTTTCATGGATCAGGGTCCAGAGGGCAAACAGACCCAAAGCTGTGGAGGAGGAGAGGGCCCTTGGCTGTCCTGCAGTTTGTGGCTCTCTGCCCACAGGAAGGCAGAGGGTATTCTGTCTGGACTGGATAAATCTTGGAAATGGCATTTGAAGCAGACGTGAAATAGGGTTTGGAGGGAGCTAGAGCCTGGGAGAAGATCTGGCTAGATGGAATATGAAATCCATTAGTGTCTTAATGCATAAATTGGCAGAACTGTACAACAGCAATGAAAAACAAGCTACTGGGAGCCCAAACTGTTATTAGATTCTGGTGCCTCAGTGACTACTGAAATTAGTATTCTGCAGGAGTGAGGGTGCCCATAAGGTGCCCCAACAGACACAAGTGTACAGGGGTCTCCTCTGGTGCAGGGAGAGTCTCAGCTCTGCCCCACACGCTCCAGTGCAAACTGCTTATGGAGAGTGTGCCTGAGGGTTTTTGTATTCAGCATCATGTACAGGATAAAAAATGGGCTTTTCAGCAGCCTGTTTCTTAAACAAAATAGGTGAGCTGACTAACTGTGCAAGGATAATACAGAAATAGAAAGACTCATAATTACCTTGCCTGCAAAATGATGTTTTCCTGTAAAGGCTCCTGAAATAGTCAGAAGAGCTCGGGATGAGGGTCAGTTACCTTTCTGCAAGTATAAGCTTGAGATAAGTTGGAGTATGGGAAGATTAATGCCTTTGCTTTAATAGCAGGGCTTGATCCAAGACTGCAGAAACGCTGTAAGTACCCAAGCGAGCCCAGAAAGCCTGGTGGATCAAGGAGTGCCAGTGCAATGACCCAGTGTGTGTAATTCCCCTGTGGGGCTGGTATTAAAGGGAAATAGAAAGATGCATCTGACTGCGGATTTCAGAGCATTAAATGCTGTAACTCTGCAAACATCACCTCTTCTTGTTAAAATGCCAGAAATTACGGCTGCACTAGCACAAGGAGCTAAGTGGTTTTTGGCCATAGATCTAGCAAATGCATTTTTCTTTAGCTCTTTAGCAGAGAAATGTTGGTAAAAGTTTGGGGTTCGCAGTTCAGGAGGGGAAAAAAAATATTTCACTTGAGTTCCTCAAGGATTTCACAAGCTCCTGTGATCTGTCACATCCACATCACCCAAATGCGGGAGAAATTAGCCTGCAGGAAGTGTGTGACATCAGATGTGGCTCACACCTGAACTGGGTAGATTCTGAAGAACAAGCATGTCAGCAGACTGGAAGATCTGGCTGCAGTCCAGGAGGAAGGATTGAAAGTCAACAGACAAAAGGTTCAATTAGTGCAACAAGAGGTAAAATATTTAGGAGCAATACGAGGTATTGAAGGCCAGGCTCCTGATAAACAGAGTGTGGAATTAATTCCAAAGCTGCCCAGCCCCACTGCTCTGCCTAGCTAAGAGCGCTGTACGGCACATTTAATTGTATGCAGGATTTTATTCTGATGTTCACTGAAGTGAGTCATCCTCCAGCTAAGCTTTTAGAGAAAACCAGGCAATGGGAGCAGGGTGCAGGAAAGCAGGCACTCAGTCAAGCTGAAGCCAGCCTAGCCCGAGCTGCAGTGCTGGCTGTCTGGACCCAGGAAGCCTCCTCATGCATGGTTTGCCTCTGTCAGCCAGGAAAAAAAAGTGCCAATTTGGCACAAAGAGAAAGATACCGTGTTCCAGGCTATTGTCTGTGCATCTCAAATCTTATTGACACCACAACTCCTTGTCAAAAGGAATGAGTATTTTTAGCCTGGAAATCAGAAAAATTGGATTATCTTGTTGGAGGGAGGCCAATGGCACAACACCCTAGTCATGCTTCCTTGAAGTAAGTGTGTTCAACAGAGCACAGGATGGTGCCTGTGGAGCCCTGGGCTGGCAGCACAGCCCTTGCTGGGTGGCTGGGGGAGTGAGGGCTGGAGCAGGACACAAGGCACGAGCAGCTCCGTGCTCCAGTGCTGCAGGGTGCTGAGCATCAGTCAGATATTGCAGCTCCTGATGTGCAGTGGCCTGTGCAGGTTTAATTGCCTCTGTCAGAATACATCCACGTGAAGCAGAAATGTGCTTTACAGGTGGCTGGGGCTGGTGCAGAGCACAAGATGTGCTCCAGTGCGTGCAGAGAGGAGCGGGAGGCAGCGGGGCAGGGCTCACCTGGCTCACTACGAGTGGCAGCAATCCCACAGGCATTGTCAGGTGTGCTTCCCCACGGGCTCAGCAAACCAGCAGCAAGGATTTCGTTTTGCTGAACAAGTTTTTTTGCCCATCTAGTTACAAAGCAGCAAATGCACGGAGCAGAATGCCCACGAAGCTCAGGATGTGAAGAATTCAGCTTCTAAAGGAAGCTTTGAGGAAGTTAGTAGAGGTGAATGGCAAAAAGTAGGGTGCGGTGTTCCCATCTAAATGACTCCACAAACAGCTACAGTCAGCCATGATTCTATTCTTTTTAAGACCTTGACATGAAGTGAGATATGACTCCGGGAGAATTGGTGGTTAAAAACTTCCTTATCAGATGAATAGCAACTGAAGGGTCTCACAGATTAATGAATAAAAGGATCTGACAAACGACTGCAGGATAATCAACAAATAGCTGAGCAATTAGGGCAAAATGTTCATAGAATAGATAAAAGGCAGAAAATGGTAAATAATCAACATGAAGAATGGTGAGTAGGGGTTCAGGTAGTATATCATGGGCTCCTGCAAAGAGCACACCTGGGGCTGTGAGTGGGATGGATCTGGCACTAGCACAAATAAAGGCATTTCCATTGCTTATTAGTTCAAGTAAGTTCTGACAATGTCAGGCAGCTTCATCAATCACAGCCAAAGCTTTGGAAAGGAGAAAAACACTAAGCCATAAGAAAAGTTGTCTTTACTTTCCAGGTGACAGAAAGGAGTGAGAGTTAACCATCACCAGAGCTGGATCAGCACAGAAACACGGACCTGCTGTGGTGGGCAAGAACAGCTGGACATGAATTCTGCTGCAGCTGGGCACATGGCTGAGTGGTGTTGGGGTCTTTTTGCTCTGCCCACTGCATCAGTCTGCATGCAGTGGTGTTGCCTGTTTGACACTGGAGCTGTCAGGGATGTTCCCTGAGGCAGCCACATCCCCTGTCTGTGGGAGCACAGCCCCTGCAGGCAGGGTGGCTGCTCGGAGGGATAAAAGCAGTTTGCAGCCTCGGTGCAGTGGGTGCTGGCAGCAGCGTGGGCTGGGCTGGGGCTCTCTCATCGCTCAGGTGTCCCAGCTCACTGGTCACCCACAGCTGGATGTGTGCAGGGGTGGCTTAAAGCTGCACCAGCCCCACTTCCCCAGAGCCAGTCGTGCTTTGCTGTGGCTGGAAGAAAAACACCAGCTCGCCCAACAGTTTGAAAGCCCTTATGTTTTATTTCCTTTTCTCTTCCCTCCATTTCGCAGTCCCATCCACTTTAATTTAAAAGTACTGTGCTCCCCCTTCCCTGAGAGGCCATCGTGTGTCTAACAGGCAGTGTAGACACAGCCATGCACTATTGTTCCTGTCACCTCTAATCACACAGCCATCACCACCGTGCTAAATCCCTTCCTCCCATCTGCATTCCTCTGGATCACACCACATCCTCCCTCACCCCTCTGCTGCTTCTCCATCTT
>VXAX01003680.1:323569-444168 GCA_013399835.1 Leptocoma aspasia | reverse complement strand
CCCCCCCCCCAGCCTGTGCAAGCAGCTGGGAAGGGAAAACTGCCTTGTTATGGTGGAGGGTCTTTTTCCTGTCAGAGGAACTTGTTTCTCCTGCCATGAGCTAGGATCTCTTGAGAGAAAGCAAGCTAAAAACGTCTTTGAGCAGCCTCTTCTGTTCTGCCCTCCTGGTGCCAGTTGAAAATGAGAAGAAAAGGCTGGGGGGGGAAGATTAAAAAAAAAATAAAGAAAAAGATCTTCAAAAAGGAAGAGTCTTCCAGAGCCCCAACAATCAATGGGACAATAGGAGATGGGGATTGCAGCTCTGTGCCCTGACTCTTGGGATGCTCTTGGCCTGGGTGATGAGCTGAAAAGCTCCCTGCTCACCTGCGAACAAAGCCTGGGCAGAGGGCAGAGGTAAAACCACCTGGGCCCTCTAATCAGGCCCACGCTGGGAGCTGGTGGCACTGGTGACACCGAGGCAGGAGGCTGGCGTGACCCCGAGCCCAGCCAGCTGGGCTCACACTGCCCCTGCTGCATCTTCCATTTAACAAACCCCATTGATATCTCTAATAAAGACACCTCACACTCCCACAGCTTCATGTGTGACCTCTTTCTGTTTGCCACCAAAAACACAGAGTGAGAGAGTCAAGGATCATTAGCTGACGAGGCAGAACTGCCCCTTCCATCGCGTTTCTATTTTTCTTGTGAATATCGGCTGCTTGGGAGGCAGCGGCTGCTTGTAATGCTTCCTGTGTCCAGGACAGCCTTCTGTGGGGATTGGGAGCAAGTGATGACAGAACTGCTGCAGTCTGGGCAGCTCCAGCCTGCACACTCCTCGTGCCATAACTCCTCTCCTGCCCAGAGGCTGGGTCGGTGGGCCCCACACAATCTGTAGGGTCTGGGTAGTGCTGTCAGCCCATCTCTTCCCAAATTTTTGGCCAGGAAGAAGGATTTGCAGACACCAGGGACCAGAAGAAATCTATTACCACCCCTCAGTGATCCTCCTGAGGGTCCCTGGCTGTGCTGCACAAGCCAAGGGGCTTTGGCTTCTGGAAAAGGTCATCTGCCTTAGCAGGGAAGAAAAAAGATGGATCTGTGCCTCTGTAATTTTTTTTCTAGGCAGGCTAAAGAAAACTTGATAGAAAAAATGTATGGTTTAAAACCTAAAGAGTCAAGGGTCCATTTGGTAGATTTTCTTTTAAGCTTTGAGCTTTCTGGGGGTTATTTTATTCTTATTTTATTTGATGGTTGGATTTTTTTTTTTTTTTTTATTTGAAATAGTGTCAGTTGTCAAACAAGACTCCAGATTGATTTGGTTTTTTATGTCTAGCTTTCAACATCCTCAAAGGCATCTAATTGTTCAGGACATAGTGAGTATCTGCACTTACAGAAATCAAGCCTCGAGTGGAGCTCCCCTGAAAGCCAGGCACCGGGAAGCCAAGATTAGTTTTCAGAAAGTAAGTGGTTTTCATTTTTCGGTTTCTCAAGGACTCTTTCAAGGGCCAAGCAGATGGCTGGGAGATCTACAGAATGGAAACCTGCAGTTCTAATGGGGACACAGAAGTGTGTGTGGAGGGGGTTGTTTGTTTGGGGTTTCTTTTAGCTAAATTGCCTTTTTGTTTGACAGCAATTTACACTATTTATGCAGCTTGAATGCCAGTGCATTTTTTGTGTGGACTCTCCCTTTTCAACAAAGGACTGAGAAAATTGCCACACTAATTCTAGGAGCTTCCCAGCAGCTCTGAGGCATAACCAGAAGAGCGATTTCCAACTTAAAAATACAAAGGCAAGCAACAGAAGAAAAGCACAGTTCAGTTCCAAAAGCAGCTCTGGCTCTGTTCTCAGAGTTTTCATGGACACGTGGGTGTGTGTCGGAGACCAAGCTGGCCTCAGCTGGATTTTCAGGAGCTCTGGGGGCTGTGTTGGCCTTTTGGCAGTGGTGACCTGCCTGGGAGAGGCTCCTTGTCCCCAGGGTGTGAGGGCTGTGGCACAGGGAGGCAGTGCCAGCACAGGTGTCCCCGTGTCCCCAGCCCCGCTGCCCCCAGGGCCTGGCAGACCCTCCAGGTGTTTGTACCTTGCTAAATTTAGGCTAATATCTTAATTTTCTGTCCTCTCCACATCATTCCCAGCATGATTCACTGGAGCCTGCCTGGACATGTTCCTGTGTGAGGAACCTGCAGAGGAACCCACTCAGGTGAGGCCAGGGGAGGCACAGGATCCCCCAGAGGAGGCACAGGATCCCCCAGAGGAGGCACAGGATCCCCCAGGGGAGGCACAGGATCCCCCAGAGGGTGCCCAGGATCCCCCAGGGGAGGCACAGGAATCCCTGCAGAGCTCCTGCCAAGGTCAGACACAACTCAGAGCTGCAGAATTTACCCCTCCCTCGCCACCTGGCCTGACCAAACTGCCTTGTGGCACAAAGAAACAGTGCTGACCTTGCAGCTGCACAGGGAAACTGAGGCACAGGGTTGGGCTGGTGCCTTCCTTGGGGAGCTGCAGGTATCCCCAGGATCCTGCCCCCACTGAGCTCGGGTTTCACTGAGCAGTGCACAGACACCCCCTCATGTTTGCATCTATTTGCTGTATGGCTGTCCCACTCGTTTTCCTTGCTAGCCTGTCGTAACCATTACTAAAATATGCTTATCTCATATATGCAAATAGCAGGATATTTATAAGATTCTTTGAAATTTCCATAATTGTGCTGTAAAAAAAAAATCTCTTTGCTTATCTCACAAAGTGTTGTAACCACAGTGTTACTTTTATTGAAATCCAAAAATCACTCAGCAAAATAAGAATAGTTAGAAAGCTGTCAGGTTTTTATATTTTTGAAATAGAAGGGAAAGAAAGTGAGCAAACCAGGCTTTATTATTTTAAATTAGAAACTTTAATGCTCACCAAAAAGGATATAAACTGTAAATGTATTTTAGCAGTTCCTAGAGAAAAAGAGAGAGGTTTTAATAATAACAGTGTGTGCTCCTATATCATTTTCATTAGAAAAATCTTGGAGCACTTTCAGCTTATTAAAGAATGGAATGCCTCAGAAGGCTCTCGGGAGGTGCTATAGAAAAGTAAAGTAACAAATATAAATCCACATAATTCTCCATCCTGTGATTACCTGGAGCTTCCCAGCCACCCTTGGGATGCAGAGCTCCCTGTCACACCTGGCAGGGACAGGAGCTGTCCCTGGCACTCTCAGGGCCCCACTGCTCCCAGCTGCTCATTTCGTGGGTGAATGAACCAACACAAGGAAGGATTTTCCCAAATCTCGTGTCCTGCCCCGTGGGGACACACCAGGAGCTGTGCAGGGATTCCTGTGCCTCCCCTGGGGGATCCTGGGCACCCTCTGGCCTCACCTGAGTGGGTTCCTCTGCAGGTTCCTCACACAGGAACATGTCCAGGCAGGCTCCAGTGAACCATCCTGGGAATGATGTGGAGAGGACAGAAAAATAAGATGTTAGCTTAAATTTAGCAAGAATCATAAAATGTCCACTGGAACAACAAAAGGAGGAAGAGAGGCTGTAAAGGTAGGGGGTATTCCTGGTCTGATGAAGAAAATACTAAAGGCTCCCCAGTGTTTAATTTCAGGAAATACAATAGACTGAGCGAGTGCCCAGAAGAGGAACAGCATGTTAACATATCTTAGATAAACAGGAGCCAAGTTGTTACCCTGACAGAGAAACCAGAGAGCCCATCAGTGCAATGGGGGAGAATAATAAATTAAAAACCAGATGGTTCAAAGATGTGATTGCATCTTCAGCTTCAGCAGGAAGAAAGAAGGGGAATACATGTGTAGTGCAGGCAGGCCAGGAACACAAAAGCTTGGAAAAAATACAAGAACAGGAGAGGCAGGCTCATCATAATGAAATTAATTAAAAGAGCAGGACCTCAAGTTATTTTAGGTCCCAGTGGTAGAAACACCAGAATTCCAAGCTCCATTCTTCATTTATACATAAAGTTTCCTATTTCATCCATGCTCAAAAAAGGACCTCTTCCTTTCTGAGCTAGATAGTGAGTCAAGGCAGATGGGAATTACTCTGAGCTTGGAGAAAACAAAGAAGCACAAATTAATGGCTTACTGGCAGAAAGGCAGTTTAAAGCACTTTGCCAAAGCACATTTTATTCCTACCCTTATCCTACATAGATATTTTTTCCTTTAATTCTGTTCAGCACAGAAATGCATGACTAAGCAGAGATACATATCTGCATGGTGCATAGGCTGGAGGGGGCATTAAAACAGGCAAAAAACAGACAAAAGGAAAGGGGGAGAGTGTGTGATGGCTGGGGCAGTGGCTGAACAACTTGCTGCACTCCATTCAGCACACAGAAAATAGAAGAACCCCATGGTGCCAGCCTGAACTCTCTCATGCCACCATTTCTGTGTGGGTTTGTGTGCAGCTGCCTGCATTCTGTCACACACACAGGGACATACACACACGCACACCCATCCCGGGGTGCTCCATGTGCAGAAGCTCTGACTGGGTGTGGAGGGGTCCTCGTGGCCGTGGGCACCTTGGCCAAAATCCCACTTCTGCCATAAGAGGAACTCTTGACTTTGGCTTCAGAAGTGGCAGGGTTTCACTCCAGCTGCCTTTGCAGCAGTGAAGCTTTAAATCTGCAGCAAGGCTCTCCCTGCCCAGGGTTATATTCAACCAGTTCTGTGAGAAGTCTGGAAATTGTTTAACTGTGCAAATTTATCATGCATAAACTATTTGAGTTATGATACCGATAATATTTCAGTCTTAATTTGGCAAGATGATGGAGGCAGAAACTCAAACTGCACTTGTGTTCGAGTAGTGTTGATTCTTTCATAACTATTAACTTTCAAGACCTCAATTTTATATCCCTTGGGAGCAGATTCCCTCTGTGCTTAGGGTGTTAGCAGATCAGGAGGTGGAGGTTCAGTTCTTGTTATGAGATTTTCAGCTGCTTTCTTAACTTCCTGTCACCTCTTTTCCCCTTGTGTAAAATTAGGATAATGACATTCCTTCACATGACAGTAGCTTAAAGCGTTCATGTCTAAAATGCTCAGGTGGAAGGTGTTAATACACTTCAGAGATTATTGTTTATTACCACGATTGCTATTACTGATATTTCTGAGAGTTTCACTCTCACATATATAATAAGGGCATAATATTATGAACATTTTGCCTGATTTTGAACTTAAAGCCAATTTTGTTCTGAATTAATTCTTTTGAATAGAATTATTCCTGAACTACATCAACTGGGGACCAGCTGCTGACCCCAAGTGTTTAAGAACTACAGATAATCACTGATGAAAAGAGACAAAAATACATTTTATCTAAGAAGTATCTAATGTTGTGATAGAAACTGAAATTAAAGTATAATCCAGAGAGAGAGGGGGAGAGAGTATTCTTTAATTAAAATCAGCTACCTCAAAAGATGGATTTTCTCAGGAGTGAAATTTGCACTGTGCTGAAGGCTTTCCACTTAAATCCTTGATGATGCAAGGAAAAAGAATTCTCAGGGAGTAATATTGGCGTTAGCAGATAGCCACATGCCACTGCACAATAAGGAAAAATCTGCAGAGAAAAAGATATATGGCCAACAGAACAGAAAGTTGCACAAAACAGGAAACTCCCTGAAACACAAACACATAATTGTTCAGCAGCAAATGAATAATTTGGCAGAGAAAGGGACACGAGATAGAGGCTTGAAGACAGAGAAAGAAAAATAAACCCAGAAGCAGCAGAGATCAATGAAAACAATGGGCACTTTCTGCCAGGAGATATGTTAAAAACCCTGAAAACAGGGCTTTAGATAAGGTGTTCACTGACCCTCCCACCACCCCCGTGGCAATTCCTGGTCCCAGCCAAGCACAGGTGATGGTTCAAGGTGTGGAGATTGCGTGGAGCCACCAGGGGAACAGCAGGTGAGAGCCCAGCATCCCTTTGGGGCAGTTGTGGGGCTGGGCAGGCAGTGCCTTCCCCACCTGAGAGCTGCTGCTGGGGATGGTGATGGTGGTGATGAAGGTGATCCTGCTACTGGTGGTGATGATGCTGCTGCTGGTGGTGGGGATGATGATGCTGCTGGTGGGGATGATGATGCTGCTGGTGGGGATGATGCTGCTGGTGGTGATGATGATGCTGCTGGTGGGGATGATGATGCTGCTGGTGGGGATGATGGTGCTGCTGATGCTGATGCTGGTGGTGATGATGATGCTGGTGGTGATGATGATGCTGATGCTGCTGATGCTGATGGCAGCTGTGCTGGAGGGGAGCACTTCCAATGGCACCTAGTTGGGAGCCCTGCTCCCTTCCCGGGTTAGCTGCCATCACAGATGGCTTCCTGCAACACAGAGAAGGCTCCTGGCAAGGCAGTGTGCTGGGTAACTCTGGAACTGGCCGTGTGGAAGTATTACCTTGCAGAAACAGCCATTCACCAGCATTTATTCCATTGTGTGCAGCAGAGTGGGTTGGAGCAGCTACTTCACGCTGCTTTCCTCACACATGCAAATCTCTCTTGCAGGAATCTTGTCCTAACAGCCAGGTGGGCTCTGTGAGAAGTGGTTCTGCTGCAGTGAGGAAAATGTATGTCTTTTTTTCTTCATCTTTTTTTTCTTTCCTTAAAAAAAAAAAAAAAGAATATTTCAGGGCTAAAGTGGAGGAGCTGCTGCAGTGGTGTCACGTCTCTGGGGAAGTAGGGAGGGTGTGGGCAGCAGCAGAGCACCCTCCCTGTGCTCAGGGCACCTCATTGCCAGGGAGAGGACACACAGAGCTCCAGTGCCTATAAATACCTTACAGCTCTGCTCTGTGTGATGCAAATGTTTTTGTAGAAAGAGCCTAAACCCAAATTGTTAGTCTAATATTGGCCACGATATTGCAGCCAGGCAGGATGGGATATGTAGCAGGGGACGTTTTAATGTGTCAGATTAAAAAAACCTGTGCAAATCTTGGCTGAGTTCAGGTTCCCAAAGAGCTGATGTGGATTCAGGACAAATTTCACTCCGAGCAGAAGGGTTGGCTAATCATTAGAATACATCATACAGGTAATCTGGCTCACAGTCCCAGACCTTTAGAGGTATTTTAATACCCACAGTACTCCAAGTGCTTAAACAGCTTGACCAAATTTGGCATTCAGCATCTCCTGAAAGGAAAATAGACCTCACAGCAGCAAGAGAGCGAGTCCTTCTCAGTGATGTGACTTACATGGGAAATCAGGGGCTGCTCCTGAGCTGAGCTCCACCTTCCCAGAGCTGTGGTTCCTGGTGGCAGCTCTGCTGCCAGCCTTGTGGCACAGATGCCACGAGGGGCTGGCTGTCCGTGGGAGAGGAGAGAGGAGCTGAGAGTCAGGCCATGGTGGGGCGTGCTGGCGAGCAGTGTTCACATATTAACAGATTTCCACTCAAACTGGCAAATAGGGATGTCTATGTTCGAGATGCTGTGTGAAAGCCAAGGCAACAAAAGTCAAAATGTGCATACGAGAATATGTGGCACACACAGTATATGTCACAATGTTTACCATCACTTCAAAACATGCACCCGCCCACAGTTCCTCACTAGCAGCATCCTGGAACTTCTCCAATTGGGATTTGCTATATGAAGCAAAAGTCAATTAAAATCAGCCATTATTGTACAGATCATGAGGTCCATAGTAGGAGATCCCATACTCATCCCAGATGCTCATTAATAGTAGTGTGTTGTAAACAATCCAGGACAATTGCTTGGGGTTTGTATACTTTTCTGATGGCTGTGTTTGCTCAGTTAACATACAACATTTTTAACTGGCTTGGATTAAAATTTTTAGCAAATATCAAATTCCCCAGAAACACAGTTCTGTTGCATTCTGGAACTGTTTCAAATGTAGGTCAGAGTCAGTAAGTATGCTTAGCTAATGAAAACAGAGGTGAGGGGAGAAGGATTTGGGGAAAGGGAAATTCTGTCTACCCAGGCTGCTGGAGGAGCACCAGCTGCCCACCTTCTTTCAGCAGAGCCTGCTCTGGCTGAGGTGACTCATCTCTGCATCACACCAGCCCCACAGCTCCAGCTTGCAAAGCCACCCCCTGTGAAGGCCTGCTGTGCTTCACTGGGTTCCCTCAGTGTCCTGAGGACCTCCTCCAGGTACTGAAGGAAATGTGATTTTCCAGGGAGGTAAACTGTGCAGTCCGCTGTTCAGAAGCCCATGTGACTGTACAAATCCAAAAATACGATTATTTGTGAAGATTTACTGGCCTGATCCAGTGAAATCTGTGCAAGAATGGCCTTGAGCTGAGAAAATTTTTTGGGGTAGGTGGAGGCTTCCAGTCCTTCAGATAGAGCCAAACACCAACATCCATCTTCCAGCTCCCAGATAAGGCCCAGCCAGAGCTGCAGGTGAGCCTGACCCTCCAGTCCTGCTCAGAAACAAAACACTGGCAGGGCTTTTTTAGTCAAATAAAACAGCAGCTCAATATGAAACAAGCATCTTTGTTTTGGGAAAAGATTGCCCCACCGCTACACACACACACAAATGCACACACTAATTTTTAGGGCTGATTTATAAACAAAAAATCTGTAATTAGCACAATTTTGTTTGTAATTAGCGGGGATAAATTGTTTGCTTTAGTGCCAATATCAGTAGCAATGGAAGTGCACTTGCCCTTTTGTTTTCAACTCTCTCACTTCCTCTTTATGTTTAGTTTCAAGGTGAGATCAGTATCTGGAAACATGATGTAATTTATGCTGTTATCATTTTATGGACTTCAGCAAATCTACTCCTGATAATGTATTATAATTATACTGGTAATCAGAACTGGATTTGAAAATGCAGGAAGCCTGGTGCCAACTGCCACTGTATGTCTGACCAGATCAGAAAATGAAAACAACAGTTACTGGCATTTATTGTCAGGGGAGCTTCAACTCAGATTTGCAGACAGATATGGACTGCAAAAATTAAATGGCTGTTCATTTCATATGTATACCTAATTTCTGTGGATTTTGAGACTGGCATCCTAATCTCTGTCATGCTTGCTCCCATTTTATTCTCAGTTTTCCTTTAAGAGAAGCTTCCCTACTCTAGAGCCAAATGCAATGTTCCCTGCTGTGATGGATTCCTTCTCTTTCCTTCCTAATTGGAGCCATTTCATCAGATCGAATTTTGACAAAGATAGTAATTGTCATCCAATTTTAAGGCAATGACAAGATCAATATGAATTCTCAGATGACAAGTATTATTACTGGATGAGCACAAAGAAACAAAGAAAATGAAAAATCCATGTTCTAGGGATCAAAACAGTTAGAGGCACATGCTTGCCTTGGTCCACGTGTGTGTGAATGCTGTTACAACAATAGAGGCTGTTCCTGTGGATGGATGGGGTAGAACAGATGGCCTTTGCCAGGCAAATAGTGCAGGAAAACGAGCACCCAGTGCTTTAGTACATTGCAGTTTGGGTAATGTGGGAGTCAATTAACTTGCCACCAAACAGGCTTGCAGGGAAAATTACCCACAGCCCCATCTCAGAGAATTCTGCTCCTCCTTAACATTTTGTGCTCCTTCTGTTCCCCGAATGTCAGGAGTGAATACCCAAGAAAACCCTGCTTCTTTAAGGTAAATATATTCAAACTGTATTTATGTAGGCAGAAGTACTTGATTATTTTTATAACATTGTTTAAATGAGATGATCTGATTAGTTAATGGCCCAAAGGGTTCAGACAGAGTTCAACTGAGGATCTAAAATGTGCAGCAGCATCTTCAGACGTTTTCCACACCACAGTGGTTTTGGGAGGGATTCTGCCATGGATGCATAACTTGCCAGATACTGTCATGTTGTTTTAGCAGGTTCACCCTGCAACGAGACATTTCTTCGAGGCATTTGACCCTCAGAGTTCAGCTCCTGTTCTGCATTTGCTACTCAGAGTGCACCCAGGTTTCCTCTGCACACACTTCTCTGGCCATTAATCCAGAGCTCCTGCTTGCCCACCCCCAGAGTGTTAAACCCGAGGAATTAGAACCTGCCAAGGTTTGTTGGGGTTTTTTTTGGTTGTTTTTTTTTTTTCCTTTTTCATTATTTATATTCAAAATACACTTTTAACTGAGGAAAGGCAAAATACTACATGGTTGTGGTGCTAATTGGCAGCTGCTCTGGGTAACAACCGTGACAAGTTTCAGCTCTGTCCACTTCAGCCCAGCCAAGTCATTAAAGGTTTCCAGGCAGAGAATTGGGTTATGAAACCCAGCACACACTGGTTTCCTGGTATCCCTGCATTGCTGAGCACGTTCTCAGCCACCCAAATGCAGGTTCAGTAGGATTATGATCCGTGGAGCAAGGCCTCAGCCAAGCACTGAAAAGATGTTTGTTTGTCTCCAAAATATAAATAAAATATTTACAAAGAGAATAATTGACTTTTGATGTTTACTTCAGGCTATGGTTAAGCAGGCAGTGCCTGTACTAAGCAATGCAGTGACCACCTGCCACAAATGCTGTGATATTTGACAGATCCCTTTCTGCCAAGAACTATAATTCCTATTTAAATCTAAATAGAGGAGCCATGAATGCAGATTTCTCATCACAAAGACACTGATGTTAATCCCCAGTACAGAAAAATAAGAAAAGCCAGAACGTTTTATTGGATTTTATATGGAAGATAATTAAACAGTATTTCTTCTTTACTTGGTATACAGCATCCCATCAACCTTCCTGCTGAAATTTGTTTATAAAGAAAGCCAGAAAGTTTTATTACATTTTTATGTAAAAGAAAATTAGCCTTTTGTATATTTGAACTTACATTAGAACAACAAAAAGCGGGTAAACAAAAAATTACCAAAGAATGATGAAAATAAACAGAAAAAAATAATGTAAGGAAAGCACAACACTCTTCTCATACACACAATTTCATATTCTAAGCATGCAAACCAAATAAATGTTTGTGTGCATATGTATGTATTGTATATATTCATGTACCAAGCCCATCTGAAAACCTGAGCTGATGCAAGTTAGGAAATGCTAGAATTAGATGTGCTTGCACACCCTTAATTTGGCCTTTTTGATTGTGTGCACACAAACGTATGCTGGGGCCTTTTTTCCACACGCACACACACCCCCCACAGAAAATGGTGCAGTGTAGGCAGAGAATTGGCAGTGGGAGTGATGTAATCTCTGCGAGCTGCTTTGCAGGAGCCTGCTTCTCCTCTGCCCACGAGGCAGTTTGGTATTTTGGATGTACCCAAGGAAGTTCTCCGAGCATGTTTCCCAGCAGGTGGGTGCTGCCAGTCTGAGGCTGTGTGAGAATGTGTCTGAGGCTGCATTTAAAGAGAGCTCATTAATAGAGGGGAGGGGGCCAGGGGGAGCTGTAGCCAAGGCTGCATCCTCGGCATTTTAAAATGTTTCACTTCAGCCTGTGCTGCCATTTACTGCATTATGTGATGCATGTGGATTTTCCAAACAAAAGATGTGTATGAGGAGAGTATATTTTAAGATCCCTTTCATGACTGCACAGACCCCTCTCCAAGCAGATGGCCTGACAGTTGCAAGGAAACTATTCATAAGCCAGAAGTAGCGTTTTAAAATTCTTTTTTAAAAAAAGACAGTTTGTTCTCCCTGTACATTTTAAGCAGGTACTAATTCTGTCTGTGGCAGCACCTTCCCCAACCCAGCAGCACCACAGCACCCAAACCTGCACCCTCCTGGCTGCTCCCACCCTGCCCCGTGCACAGGGGACCACTGAAATTCCAATTCCACTCACTGCTAACTTGGAGCAATATTGGAGGTACAACAGTTTCCCTTGTATACCCAAAATAGGCAGGATCCACAGCAAAAATGTTTGCTTGGCGTCTGTAAGTGTGTAGAAACAAGAATTTTCCAAGGACATGAATATATTTAATTCCATTTTCATTCTCAGCCTTGACTGCTACCTAGGTGCTGTTAACGACCTTTGGGGAGAATAAGCAGCTGAGAACAAAGTAAGCAGAGCTGAGTCACTTCACCATTCCTAAATTCATGTGTTTGGGGGGAAATCTTGGAGCAAGGGCTTCACACAGCTGCATTTGCTGACCCTTTTAATTGCCTGCTACAGAACCTCCTGCTTGAAGGAAATGTGTGCTTCCATATCATGCACTTGATAAATAAATAATGCCATCCCTCTGGAGACAAGAATTCCATCTCTGGCGCAAGGACAGGGACTAAGTGTCCTTCTAGTTTGGGGAGATGGTTTGTTTTTGCTTTTCCTTCACCTCAGGAGCTGAGACTTATTATTTGTCACATCAAACACATTCAGAAGTATTTCTGAAAAATTTGCCTAATATCCTGCAGCAATGAGTTGCAGGGTTGATTATACACTGCACAAATGTTTTCAGCATTTTTCCTTCACCTTTCCATGCATATTTGTGCTTCAGAGAAAACAGAATAAATAGCCCCTTCTCTCTGCTTCTGTTATATCATCTTTTACTCTTGTGTTTTGTAAACTAAACAACGCTAGTCTTTTTAATCACTTTTTAGATGGAAGCCTCTTTCCTCATGTGTTTAATCATTTTGCTGCACTTTTTTGCTGCAGAAGTACATATATGTGGGCATATATACACCCTGGAGCAATCAAAAAGTCTACTAAGAACAGGTTTTAAGGCTTCGCAGAGGTTTGCTCTTCGCTCCCAAAACAATTCCTGTTCCTCTGATTCTAAATTCACTTTCAGAAAGAGGGTCCCCCTGTGCAGGTGTGTGCAGATGTGCAGTTTAGAGGTGAGGAGCAGCACAGGGAGGGTGGGAGGCTGCAGCTCACACCCAGCTGGGTGAGCAGCAGCCAGCCCAGACTCGCTGCAGGAGCCAAGCCAGAGGCTGGAGCAGGCTCAGAAATTGTTTGTGCTGCGTGAGGATGAGCCTTCCCAAGCCACACCCTTCAGACAGATGACTTGTAGGTGATGTTGTTCCATCTTGCTGAGGCTCACCTGCACTCCAGGCTGCCTTTGTCCCTCCAGTGCCCCAGCTCTGGGAGCAGGGGTGGGCAGGGCACATCTGCTGCTGCAGCTCTGCCCAAAGGAGAATGTGCAGGAGGAGTAGGGAGCTGGTGAAGGTGATGCCTGGAGAGGCTGCCTGGAGCAGAGGCTGGGCAGAGTTAAAGAATAAAGCAGGGATTTATTAAATAAATAGTAAATAAATAGGGATTTATTTAAAAAATTTCCTCAATGGATCCACCTTGGGCAGCACAAGAGCCCAGCCAGGGCTGCACCCAGGATGGATCCCAGTCACGAGTTCTCACACTTTTATCAGTTTTGGTCCGTGTCCATGTTGGGGTTCATTGCCCAATTCCAGCCCCAGGTTATGCACTCCCACCCTCCCAGTTTCTCCCCTCAGTTCTCTGCTGTTTGCACTTTTTGGGGCTGGAGCTGCAGCGTGGCCTTGGTTCTGGGCTGGGACAGGATTGTTGTGTGTGACTGAGCTGTGAGGAGAACTTGCTGACACTTCACATGGAGTTCAGAGTTATAAACCAGTGCAGTGCAGAATGTGGGAAATGTGAAAGCTCAGACTGAAGGCATCAAAGTCCCCAGGAGGAATTTCATGTTTTATGTTCTCCAGTTGGGACCAGGGTCCTCATGGAGGTGCAGTCAAGGCACTTCTCTTTTGGCAGCCTTCTGTTCTCTGCCCTGCAGAAGCTTTTTGCTTGTTCCTTTCTGGATCCAGAATCTCTGTGTGCTTTAAAGGCCAGAACCTTTCCTTGGGGAAAGCAGCACACACTTCTTCAGGGGAGTGGACTGGCTCTACATAGGTCAGCTGAAGGCCAAGGCCAAATATATTTAGCATAGGATTCCCCCAGTCTAATTTTAGCCCTCCTACTTTCCTTTCAATCTCAAAATCAAACTGAATATATCTTGTCCTTGGAAAGGTCTTTGCTAATCCTGTTTGTAGTTTTAGATGCTATGTAAACATTTTCATTGTGGATTAATGTGCTGTTTCAAAGCAGTGGAGATTTTAAGATTGCCATTAATTCAGAGAAAGAGGCTTCGGTTACTATTACGGTTCTTTTGGAAACTTAATTTCATTCAATGCCCTTTTGAAGGCTTTGCACTAGAGAGTTAAATGAATGCTATCAAAGGCCATATTAAAGAGGATTGTATATAGTTGACCAGGGTTCATGCCAGGGCCTAGTTTTAGACAGTATCTTACATTGAAAACATGGTTCTTCAATTATACCTTCTATTGCAGAAATGAAATTACCTTGAATGCTTGATGTAGTAGGCTTATTTCTTAGAATACAATAGTAAATGGTCAAATTCTTCCTCACAGTAAAACATATCTGATTAAAAAATGAAAGAGAGAGAAAAATGTGAAAAGCAAAATCAGTCATAAGAGCCCTGGGATCAGTGAAAAGACAGCTTGGACAAAGAATCTCCATTTGAGTAGCCCAAATAATTCCAGGATTCTCTGAATGCTTCAAGTAGAAGTGTCTAAAATGCCTAATGTTCTGCCAGCTGATGCAGGATGCTGCAAAGGGGGATCAGAGGGCCAAAGTGAATATGCAGAAGCTTTTAAATACATTCCCACTATTCACAGTAATCAAAGTAACTTGCAAATACATCTTCTTAGCAAAACCTAACATCTTTGAGATCACAATCATAAAAAATAATTGGTACAATTAGAGGTACGAAGCTACGTTTTGTGTAACTGCAGCTCTTCACATTTATTACATTTCTGAGTGTTTTCTTGTCGGCTTTCCCAGCTCATAATGTACATCTGATTTATTTGGAGAATAATTGTGATTGCAGTCTTTCCCTGGTTTTTTGGGGTTTTTGGTTTTTTTTTTCTGCAGAGTTTTGGGTGTGGCTTCACCATGCAGAGGGTCCAGCCCTGCAGGAACACCCCAGGCCTTGGCCAGGCTGCTCTGGCAGGCAGTGCTGGCACCTTGGGCTTGGCATTGACTGAATTGAGTGGCTGCTGCTGCTGGAAATGCACACAAAAACCTGCTGGGGAGCTCCCAAACAGTCTGCCTGCCTAATTCCAGGATTACAGCGCTTAAGGACAGGTAAGGATGATGAACAAGTGGAAAGGATCTTATGTCCTTACATCCACAGGGAGTTCTGTGCCTCTGTCCTGTTGGCATTAGTCATGTAAGCCTCTCGTTCATCCACCTTGGGAAGAATGATTTGCTCAGCCTTTGGTGTTTTGCTCAGGTTTTGATGTGCTAGCTGGGCGAACTCTGATTGCTTGTGTGTGTGGGAATTAATTATGAATTTAGACTGGATGAAGCAGTCTTGTGGACTCCTGCTTCATTAGTAATCTGATCTGTTAGCCCCTGCACTGCTGACTGCCCCAGTTCACACCAGACACCATCGCTGGGAGGAGCGGACGTTGCTGTGAATTTGGGATTTTCACCAACTCTTTGCATTAAATTCTTACCATCCTCCTCTTATGAGGGGGCAGATCATGATGAGAGGCCAGAGCACAGGATAAGCGTTGTTCTCCCTGCTGGAAAGTTGTCCCATGAAGGAAATTCCACTGGTTTTCTTTCCCAGAGGAAGCAGTTAGAGTGCAGGGGCCTGGCTTGCTGGGCACGGACGTGCACCTTGAGGCTCTCGTGCTCCTGCTGTCTTCACAGACAGAGTAAAATGTCCCAAGAGCTGCAGCTGAAAAGCAGAACACAAGAGTGAAGTGGTTATTTTCTTCTTTTAACCAGCCTCTTCTTATTTGTAAACTAATTAAAATTATTCTTAGGGAATTTGATACCCTGAGCCACCACCTGCAGGAATCTTATTGTTTGGTAAAAGGAATCATTTTTGTTTTCTGTGAGAGACCTGGATAGGACAGAGAAACATTTCTATATTGTATGCATTGGCAAGAAGGATTAGACAGGCTGTAATCTTGGTCAGTCTGACTTCTACAATTATGGAAAATTACAAAGATTGATGTTAGTTGCAATTTATCTTATTCACAAACTGGTCCAGGATGAATCTTCTCTTTTGAAATACATATTTCACTAAAACTAGATTACATATGAAGTGATTTCTTTTTCTTTCTTTTCCCCATCAGATTGATAATAGTCTGTGTAGGAAAGAGCTGAAAAACACAAAAAGAAAAAGTTGGAGCTATTTGAATTGTCATGGCAATATCCTGGATTCTTCAAGAAGTTTGGTTCTGTTTAGCTAGTCACTTTAATTTTCCTTCACTAACTTGTCTCCGTTCTCTGCCACAATGATAATTCTTTATATGACTGTCAGCCCTTTGCATTGTGACAGCTTAAATTAATGTTTTGATATTTCTCTCTTTGTAAGAATACAACAAAGAAGACAACTGCCAAGGATAGGACAGAAACTATATGAATGTAAAACAGACACTGCGCACCAATAAAGCCAGAAGGAATAATTTTCATGTTATTGCCTTATTAATAAGCTTTTGCAACAGCTAATCCTGAAGTCTTCGGGTTCTCTGGGCTAGTATGGCCCTTGTGCTTCCCCTGGATTTTGGGAACTTCTTCTGGGGGACCTTGGGCATTTCTGGGAATGCTTCAGCCCATTTGGGCTGGGGAGGTTTGATATCTCAGGCAGGCTGGTTCAGCCTCTGGTACTGCACTGACACAGATGTAAGCTTTGGTGGATTCAATTGTTTTGCCCTCATAATCATAACACACTTCTGCACAGTGAAAAAACCCTTCTGCAAACTAATGCACGTTCGTCTCATTTTTGCACACCACCTCTCCAAGTGTTA
Source organism: Leptocoma aspasia (assembly GCA_013399835.1). NCBI lineage: Eukaryota > Metazoa > Chordata > Aves > Passeriformes > Nectariniidae > Leptocoma > Leptocoma aspasia. The sequence goes on along the minus strand of VXAX01003680.1, from coordinate 427,565 downwards.
AGAAGATCAGTAAGAAGAATTCCAAAAGAAAGGTGAAGGAGGAGTTGGAAGGATTTGATTTGGCACTCACAAAAGGAATGATGAAAAGGAATTGTTTTAAGATTTCGTGGGGGCTTACACCAATCCTTATCTAAGGTTCAAGGCCTTTGGCAGCATCCTTCCTGCTCTTAATGTATGCTCCGAAAATCCCAACCCATCTGGCAGTGCTGCAAATGAAGCTTGACTTCAATGAGGATGGTGTTTTTCAATGTTCTTTAAAAAATCCTTTTAAAAAGATCTGAGATATCAGATGCAGTTTAATGTTTCAGTATAGCTGAGGATTTCATTATTACCTTCTCTCATTTTTATCATTTTCCATCTGTTTTTCCTCTCACGCATTCCTTCAGGACCTGGCCTCACCTGAGAGATGAGGAATTTAAATGAAAGTAGAACAAAAAAAAAAAATCAATTAATCCATTCTTTGTGGCAGAAGCCACCAGATGATGCTGTTACTCTTACAGCTTCTTAGCATGTGAGCAAGATTTCAGTTTTTGAAGGAATGTTGCATTGTTATTAGCTTAGTTTTACAATAATCCTCTGAGAGAAGCTACCAGCAGAGTGTGTTTTCTGCTTTATTCTCTGTAGGATGCAGTCCTTAGGACAAATTACATTCCTTGGAGTTAAATGTGCAGTGCCATACTGCAAAGCAGTGTGTTGCAGAAGGAGGAGGATCTCCTGTGATGGCTGCAGGTACCACTGTTACAGGGTAAAAATAATAATTTTAAAAAAGAAAAAGCATAAATAAAATGGATTTCACTTAGGAGAAAGTCCGTATTACTTCCTGATTTATCAGCAGATCAGTGCCAAACCCCCAAATTCTGTCACTGCAGAGAAAGGAGAGAGAGTTGTCACAGGTGGAACACACTGAAGAAGGAAAGGACACTCTTGTCACTGCGGATGTGCTGGGCTATGTCTCAGAGCCATCAGGAGAGCACTGCTTGCATCTCTAAACATCCCTTGACCTGTGCCTCTCCCTCTTTAACAGAGAGCTGGTCCCAGAGAGCTTCAAAGAATAGATCAAAAGTGTGAGCTGTACTATTTATCTCAATGGACCACAAGTGCTGAAAGCTAGAGATGAAAAATTTAACATCAGATTTGTCAAATATTTCACCGCTGATGGGATCATTTCAGCAGAAATGACCAATGGCAGTACTTATCCATCAAATTGAAGGTTTAATATAAAAAATAAATAACATGGGAGATAGGGCTTCTAGTGGAGGATTCATTTATGCATTTTAATTAAAGCACTTGATTGTTTAAATGCAAATGAAGCCAGCTCAGAAATGCCAGTGCATTGCGTCGGCCTGCTGGAAATCCCAGCTCAGGTGTGGTGGTGGTGGTGAAGCACAGGGGAAGGTTCCCTGTCTCTGCAGAAGGTGTTGCCACCAGCTGCTCCTGACTCTGATCTCAAAGTGGCCAGTCGTGCTGAAGGGCACATGTCAACGTTCAGGCACTGCCAGAGCTGAACAAAGTGAGATTAAACCAATCTAGAGGCTGCCCTCCACGTAACTGAGATTATCTTTGCCCTGGGATTTCCAGGCTTGACCACCATTTGATGCAAAATGAGTTCTGTTTGTGTTTTACAGATCTTGCAAGAAAGAAGAAGCAGGCTCACACAGAAACCAAGCGAGCCCGTTGCAGAGCTGGTGCATCCAGGCTTTGCTAAGCCAATTAAGCAATCAAATAAAGGCCACAACTGAAATGGACTCAACAGATCAGTGAAATCAAATGGTGAAAATTAATATACTAGGAAATTAAGTCAAAATTATAAAGCTGAGACAATTTAATTTGTTGGTCTTTACAGGGAAGCTTTGCAGTCTGAAGGATGTTTGTGTCCATCAGGTGTGAGGTTTGTGCTGGTTCTTCCCAAAAGAGACCCTCTAAAACAAACGGTGATCCTGAGCTCTTCCACTTAAGGAGGAGGTACAGCCACCACAGTGCTGTCAGCAGCTCTGCTTCATTATTTTCTACCTTAAATCTCCCTGTTCTAACAAGTTACTAGCTTGCTGCTCTGATTTTCCCTTTCTAACTAGAAAATCTTTCCACAGAAGTGACACAGATGACAGCCATATCAAGCAGTAACAGCTTTGGGGGAAAAAAATAATAAATCCGGAAGAATCTTCCTAATTATATGCAACATTTACAGAGTTTGGTGTTTACTTTTAGGGACCTGTATGTAGTGCTGTTTCTCCATTATAGAGTGCAAGTATGCAAGTGTGTCTTTGAGATAAGGCAGTATCATCCTGGTGTAATGGAAAGGAAACTAAAAGAAAGAGTTCAAAATGCTTTATATTTTGGGATCTTCACTTGTGGTGTTGACAGCAGCTGCAACAAAGATTCAGGTTGAAGACAACTTAGAACTCATGTTGAACATCTCCGTGGCATTAGCACAGCCAGTTACAAGAGTTTTCCCTCTCTCCTCATGGATTGTACAGCCACCAGAAGGAAAAGCTTTATGTCCAGAAGCTGTCTGTGCTTCCTGGCAATGAATGTACTTCTTTCCATCAAGATCCTCACTCCCTTCAGAATCCTGCTGGTGGTGGTGAGGAGCAGACCTGGTGGATGATGTTGCCCATGGAAGCCTTGAGCCATGAGGTTACCAGGAGAGGGTTCACTGGCATGCAGTACCTGCCAGATTCATTGCAAGCTGCTTGTCAGAGAAGCAGAGATGTGGAGAGCAGGCTGTGGAAACTCAACCTTGTTTCCCAGCTTAATGAAAAATATTGAATGGACAGTGCAGTAAAATACATAAAAAAATAAATTCTTTGTAAGTTCTTCCACAGCAGTTGCTTCCTCGCCCTACCTTGGGCAATGAATGCAGGTGAATTCCTATCCTGCCCCAGATTAAAATACTCATTATTTTTGTCCCATCAGGCTAAATTTTGCATATAATTAGGGTTTGTCTAGGTTTGATTCAAACTGATTGCAAGGAACCTTTTTTCTAAAGCAGCAGATTTTCCTTTAAGCACAGGCTGGACCACCCTTGGGTCCAGGGAACTGGGTGCAAGGTCTGGGCTGCCCTGGGCTGGAGCAGAGGGCTCTGTGAGGGTACGTGGAGCACTCCTGCTCTCCTGCTCTCCCCACATCCTCCATCAGCACCATGTGAGTGACCACTGGCCAGGCTCACCATCCACCTTAGCCAGGAAAGCCACGCCAGGTTCCATCCCTGCCCATGCTGGGGGTTGGAGCTGGGTGACCTTTAAGGTCCCTTCCAACCTAAACCATTCTGTGATCTAAGAGCTGGGGCTTTGGCAGGAGGTGGGAGAGCAAAGGAGTTTTCTCAGCTTTGGGTTGGACGTCCCCAAGGACGTGTGAATCCCGAAATCCATCTGTGCCACAGCTCAGCTCAGAGCATGCCAAGGGCTGCTGAGGGAGCTTCTGTGAGCAAGTCTTCCCCAGCATGAGAGGTGGGCTGCAGAGCCAGGCCTTCTGCTTGGGCAGAACCCAACAGCAAAACCCCTGAATTAAAGACACAATTGAGGTTTTGGCAAAATTGCCACGCAGCTGCCCAAGGTCATCTGCAGTGAGAGCAGCCGAGGAGGTTTACACGGAAGGTGCTAATTGGATTTTCCTTTTCTCTTCAGAAAGGTTTGGAGCTATCAGATCTCACCCCAGTACAAGCTGCATGAATATGTCCAACGATCCTGTGAGCTGATTATTGTTCATTCTTAGCGGCTCTCCATCTCCGTAACAACGGTATTAGCATTAATATTGTGCCCAGGGCTCTGAGTGTGGATACTAATGGAACTCAATCAGCTCCTCAAGAACAAAGGATCTCCTTTCCATGGCAGTCAGTGACTGGCAGAGGATTGGATTAGCAGCTTGTCAATCCTCCGGTGCTTTTCTGATGCGCTGTGGAACGCCTGGTTAGTACGCGGAGTTACATTATCTGAAAAATTAATACAAAATATTAAGGGAAAGCTATGTGCTATTCCCTCCTGACCTGATTATTCTAGATTATTTAACTAAGTAGCCAGCATACCCCCTAATTTAAGTGCTGAATTCCTACCACACAAAACGTTATCTTTTCTCATAAAAGAAGCCCACGAAAAGAGCAAGCTCAATTGCCAATTATGCTTCCTCCATGAAATCTCTTCTATCCCCTTCAGGATAGGTTTGGGTAAAAATATAATTGCAGTGGATAAGGAAGCTTAAGAAAAGATGTAAATGAAAAATGTTATGTGTTGGCATCTGATTGATCCGTTTGAAAGAAAGAGAAGGAGAATTTGATGAGATGGTAAGGAGCTCATAGTTTGTTTCGAAGGAACCCAGCATTTTTTTAACCTGTACAGGGTGCTGAGCTATAATTAAGAACGGCAAGTCAGTGAAAAATCTATTTAAACTCCTGACAGCTTCTCTGCATTAGCATTTTTGACATCTACATTCACTCTGGCAAATCACTAATGCGATTTTTTTTTCAAAATTATATTTTTATTAGCTTTCTGAATATAATAACAAAGTAAAAATGATGTTGCAGCCTGGACAGGTCTTTAACTCAAAAGCTCAGCACTTACATTATGCTCAATTACCTGCCTGATTATTGTTTTATTCTGAAAGAAGTTTTGTAAATATGTTTTCATCTATAAAGCATCCTTAAAGGGAAAACAACTGTTTGATACTGTTAGTTGTTGAAAAGTATGGCAAACCCTGGAATACAAACACTGTGATTAATTGATGGCAAGATACTCATCTCTGGGTTTTTTATTATTAATAAATAAAAACAATCATTTCTAAAATTACTTTTATTATAATTTATTATTATTACTGTCATTATTATTACTATATTACCATTATCCATTATTACTGTTATTACTATTATTATTATTATTTTGGGTGAACTTTGAGTTACAGAGCTCTTTCCCATTAATAATTATCCTTAGGCAAGGGAAGACGCATGGCTCAAGCCTGGTAACTTGTGTATAGGTATAATATTTTCAAACACATCAACAATCTTCCTCAAAGTGTGAAGAATTTGTGATAACATTTAAGTCAGATGTGCTGTGAATGTGTTGGGTTTAATTTGATAGCAAGGAAATACCATCATTAATTAGAATGCCTTCAGATTAGTGTTTGTCTTGCATAATTCAACATTTGCCAAAGTTCAGGAAAGATATGCACTAAATAGAAATTATTACTTTGATAATGCTGCTGCATTTCCTCTCCTTATTTTTAATATGGCTTTTTAATTTGGGTAATGAGTATATATCACTAATCATTTTGAAAGCCTATTACCAACACCAACCAATTCGTCAACTTGAGTTAATAATTTACTTTATTAGAAAAATTGGAACCGGACACAGCTGTGGAGGACTGAAGGAAATAAATAATTTTTTTAAAAAAGCACCTCCTTAGCAGATAACCTATTTTCCTCTGTGCATAAAATGCCCCTTGCTCTGTCAGGACTTGTTTTCCCACTGCTGGAACTCCATTGGTAGCCACTAAGCTCCTACTCGAGACACATTCTACTGCAGGGCATTTGGAAATTAAATGCTCAAGGAATTAGAAGAAGATGGTCTTCTCCCATACTTAATTTTCCCATGTATTATTAGGAGCTGCCTCTGCGCTGCTAATGCCCTTCTCCCACTGTGTAGGCATGAGCTGGCAAGGTCATTTATTTTTCAACGTGTTTACTGGAAAAATGCAGTTGCATCTGAATGATTGTTTTGGGAAAAATAAAAATCTTGGGATGAGTCATAAGTGAAGAAAAAAAGGTCATTTGAGAAGATTTCAATAAAGGAAGAAATTGATAAAGAATATGGAAATGCATTCTAATTAGAATGAAAAGTTTGAAGACTGCACCCTGTAGTGAAATTAGTGTCTGCAGCAGACAATGCTCCTCATTAACAAATCGGGACCTCACTTTTATTACACTTAAACCAGGATTCTTCACTGTGTCCTGCCACTTAAAAACATGCATCAGTGACCACAGCACTCACCCCTGGTTACCCTTAACCCTCTGCATTTGTGAGCAGAGAGAAACTCTGAAAGAAGCCCAGGTCCAATGAGGGATGCTACAGAGATGGAGTGCACTGTGCTGAAACTGAATCTTCCTGTGAATGGTGGAAGAATAATAAGGACCCTGCCTACTGAATCATGCTAAACTGCAGCATTTATTTATTTTTAGTACAGTTTTATCTGGTGACAATGCAGTCATCATAGCCTTTTGTTGTTAAGGTGTGTGTATATTTCTATTTGAAAACCTTAGGATAAGAAAGGCATTGAACAGTAAAGCTTTGAAAATGAACCCCATCCAGACAGTCACAACTCCAGTTCCCCCAAGTTCTGACATTTTTCATTACTGTGGGTCGCTCTATGGGAAGGAGAGGCAGCAAAAAAAAGAAATGAGCAAACACCCAAAGAAATTTAAATGAGAAGCCCTGTCTTTAATAAGATCTTGCTTTGACATTAATCCCAGTCTGCAGCTGAGGTTTTGTTTGCTTTTGTTGGAGCTGGGGTCCCATTCTCCTGCCCAGCTCCTGCTCCTGAACTCCCCTGTGAGTCAGCACCAGCCCTGGAACTGAGCTCTCCCCAAAACTGCCCAGGTGAGCTCAGTTAAATATAGACCAAACCCCAGCCTGCTCCAGTCAGTGAAACGTCTCCTCAGATTTCCCAGTGGAATATTCCACCAAAAATCAGCTATTTGCACACAGTGGGTTTTAACAGATTTCCTATTTTCTGATGAAAACAAATTTCCCTGAAATATGGTGAGTGGTGGTTTATTGCTGCTCACAGCCCACATGCTTAGAAAGCAGAAGTTGCCTCTCCCCACCTGAAGCAGCCCCATCTGTCCCAGGAGCTGCCCGTGCCCACAGCTTGTCCACCCATCCCTGCCAGCACCAGGCTGGTGCTCGTGCCAGCCCTGCCGTGCCCAGAGCCAGGGGCTGCTGTGCCAGGAACCTCACCTGAGCTTCCCCAGCAGCTCCTGGTGCCACTCCAGCCACAGCAGCAGTGCTGGCTACCCAGGCTGCTCCCTTAGGGACACCTGAGAGTCCCTTCCAGGACCTGGGGCTACAAGGCAGCTGGAGAGGGACCTTTCACAAGGAGTGACAGGACAAGGGGAATGACCCCACTCTGGGGGTCATACAAGGGGTAACCCTCATTAAACTGAAAGTGGGGGGTTGGATTAGCTATTAGGCAGAAATTCTTCCCTGTGGGGGTGGTGAGGCTCTGGCACAGGCTGCCCAGAGAAGCTGTGGGTGCCCAACCCCTGGAAGCGTCCACGGCCAGGTTGGACAAAGCTTTGAACAACCTGGTGGAGTTGAAGCATCCCCAGCCATGGCAGGGGCTTGGAGGAAGGTGATTTTGGAGGTGATCCAAACCAGCCTTGGGCTCTGTGATTCAGCAGGGGATGAATTCCCCAAAGCCCTGGTGTCTCAGCCCACCTGCTGCTGGCAGTGAGCACGTCTGGAGCAGAGACAAGGCCTGACCAGCATAGCAAGAGGAGGCTACTTTTATTTACTCCTTTAGTCTTGTGAAAGAAGAGGGGGGCAGGGTGTAGATAAAGGTAATAAACACCTCCAAGCTGTGGCAGGGTTTGAAATGATTCTGCTGTTTATGGTTTCTCCCGGCTACAAGTAATTCTGTGTCTGTTAAATGGCCAGCAGCGCCTTCACACAGATAGGGCTGAGTCCCAGCACAGAGCTGGGGCCAGGGGCAGCAGGATGACAAAGAGGAGCACACAGGGACAAGGCAGGCATCCCTCTGCAATGGGCCTGACTGCTCTGCTGCTTTATGGCCTTGTTCTCCCTGCTGGAACACTTGTACTGCACTGGTGTCAGTGCTGCGGCTCCAGGCAGCCCTCCTGGGAGTGTGAGCACTTGAGATCCTCCAGAGGTGAGGAGGGGGGCTTTTCCTGCCATGGCAGCTCACACCCACACACAAACACACCCCCTGCACCCCACAGCTCTCGGGATTATTCTCCACTGCCCAGCTGCTCTTGCTGTGCAGCGCCGTGAAGGTGTTTGGGGAAAGGAGTGTTAAAAACACTAATTTTTGTTACCTGCTCTGTCAGGAGCTCACCTGGCTGAGGTGATCTTTGGGATCCCTGCTGCCACAGGCTGGCAGAGCACAGCTGGGCAGGGGCCAGGTCTGTGCCTGTGCCCTGGGAGCAGAGCTGGAGGGGGGATGCTGCAGAGCTGCAGCTAATTACAGTCAAAAATCATAACTTTAGACAACTCTAATGTTTGCAGCTGGAAAGACTTAAAAGCTATTTGCCTCTAATCTCCCTCTGACAATCAATGAATTGAACAGTAAATGTTATTAGACTAATTTACTGTTCATCAAGAGTAAGAAATGAATAGAATAATTTACTATTCATACATCCAACTGTGTGACATGTGTACAGATCAGTTTGAAAGAAAAAGCAACATTAGGGTTCCAGCTCTCCTCCCATACCTTTTTTTTATTCCAATTTATCTCCATTCTCATCCTAAAGCTGCTTTGGCTTTGCCCCAGTGGCAGAATGACCACATCTGTTTGGATGCACATCTGCCTTGGTACACAGAGCACTTTCCTTCTTGCCCAACCATCTCAGTGTTTTCCACTGAGGAAAGCAGCCAAAAACTGTGCAGCTCAAAGGGAAGCCCCTGCTAACTCACACTATTCCCTGTGAGAGGCATTTACCTCCAGTTCCCAGGTACCTCCCATGAGGGTGTTACAGTTGTGCTGCATCTTGAGCACCTCATCTTTCTGCTGTGGCTACCCTGGTTATTTGGGAGTCTGGAGCACACAAGGAATAAATTGGATTGATTTTTCTTTCTAGGACAAAACAGGGATGGTGAAAGGCTGGAAAACCTGAATATTCTTAGAGAGTTTGGCAATATTCATGTGTGGAAAAAATCCAATCCAACAGTTCTGCAGCCTCTCTAGTCAAATAGTCTGAATATTTTAGATATTAAAGACAGAATATGGCATCGCTTTCTGGATGCCACAGGCCTGAGCACAAGGAAAGCACACTGAAAACTGATCTAGAGTGGCTGGAACTGAGGTTCTCAATGGGGCTGGTGTTGCCTCCTGGCGTGGATGCCCTTCCAACCCTCAGTGATTGTTTCTGGAGTCAAAACCCTGGGCTTCCTGGTGATGGTAAGAGGTGTGGCAGCCCTGGTGACTTTACCTTCAAACCCAGCACAAGACTGATGCCCTTCCTATTGGTTCTCCTTGGCTAAATTCATTTTTTCTGCAAGCTGCACCAAGTAGGAGCAGTTTTCTAGTTCAGAGGAAATAGCTGATAAGTGCACACAGACAACTTCTCACTTCAGCTGTACAGTTTTTCCAGCAGCCCAAGAGATGCCACAGTTTTTGTTTTGATAAACAAATGCCACCTACCATCTGCCATCTCCCTTTGCCTCTGTCAGGAAGTGAGGGTTGGAGAATTCTTCCAACTGGAAGAGTCTCAGCTGTCTCTGCACTTCAGCACTACCCTTTGGTGCAATTTTAAAGGTCTGTCCACAAGCTCTGAAGTGCTGGTGTGGAAAAGAAAATCTGACAAAACCAAAGATTCAACCTTGAAGATTTAGGATTGCTTTTGCTTTTAAAACTATTCACAAAGCCAACAACAAAGCAGAAAGTACAGTTTTATCTTTTTTCCTGTTTCTGAGCATATTTCTTCTCAGGACCTGACAGTCAGGCTTGTTTCTGTCCTAGTCACACACTGGCACCAGTAGAAGAGATCCCACCAGCCAAATGCCACACCAGGTCTCCCAAGAACCTCCTCCCTCAGAATATCTCCTCTCACACATGTGAAATGTGGGAAGGCCTCAGCAAGGTTCCCCAGCATGAAAACTTCCCTCCCAAGGTGTCAGCCATGGCAATGGGCCCTGAGGCAGTGATGCTCCAGTGGAACCTGTCTGTCTGTCTGTCTGTCTGTCGGGGTGCTCACCACTCCCCACAAGGGCTCAGCAGTGGAGGGGCTGAGATGCTGGTGGTACCACAGCTCCAGGAGGCAAGCAGAGGGGCATGCAGTGCTTCCTCTGGAGCATGCCACAAAGGGCCATTCCAGGGTCATCTGGGGCCATGGATCTTGCAGGACTGTCCCCTCAGCTGCCCCCCAGATGGTGACTGCAGCCAGGTGAGAGCAGCTGGGGCTGGTGGCAGCAGGGTCATTATGGGAGGGCCATTACTGCTCCAGCACCAGCTGTGCCAAAGGCTGGCTGTGCTCCTGTTCGTGAGGAACACAGGGATTCTTATCAGCTGCTGCTGGATGTGGGGAGGACAGCTGAGGAGAGGTGCTGCTGCCCTGTGGGAGCACAGCTCCTGCCCTGCAAGGCAGGAGAGCTGGGCTGTGCAGGGCAGAGCTGACACTGGCTGAGCTGCAGCCAGCTCTGATGTCTGTGCTAGGCAATGTTTAAAAAATAGAATCAACACATCAAATGTTCTGTCATGTAAGTTTTCCGTGTCAAGGAAAATAGCCCAAGGCCCTTCTTCCCACATTTGCTGCTACAACAGCCAGACAACCTGGCCTCTGAATTTATTCTGGTCTTTAATCAGGCAAAATCCCTGTGATCTCTGAGGTTGGGCTTCACGGCTTTGGAAATAGATTATGCAGTTTACTCAAAGGAAGTCACTTACCCACTGTTCCTGAGGTCTGTGGTCACTGTGAGAGTCACACACGTTGTGCACAGCCTGCTGAAAATGTGGAGATGTTCTCATTTGTCCCAGTCCTATCTGTGCAGTAAACATCCAGCGTGGCTGCTTCAGAGCCATTCCTTGTGTTCTGTTTCCCTCTGTAAACACACAAGCAGATGCTCTCCAGCACCCAGATGACTCTGAGTGCTGCTTTCATCCTTGGCTAGTTTCTCTGTTAATTTTTCCATGCTCCTTGTGCTGTGGTTTACCTTTCCCCCAACTGTGTTGCCCTAAGAACAAATCTGGTCCTCCACAGCTCAGGCACAGCAAGGCAGCACAGGATGCAAGGTCACTGCTACTCTTAATTGGTTTTGTTCCCCAGTTTGGGGCACAAATAAAATTTCAGTTGGCCAGAGTGGGATTTTCCCCTCCATGCACTTATTGTGCTTGCATTTCCACCTTAATCAACTGTTTCAGAGGTTTTTCAGGCTATTGTGAGATGCAAGTTTTGCCTTTAGGAAAGAACAGCACCCTAAACGTGTGTTCAGCTGATGCAGACTGCCAGTGCCAGCTCCAGGGCCATCGTGGTGCTCATGAAAGTCTCCATTTCAGGTTCTGAGGACTCTGAGTACTTCAGAGCTCTAAAGTGAACACACTTTGAGGAGAGAAAGGATCTAAAACCAGACACGAGCCAGGGTTCAAGAGCAAACTAAGCCTAAGCAGCCTTTTAGGCCAACATGCAATTTCTCTGGCAGGCAATATGGTTTTCTTGTATATGCATTAAACCTCAGTAGTCAGTGGAGCTTTGTGCTGCCACCACCCCTCTCTCCCGTGGTGCAGCCCTGGCTGCTCTCACTGATGTGTGCTATTTCTGAACTAAAGCATAAGCTTTACCATCCCTGCTGTTCTACCCCGCAAGCAGGAGTTTAAAAAAGGTCGACTACTGTGTTCAGGCAACATCAAATTACTGTAAAACAAGTGAGAAACTGTAGCAATATATGGGGAATCTCAGCATCTTCAGCTCTCTTTCAGGCTTTTGTTATAAATGGCTCACAAACTGTTGCATTCCTTACAGAAACACGAGCCATCAGCTCAGACATGCCTCCCAAACTGGTGAACAGTATGGGTTTGCAAATGAAAAAGTTTTGTACCTGGACGTGCCCTGGTGCACCTGCCACGCTTTGTGTGAGCTGGCTAATGAAGAGTTTAGCGTTAAAAACCAGCTCCAGGCTGGTTTGGCTTTGTTTGATAAAAACGGTGAGAGAAGATGTGCACAGCTACTCGGAGGATGTGTCAGACACAGCTCTGGGCTGGGGTGTGACAGGAGTGGGGCACCTCCTCATCTGCCTCTTTAGTCTCCCAGAAATGGGTGGGAGCTCCTCAGAACCCGACTGTCCCTAAACCAGCCTGCACACACCGCTGGGCAGTGCTGCCTTGTGTGGGAAACAGATCTGCAGAGAATTCTCTGAGAGGCATTTTAAAAACTTTTATTCTGTTTTCAGTCTCATGTGAAAGGTAAAACAATACAGATGTTACAATTCATGCCATCACAATCAGAAGCCAACTATTTCCTAATTACAGTACATTATCAACATTTCTTGGCCTATCAGCTTTTACCACACCATACTATAAATGCCTTAAAGCCAGTCATCTGAAATTACCCCTCATGAGTCCTACTGAGGTACACCTTTCATAGTTCTATTTCTCCAAAGCCTCCAGTCTTATTTGCAAGGCCATCCTTTAAAACTTATTTCTGGTTCCATTTCTCTCAGCAATGTCTGTCCTATCCCATGGCATTTCTAAGTCACATTTCTTATCTCAGAGTTTACACAGAGATGCATGCTATGTGGGCATAGTATGCATCTCTCAGGCTCTGAGAACTCTCCACAAATCCATTCCCCACAGCCTTGGTCTGCATCAGCCAGCTGCTCAGGCAGCACAGCCCGGTGCCAGCCCTTCCTCTGCCACCGAGGACAGCCTCCACCCTTCCAAGCTGACAGAGAGCCACTCCCCAGCCCAAACACGCCTTTGAGCCGCCTGCCAGAACACCTGAGTGCTCCTGCATGCACACCTGTAACTCACCTGCGCGGAGGGCTCGGGGCTGCGTTAATTACCGCCGTTAATTACTGCCGCTCAGGTGGGGCTGGGGCAGCAGGTGCGGCCACAGGCTCTGTCTCCTCCTGAGGATGCACGCACGGGCACGGCGTCGTGTGGGTTAAAGCGGGTGAGCTGAGGAAGGGCAGCGGGGCTGGGAATGCGGCTCCTCACAACCTGAACCCTCACCTGGCACAGTCCCACAGCCGTGCCTGGGTGCCAGGAGGGGCTGTCACTGCCGGGGATGTCCCACAGTGGTACCCCACAGGTCAAACCAGTGTCCCCAGCCCAGCCTGGTGGCACGCTGCAGAAGCCCTGCCGTACTGACAAAGGAGCTCATTTCTTACCAATCACTTGTCAAACAACGTGTAATTAAATAGCACAGAACTGCCTGCGATGCATCTTTAGGTCTTTAAGCCGTTTTTTGTTTCCCCTGTTTGTGGCACGCCTCTACAGCACTTCAAGGCTACCGCACACTGCAGAGCAGCGGAGGAACAGAGTGATAATTGAACAATTAACAAGTGATGTCATAAAACAATGCACTTAAAATAAAATGCATAATTAAAATAAGTGAACGACAACAACAAAAAAAAAAAGATGTTACAACATACACACACAAATGTTGGCAGTAAGTCCCATACAGGAACTGAACAATGTAATGAAAAGAGAAAAAGATAGCACTACAGTGGTTAAATAAAATTGTGGCATAAACTAGCAAACATCTCGGTGATTTGCCAAAAAATATAATAATGTTGCGAAAGAATTATTCTCTGAAGTTAACAAGTTTGGACCATAAAGCAGTCCTTTGGTGGCTCCCTGTGTCATTACTTGCTACCAAGGCACTGCACTGATGGGCTCAGTGGGATCCCTGAATTCAGCGATAGATCAGTAAGCAGGAAAGCAGAGTTCCCACCAGATTTCCTGCCTGGAGAGTTGTTAGGATCCATGCTAGTTCTTTAAAGAGCAGAACTGTGTACAATACTGCACTCAAAAAGACCCCATTAGGAATATAATCTTCTGCTACAAATGAGATGTTTGGGGAAAAGAAAACCACAAGAAAGCCAAAAGGAAAAAAAAAACCAAAAACCAAAAACCCAACAACAAAAACAAGCCTGCTTGGCTGAAGTTCATTGTAATTGCAGTCAAAAATGCAATTTTTGAGGAGCTTTGCATGCTGCCCGTATCTCTGCTCTTGGGAAGGGCCAGAGAGGGGTCACCTCCTCCCCCTCCTCCTCCAGGCCAGGCTCCAGGCTGCCCAGCCTGGATTCACCCCCCTGGCTCTCACTGCCATGGGGCACCCAGCGTGGAGCTGGAGGGTGCCAGGAGGTGCCCACACCTGCAGCCGTGTTCATTCACAGCCTGGAGAGTGCTTTGCTCCAGTTTCTCTGCTTTCTTTCAGCAGATTTATTTTTTTTTTAAACGCAAGACACTAGAAAAGATTTTTAAAGCGTGAGGCAGACGTGCTTTCCAAGAATAATTGCTCCTTGGCTGATGCACAGGAGCTCTGCTCATGCATTTCTGGGAGATGCCTGCAGACTGCTAACTGCTCTGGAAGCCTTTCAGCCTTTGCTGCCTGCAAATGGCATTATTATTCACTAATAGCCTTGGCTCACCATGTTGTCTTTTGGTTAGTTAGCAGCTATTCTGCAAGTCAGAGACAGGGAAAGAGGAACATATGTTTAAGCAGTAGCCAACTTCTGACCTGTAAAAAAAACATCCTGGAAGGTTTTCTCAGAGCAATCATTAGGTGGGGAGTGATCAGCAGGAAAGGTGTGAGCAATGGGAAGCGGTGTCCCACCACCTCCCACGAAGCAGCTGCTGTTTCTCGGGCAGGTTTCTGGAGAGGAGGATGCAGAGGATGCTCGTGCTGCCCCCTGCTACCACAGCTGCTGCCACGGGGTCACGGAGCAGGAGCTGCAAGGATTTCATGGGGGTACAAAGAGAGAATGATGCCTGACCCCGAATAGTGCAGCATTCCCAGACTAATGCATCTAAATGACAAATACTCATATATCTCATTAAAACTCAAGGGCACTTAATGATAAAATCCTTCCTGCTTTGTTTTTTTTCTAAAGGTTAAGGGATTGGATTTGTTTCATTTTGTTTCTCTAAGGTTACTTGCTCACCTGCTCATTTCTTTTTGGATATTGTAGGATTCTGTTATTTACTGCTCAAGCAGTCCCAAGAACTGCTCTGCTGACATTTCACGGTATTTAGTATTGACCAAACACTACATGATAAATCTTTATAATACTCCAGAGAGACCATCAAGGGAGCAGTTACAAATGTATACATTGCAGTGTGCTGTGTTCTGGGTTAAATGGAATATAAAACCCCATTGCCAGCGTGGGTACTAACGTCTCTATCAGTATTCCATCACACCCAGCTGCAGGTGTGGTGCTGGCCATTAAGGCATCAGCATTTGTCAATCACTGCAGATGGTAACTGATGGATCTCTCCTTCCCTGGGCACGTGGGAATGGCAGTGGGACCTGCAGGAGCAGCAGGATCTCACCCCATGCACTGCTCCAACCTCGTGGGGACTGCTGAGCACCCAGACACACAGAGGGACAGAGTGGCACAGGCCATTCACCATGGTGACCCCCTGCCCTCCTACATGCAAAGCGTTCTGCTCCAGGAGAAGAGCTTTTCCAAGCTCTCAGAAAGTTCTGGATTAGTTTTGAGTTTTGGTTAATTTATAGCCAAGCTGATTTCACCATCATTAGCTTTTGTACATCCAAACACAGTTTAATTTTCTTTGGAAGATGCAGACGTGTGTACAGCTAGATAATGCCCTGTTTATTTTACTGACTAATTCATCACTTAAAGTGCAAGGCTATAGGTTGAGAGACCAAGACTTATGCACAGTCCCACACCCCTAAATCAGGCCAATAAAAGTTAAACTCACACTGTTTGCAAGCACTTCATGCAGATGGAAAATGTCACCTTGTCTGAAATACTTTATGGTGCGATGCTGAAGCAAAAAGAAATCCCACAGTGAGAGATTAAAAAGCTTCACTAATGCTTAGCTGGGAGGCACAGGGCTCTGCGCCGCCTCCTCCCCGTGCAGTGGGGAGGCTTTGCTGGGAAGCAGCATCTGGCTGCTGCTCTGGCTGCTTTCAGAGCAGCTCCAGAGCCCCAGCACCCACCTGGGCACCCTCAGCCCGACCCTGAGCAGTGCTGGATGGGGTGGCTGCAGGGTCAGCTCCCCAGCAAGGAGCTTGCTGGCTGCTGGGCAAAGCTGCCAGGGCTGTGGCTCCAGTTCAGGCTCCTCTCACAAACCTGAGTGGCTTTAGGTGTGGCACAAGACTTTGGAGAATGCTCTGAAGGGGTTATGCTCTGTGTATTTCAGCACTTTGCTATCTAGGGGCTTCAAGACACCTCTGTGCTGTCTCCTAAGGCAGAGCCACGATGCTGCTTCAACCATGGTGGGAAGTTAAATTTTGTAAAAGCAGCATATAAATTGCAGAAAGCACGTGCTGACTTGGCCAGTGGGCCACTGCAGAGCAAGCCCAGCAGGGCTGTAGCCCATGCAGCAAGTGCCAGGCTGCCCAAGGGGTACCCCAGTGCAGGAGCAGCCCAGCTCCACAGCACCCAGGGATTACAGAGCCCTGCTCTCCACTGCCAGCCCTGCACCAGGCCAGTACAAGCCGCTGGGAAAGAGCCTGCCTGGCCCTGTGGACTCTGCAGAGTCACACTCACTGAAGCAAAACCAACAGCCTCAAAAGCCCAATTCCCAAGTGACAGAGACACAGGTTGTGGGTGGTTCTGCTGCTCCCAGCCCGCCTGTGTCACCCAGGCTTGTGGTGGCTGCCAGGGCAGGAGCAGCAGTGATCCTCACTCCAAAAAAGTCCCAAAGCTGCTCTGAAGCCCCTTGTGCCCCTGCCAAAGGAGGGGGCATTGCCTGGCTCGCTGTGCTCTGGTGGCACAGCTGACTGCAGGCAGAGCAATAAATGCTCTGAGAGCGTTTGTGCAGTGGGAAGTGGAGGCTCTGCAAACAGCTAATGGGGGTATTTCAATTCCCTATTAATTGCATATTTATTACTCGGCTGCTGGAAGGAAACGTCATGTTACGTTGATTAAAGCTTTGCAAGCTGTACAGTAAATATTTTAAACAAAAAAGGTTTTGATCTCTGTTGCTGTTGGGAAGGGTGGGGGAAAGTTGCCATTAGAGCTGCTGTAATTAGCAAACTCCATTGCAGACAGTATTTCCCACAGGCTCTGCAACATGCTTCGTGTGTGTCTGCATGTATTTAGACAGAATATTATTTTATGTATACGTTATCTATAAATTATATATACTTTCATATATATATCGTATGTGAAGAAAAAAGGAAGAAAGCAGAAAGCCTGTGCTGCTATCTCACATCTTGCAGACTGGAAAGATAAAAGACTTAAAAGGAAGAAAAGAAAGGGGGATTTTGGTGCCCAGACTGAAGTTTGGGGGGTTAGGTGACCTGCCTGCCAGCCCTGGCTGCCCAAAAATCATGTCTGATTAATGAAGTCCTGCACATGCCTCTGTTCCAAACTGCACATATGCTTTCGATCCCCCTCGCTTGCTGGTGTCACTGCTGGTCTGTGTGTACAGCAAGATTTCACTGGCAAAGACTTTGTCAGCATCACCCAGACATGGGGCAGAGATGACCAGCCACAGCCATCCCGAGCTTTTCTCCTGACCGTCTGTGTAATGTCATCAACATATCCCAGCAGCAGAGAAAAAACCAGTCCATATTTCTGACAGACCGAATCATCTTCATCTGGTGTTCAGCCCCCGCTCACCTTCTGCACAAGAAGCTGCTAAAAACAGAGCCCACAGAAAAGCTATGCCATCAATATGTGCCCAGCAGAGCTTTTGCTGCTGTGCTCACCTCAGAGGTGCTCAGGTGTCTGTCCCAGCCCTGCTGTCCCCAGCCTGCAGCAGCTCCAGCCCCCTGTGCAGGCCCAGGGCAGCTCCCTCTTCCCCCAGCTTTTCTCCTCTTGACATATGACATGAATTAGAGAAGACATCAGTCATACCCAGCCAAACAACTGTGGGTACCTGCCACCGGACAGGACAAGCTAAAATGACACTAATAGAGGAGAGGCAGCTCCAGCTAATAAGCCCAGTGATTTCCAGTCCTGGGTGAACCACAGGGGTGTCGCTGGGAGGCTCAACCAGCCCAAGCTCAGCCCCGGGGCTGAAGGACCAGCTCTAACACAAAGCAGTGCTGAGCTTTGATAACCCCTTCAGGGCCAATGCACTCTTCAGGGCACAAACTCTCTGCTATCCTCAGACTCAGTGTCTGTAATCCCCAGTCCCAGTGTGTGGAGGCGATGCCCCCGTCCCTGCGCTCCCCATCCCCAGATTCTCCCCGCATTTGGAGCTGCCAAGGGGCAATTTTCAGGAGCAGAATTTGTTGTTGTCAAGTCTTAGAAGTTTATCAAGCTGCAGTACTTGACTTGGCTCATTTCCTACAGTGGCTCCCTGTCGGAGCTGTGTGATTGCAGGGGATGCAGCAGTTATTAACAGTAAAGCAAGTTTCATTCTCTTATGATTGCACATGAAGGCTCAGAAGAGTGAACCTTCAAAGGCACAAAATGCAGAAAGCAAAACCAGAAATTATTCAGAATTTATTTCTTCAACAAAGGTTTTTGAAACCCTTTTCAAAATTCAAGGGACCTTATGTCTGATTTTTGAAACAAAAGTTGGCAGTGCTAAAACCAAATGAGCCGTATTTACATCTCACTGATTTCTGTGAATGAAAGGGTGGCAGCGGGGGTTTGGGGGAGACACAATTCTGTTTGGCAAGTCCCAGCACAGAGAAAAGAACTTAAATAAACAAAGCAGGAACGGAGTACTTTCAAAAAGAATCAAACAGCATGGACCATTAATGTTTTAAGAGATAGGAGCTGTATGTGAGCCAACCATCCCCAAGATATTTATTTCCTATCTTTAAAATTGGGAATTGCATTAGAACAGGTAGAATCTTTCAAAGCTGGGAAATTTTTTAAGGGCACTCACTATACTTTAAAGAAGACTTCAAAAACCATCTCCAGTATTGAGCTGAATAAGTTGAAGAGATTTGTAGGTTATAGCAAGGGAGAGTGATGGGAATACACACAGAGCAAGCTGGTTACTGCAGTAAACAAACCTCCCCCAAACTAACAGCGAGTGCTTCGGCTCAGGAACAAATGTTTCACATCGAGAAATACATTTTAAAGTGAGACAAGGTGCTGGGTAAACACCAGCCAAGAGCTATAAACCATTGCTGTGGAAGGTGAAAGCCAACTAGCCTTGGCCATTGGGTTGGCGAGGAAGAGCAGGGCCAGACACCCCGTTCCTCACAGACTGAGAGGTAGCCTTGAGGCAGTCAACCCCTGAAGGCTTTGAAATTAAAAACGATGAAAAAGGAGACGTTTTCATTACAAAGGAGGACAGCACAGCACAGCTGTAGAGGCAAAGCTTCAAACAGTGCTGCTTTAAATCTGCAGCAAAGCCAGCGAGTGCCCCGGAAGGCGGCGGCTCCATCGCGCACCACAAGGGCAGCGCGGCCGCTGCAAGGATGAACCATTTTATCTCCAGGAAAGAGACATTATCACTAATTGACTCTCACAGTGCTCTTGTCTAATGGCTGGGCGCTGCAAAACTGAGATACTGTAATCATGCTGAGTTTGAAAATTAACAGTGATCGCCGGGCTTTATTTCCCCCCCCAAAAAATGTGTAAGTGCCAGCCCTCAGCCCCGGTGACAGCTGGGTGTCCCCAGCATGCCCAGCCCCTCACCACCCTGCCTTTGGGCCAGGTGCCTTCACTGCCCCCTTCACCTCTACAGAGCTCTGCCCAGCAGCTCTGGCACCGCCCCCGTGGTCACAGTCCCCAGGTCCTCTCCCCAGCACAGGAGCTGTGGCAGGAACTGCAGGAGGCTCCGTTTTCCATCAGCAGTATGACTGGAACCCTGTGCAAAAACCCTGGTTTCCTTGCTTTCCCACAACTCCCCTTTGTCTGATCCCAGCAGACAAAAGTAACTGTACCTCTTGCATCCTTGCAATATTGCTCCCCCTTCCGTGTTAGCATATTATTATTATTATAAGCCATTTGGATCTTTTTTCCAGAATTTCTTCCTATTTTATAGTTACTATTCTGAAATACAGACTCATTATTTTGATGACTTATTATTATACTTATAACTCCTTAGGCTCTGCCAGTTATCCAAGTTGCTTCAGGGCTGGACTGAGGGGTCCCAAGGCTTCCTTGTTTGCCCGTAGCTTGGGGCAGATGAGGGGCAGGGCATGCCCAAGGCTGCTGTAAATGGATCTCCTCAGCCCTCCATGAGCCAGCCTTGGGCAGTGCAGCCCCCTGAGCCTCCAGCCTGCCTCGGTGCCCCACAGGCTGGACAGGGCTTTGAGCCAGCCCAGAACTGCTCAGAGAAGCTACCTGTACCTCCTGTGCTGCCAGGGACACCTCTGCTGCTCCCCTGCAGGCAAACATCTTCCCAGATATCGTGAAGAGCCCTGAGTATAATATAGGATCAGGTCCAGGACACTCCATTACCAAGAAGATACTTAACTAATGTTCTGCTTGTAGCAGGAGGTCACAGGAGATTTATCTGAAGAGATGCACATAGAAAGAATTAGCAGACAAGCCATTTCACAACCTCTAATACCTTCACCTTCTTAGTTGCTCAGCTGAAATGCCTTCAGGGATACGTTTTACAGGAGCTCAAAAGTGAACTGGAAACTGCTTAGATCACACAACTTATGCATTTTAAACAGCAGTGTAAAATACTGTGCTTTACAAAAGCCCAGTGTTGTACTGAGCAGGAAAGCCGTGCTCTGAGCAGGGAGGCTGCAGAAGTTGCAGAAAGTACAATAGAGAAAACCCCACATACAGCAAAACAAATGTGACTTACTAAAGTTTATGATTAAAATTTAAAGACTGTTCAAGTTTTATTCCCTGTAGCTGCTGCTCCTTGGACAAGAAGAGGCAGAGAGAGACTGACCTTGAATAATTAAGCTGGTCTGTGGCACCAGATCAATTGCTGGTATTGGCAGAACTCCACAATCAGGCATTTTGAAATGCAAGTGTCAAAGTGCATGTAACTGTGGGGCTTTTGGTGCAAAGCAGCCAATATAAAGGAGAAGAGGTGAAGAGTGAGAGAAAATAGATTGTGGAGTTTTGAGCACAGTCATGGGGGAGGGATGGGTAAAGTTTTCATTTCCTAACTCTAACAGGGCAAAAATTGCAGCTGACAGACGCCTGACATGGTTGGGATTTTTTTCCCTGTAACCTTGAAGATGTCACCTGGAGCAAGCTGAAAGTCTCCTGAGCGACTTAAATCCATCACCAGTTCTGGAAACAGACTCTGAGCAAGTACCAGTCAACAGTTTAATTGAAAATAAACGTTGTAAATCCAGGGAAACCTCTCTGTTCAACATCAATTACTGAACAGACCCGACAGTGTTTGAGTCCAGTAGGCATCCCCAAACGTGGTGGGCATTTTTGCTGCTGCTTCTGCCCTCCCTCAGATCACAGTGCTAAGGTGACCCACCAGAACAAAATGTGGTGAATTTTATAACAGCCAGGAAAGGCTTTATATTAATGTCTGCCAAATAAGACTTTGTATTAATTTCAGGAGCCATGGGAACTCCTATTTAAATCTCTTCCAATCCCTTGACCTACAAATGTGTATGTGGAAGAGCAGCATCAGGCAGATAAGGTAATCATTGTGTTCCCAGTGCAACAGTCCTGGAAGATGCCCTTGATACTGGAGTTATCCCTAAGGCTCTCTGCCAGACTCTTCTAGCCAAAATTCAAGACCATTTAGGTGGCTTTCTGTAGAAAAGGCAAGGGACAGCAGGCAGAGAGGATTCTTCCACACACAAAGGCCCAAGGACCACGAGGAAGGTGGCAAGGTGTTGGCACAGATGTCACAAGGCACTGGGGACTCTCCTGTTCCCTCTTGCAGGGTGGCCTGTGCAGTTCCTGCCAAAGGAGCAACAGCATGGGAACAGAGAAGGGAGAAGATGTTGCCATTCCACTGCCAGTTCCATAATTGTTATAGCATGTTTTGTGGTGCCTGCTCTTTTCCAGAAAGCTCCAGCACCTTGAGTCCTGTGATGAGACAACATCAGCATCCCTAGATGCAGTTTTACAGCTCATCATGAGCTGCAATTTTCTCAAGTGTGTCTTATGGATGCAAATTCCAGGAGGAAATCAAACCTAACCCAAATATAATGAACAAAGAAGAGCATAGATTCTTAGCCCAGGTCATTATCTACAAGATTTTGCAATGAGCACATGGGGTGGCCATTCTGTAGTGATCTGAAGACCTGGCTCAAAGTGCAGTGTGAGGCAATGAAGAAAGCTTGGTTATGGGCAGCTGCAGGCCAGCTGGGCTGGGCAGGAAGAAGGACAACGTCTTCCTCATGTTCTCCCAACTCATGACCACCCTTTCCAAGTACTGGGAGGACCCTGTACCCACTGCAGTTGGGAGAGCAAGAACAGACAGCAGAGCCTCTCGGGGCTTGGGGGCCGTCTGTTCCAGCACCCCTGTGCTACTCCAGCTCCCACTGATGCTGGTGCATCACAGGCCCTCGGTGCCTTTGTTCTCCCCTCCTTCCATTTCATGGGCTTTTGGCTTGCACAGTTTCCACGACAGAGTGAGAGGGAATCAGCAGCCCGGGCTCCCCTCCTTGGTGGAGATGCTTTGAAACTTTCAAAGAACCCAACTCTTTCCCCACATCCCTGTTAATATGCACCAACTCTGCTCTTGATGCACTCCACTGTAAATGATGTATGAAATGAAATCTCCTCGCTCGCCTAATGCAGAGAAGAAAGGCTCTGTAGGCAACACTACAACATTCCCATCCAGAGATAAAGGCAGCAAAACCTCAGACTCCCTATGAACATTTTTTTTTAAGTTGTTGCTCCTCAGTGTTGGTGTTTCTCCCTTTTATTTTTTTTTCTTTTTTACTGAGAGTGGGGATTTGAATTCAGATTTCACAGAGAAACCCAAACCACTTACATGTATTTCTAAGCCTTTCACAGCAATTGTGTGACTGTTCCTGTCCCCTCCTCAGAGGGAATAGCAGCAGCAAATTCATTAGCCCCACAAAGCAGCAGAGTGAAAAGAATGGCTTAAAACTTGCAGGAGGGAAGAGGCTGAGTACGTGGGGGATCGGCAGTGGATGTTAAGCTTGATCTGGATTTGAGACCTCCTTCCAGTTTTATATGAAGCTGTTTCAAAACCAGGACGTGTCGGCAGTCTCCGGAGGGAAAAGGGATCAGCGTGGCCCCAGAGCCGTGGTGGGAGCAAAGCCTGAAGGTCGGCAGTGTAAAACAGCAAATACACCAGGGCTGCTTCCCAGTGCTGGATTAGCTGGGGGAAAAGGGAAAGTCGCTGGAAGGGAGACTGGGGAAGGTGACTGGGACATTGCAGGAGGCACAGAGCAAGGTGACAAATAGCCATGTGCTGCTCGTGGAACCCTCAGCATGGGTTTGCTCCAGATGGACCAACCTCAGCAGCTCCTGGGCTCGCCGGGAGCCCTCGTGCCCTCCACGTACTCCCATCTCTCATGGAGCTGTTCCACAGCTGTCCTGCTTTGGCCAGGCAGAGCCCAGCTGGGGAGGAGAAGTCTGTGCTGGCAGAGACAGGCAGGGTTGGAACAGTGCAGGGCTGGCCCCTGCCCTCCCCACATCCCCAACAGGTACCTCCTCCTCTCCACTGTGACACCGAAGCTGTGGAGAGGATTGAACAAAGCTTTGCAAGAATAAGAGACTAAGAAGACCTGCTGTGTGAAAGCAGGCACAAGCACCCTCCCAGAGCAGGCCCCACTTGGGCAATCCCCCAGACTGTTGGAGATTTTTGTTTCCTCTGGCCAAAGTTACACACCCAGGTACTGACTGCCCTCTGTGGCCAGGACTGAAGGAGACCCTGTCCTGTGGGTGACAGACGTTTGGCCACACACTGCCATCACCTTGCTGCTGTCACAAGCAGTAAACTCAGCTTAGACCTTAAAAAAGCTTTAGTAAACTTCTAGGAATGATGCTTTCATAGCTGACAGATGAGCCGCCCTGGTGGGTTGTTAGTCACGGTTAGCCATCCTTGCTAGACTTTACGTTACTAGGGAGTTTTAGGGGCCTGGCTTTCATTTTTCTTTCCCTTTTGTTTGTTCTGAGCAGCAACTCTCAAAATGACAAAACAAAATGCTTCGAGGCAGCAGCTGGAGCTTGAAATTAATAATAAAAAGTAGTTGAGCTGATGTTTGGTTGCAGAGTCATGCTAGCAAATGCAAGTGTTTCATAGAGCCATGGTGCTCATGAGAAACCTGCTTGGCATCCCCATTTCCATGGAACCACTGCTGGGCTGGCACAACATTGATGCCAGGGCAGGCAGGGAACCAGGAAAAGGTCCCAGGGCTGGAAAGAGCAGAACTTCTGCACGTCAAGGTTGCCTGTGCACCACTGAGGCTGGTGACAAACGCAACCAGGGACGCTCCCAGCTGATATTTGCCTTGCCCAGCACACACTCCCTGCTCCCTGCTCGCAGGGGGATGGCATCCTGCAGCCCCGAGGAGCCCACGTTCACTGAAACACCAGAGGCACACCATTACATCTGTAATAAACCTGCCCATTTTTCACATAGGAAGGTAAAATCTGCATGTTAACTGTATTTTCAAAAGGTCTCCAAAAGCCCAAAAGGCCAAATGAATGGCCACACAGTTCCACAGTTCTGCTATGAGTTCAGCTAGACTTGACCTCCTTGCTACCCCTTGAATATGAAGTTAACAGCAAAAATATCTGTTTATCTGAGAATTGCACCACTGTTTCATAAAGCTTCTTTATTTTCCTCTCTACACTGGAAAAATTCCCCAACATAAACTGAACATTACTGCAGGCAGATTTTATTCTCATTGTTCAAGGGTAAGAAGTGAATGGGAACGGCAGGAGGCCAACTATTCTCTAGCTACACAAAGTGAAAATGATATTTTGAAGATCAAAACCAGTAGAAAATATTCAACCCTTCCCATGATGTGTCGTATAATTTTGGCTGCAGACAGGTGACAGCGATACAGTATCCAACCCTTGTGAGCAAAATGAGATGCAACAGTTTTTAATCAAACTCTTCTCAGGGAACATAAACCAGAGGAAAGCAGACAAAATAACAAGAATGATTCTCAGGCAGGTCTGCTTGAGCTGTGATTAATAGTAACAACAACAAAAAAGCTTTGTATTCCCAGACTTTGCCTTATCCTCTACTACTTTTAAAGCGCTGCCATCTTATTAAAGAAAAGAGAAAAAGAATCCCCGTATTATTCCCTTCCTAGGACTTTGACAGGAACAAATCTGACAACTAAATAGCCAGGGTGCTTCTAGCTGGATGGCTTCACTGCATAACATTGGGAAAAAATGGAACCCCTCTGCTGCTGCTTCTGGTTCCCCCTCTGCAAACACACCAAAACAAACTCAAGCTCTCAGGAAAACACATTTCCTGGCTTGCAAGATACTTCTTTTTGCAGGACATGAACATCTCATGGACATAGCCTTCCTCCTGGTTGCTTCCACAGGTGGTAACTCAAGCAGGAAAAAGCTGGATAAACATCTCAGAGGTCTCAGTGCTGGAAAATGTTAATGTGTAGTAGCTGCTCTGCTGGGAGGGCATTTCTGCTTGAATGGTCCTGACTGGCACCTCGGGCAGGTTTGGGTAAGGTGGGGCTGGTTGTGCTGCTCTCCACGAGGGCTCAGCAGCGAGGA
The DNA here is from genome assembly GCA_013399835.1 of Leptocoma aspasia. Classification (NCBI taxonomy): domain Eukaryota; kingdom Metazoa; phylum Chordata; class Aves; order Passeriformes; family Nectariniidae; genus Leptocoma; species Leptocoma aspasia. The sequence continues at coordinate 402,138 of VXAX01003680.1, read as the reverse complement.
GCCCATCCCAAGGACACAGACACACACAGGAGCAGAGCTTTGCTGCCTGGAGGTGTTCCTGGCCACCAGACTCTGCTATTATTGGTCCAGGGGGAGACAAGAAACACAAAGCCAAGCAGAGGGGGTTAACTCAGCACTGCGTTCCTTCAGAAGTCTCCAGGAGATTTCTGGGGTGGTACTGAATAAATCAGGATCCAGGCAGAATCAGCACCCAGAGGGGCAGGAGACAAACCACTGCAGCCACAGAGCCCCACACAGAGAGGCAGCTTTGCAACCAGAGCTTTGGGGGCTCCTCGTGTGACACGAGCCCGAGAGGATGCCACCTCGCACAGACACCGTTTTCAGCTCTTAGAAAACATGGAAACAAACCTGACAACTACAACACGAGCTCAAGCAGAGCACTCGAGCACTGCCTGCCCTCCTGCCAGGCCCCTCTGCGGGGTGGGGGCGTGGGGCTGGCTGTCCCCAGCAGGAGCAGGCTGGTGCAGAGCTCCCCTGGCTCCCGGCGGTACCCGCGCTGCCAGCAGACATCAAACATCCCCTGGCAGGCAAACCTCGTGTCAGACACATCAACTCAGACTGAACCCAGAGGGCACTGTCCAATTATAAAGGAAACCTCAGAAAAGGTTTAGAGCTGGAGAGGAGCACACAGCAGCTTTACCTGCAATTGCTCAGCCAAGCCCATCAGCTTGGCAAGCCCCATTGCATTACAGCCGTGCTAATAGTAATCGTTAATCAGTTATTTAAAGTCAGTCACATGAAAAGCTATCAGCTTTTTTTTTTTAAGCTAGTATAAATCAAACTTATAGGCAAAAGAATAAATACAGAGAGACAGCTGTACAGATCACACTGTCACACCAATCACTGTTTAAAAGCACACACTCTAAACAGCAGACAAAATTCACCCCCAGTGGAATGCCATTGACTGCATGGGCTAGAGCTACAACCCGGATAAATTGGCCTATCAAAAATACATAAAAATTTAGAAACAGAATTCAATGACGTGTGGAAGCGATATATCACAGCTATGTCACTTAAAATGACATTATCACTAGCAAACCCATTAAATATTATGGGTCCCGTTAAGATTCCTAAAGGGCCAAACAACAAAGGAGTTGCTGGGATGGGGCAGGAAGGAATTTGTATGCTGACCCAATGACCACTGGCTACTCACCTGGTCCTGAGCCTGGGATGGACACAGCCAAGGAGTTGCAGGGTGACAGCCACCACCTGCACCAGCAGGACATGGCCATATCTGTTCTGGTGGTGCTGGCAGCAGACACAGCATTATAGCAGAGGCACAGCAGAGCAATGGTGGAGCCACAACCAACAGTGAGGAAGGCTGCAAGCTTCTGCTCTTTATTGCTCTTTACTCCAACCTCTTACACCCTTCATGTCATACGCATGCCACCTGTGTGCCCTTTTGTGACTGGTCAGTACCCAGCACTCCATGGCTCATTGCCTTCAATATTGGTCACCTGTCTTACAGCTGGAGCCCATTAGGGAGGAGGCTCAGCCACAGCCCCACTGTAACACAAACTGTGTGCCTGCAACACAGCATTGTCACCAGATCCATGCAGCAGCAGTGCCACGGGCTCCTCAGTCTGTTGTCTCACAAATGGAAAAGTCCATCAAGATACTTTGGGAGCCCAGCGTGTTTGTCCTCCTCCTGCAGGTTTCTGTTGCAGCATCCCAGTTCCACACCTGGAGTGATGCTGCTCTAGCTGGCTTCCCGTTCTCAGTAGCTGCAGTTTGCAAAACGAGCCCTGTAGGGAATGGGAGGGAAAGAAAGCAGACACCTTTATTTTGTGTGTGACTCTCAGGGTGTGACAATGATCTCAAGCCCTCCACAGACCACTCATCAGCAGTGGGAGCTGAGCACACAGCAGTGCTCCACAGCTGGGTACTGCCTGTGGCTCCAGCAGGAGCTGTGAGGTTCAGCCAGGGCATCATGAGGCCATCACAGGATGTACTTAATGACAATAATCATGTTTTCATGGAGATGGGCTGAGGAACACTGCCTAAGTCTGGGAGTGTCCAAACTGAGCAGTGCAGGGACTTGGGCTCAGCCAGGATGGCTTCAGTGACAGTCCAGCCTTGCTGGCCCAGCCGTGGTGAGCAGAGCCTGGCCAGGGCAGAGCAGCCAGAGGGGAGTGGGTGGAATGCACAGCCCAGTTGATGGAATAAAAGAACAACCAACTCGTTTCTCTTGGGAAAAAAAAAAACAACACAGCTTGCTAAATTGGCTTACCAGGATTTGATTATTGCAGATACGGGGCCAGGCAGCCTCAGTCACAAAACATTTCATTGCTCTCACTGTAGCTGTGGGTGCTATTGTCCCACTCTCTCACGTGGCAGGAGCAGGGACACGCCACTCCTGCCTGCACACCGCGCCGTTTCGGTCCACTGCCTTTGCAATTTCCCTCTTCTTATTATTTTTTAAAATTGTTAAGGACAGCAGGTACACAGGAGCACAAATAGAAGCGTTGTCCCTTCAGAGATGTCACTGAGAGGTCTGACAGCAGCGTGGGGACGGGAGCCCTGTGTCCTCCCTGCCACCTGTGCAGGGGACAGCTGGGGACCCCGGGCGTGGCTGCTGCTGCAGAAATGGGGCAGATCCAGCCCAGGCAGCAGGTGAGCATTCCCTTGATTTGTTCACAGGCTTTCACCTAGAAGAGAGAGGGCAGGAGGAGCCATCCACACTTGATGTAATCGAGGTGTCACGATGCATTAGTCTGGAGACATAAAAGAACAATGGCATCTTAAACTGTGATAGTTAATTTATTATTGGAGAATTGAAAGGCAAAGCGTTAGAAGGGCTTTTTTCCACACCCTGGATAGATTGTTAAAAAACAGATACATTAATCTTTTTTTTTTCCCCCCATGGTTATAAAAACAGAAAGCTACCTGAGGAATCAAGAAGAGAATTGTAGGCTTCATGGCAACTTATGCCTCTGAAATTCTTCACCAAGTGTTTCTAGCAGGAGTTTCTAACAATCTCAAGCTGTATGACTGCTTTTTGTTCTTCTGCTAATTGAAGCTTTTACATGGCACCATACCTAATCCCTGCCTCTTAAATCAAATTTTATTAAAATTCCTTAGCAGTGCAATGAGAAAGAGTCATTTGGGCTTTTATCCATTTCTTATTCCAAAATCCCAAAGCATTTATTTTCCTTGCATCTGGTAGGCCTTGTAGGCAAGAGCTTTTATCGTCTGGTGACTGAAGGATGCAGCAATGTAACAAAACTTGGTGCAACTTAAGCAGTGTCACACACGAGCACGCAGCAGGCCTGGGCAGGGAACAGCCTGTCCTCCCTCACCCAGCCCACCACCCACCCAGCCATTCAAAACCATTGTTTGTTTTCACATCTCTACTCTTCCCTCCTGACCACAACTTATTCCTCAAAGAAACAAAAATACCCCAGAAATGACCGGTTTCTTGGGAGCAGTGAATTGTTTCCATGCCCAATGGATTATGCTGCTAATCAAATCCCACATCTCACTAGCCTGGATACCTTATTCACAGCTGGAAATGGATCAAAACCAGTGTAATCAAGAGGTGTCCTTTAGACTGAAACCAGTAAATTTTATCCAAGTGTTTCCAGATTTTGATTACTGGATGTGGGTAACAGGAAACTGAGATATATCAGTAAAATCTGGGCTGCTACATGAGGTAAAAGCATCATAAATGTTACCACACACCACTGGAGGGTTTGGGATGAGAGATGGCCTTGGACCACATTTCAAAATCAGATGCTGATGTTTGAAGAAGTCAGACAGTAAAAAGGTTAAAAAGGCAATGAAGTGGAAGTGGAACCAGAGGCTCTGTAGTCTCAGTCCTGCCTCCCTTTGTGTCCATCAGTCTAAGGGCTGCATCTCCCAGGCTCATCTGGTAAAAACTGTGGGTGGAATTTGGGTCTGCTGCTGGAAGCAAATAAGGCAACTTTGTCCATGATGAAAATTTTCCCCACATTAGGAAGCAGATAACTTCAGAAAAGGTCAATTTGGGTTCTGTATACATTGTGGGTTTATATAACTGCAGTAAAACGTCTGCAGAACCCAAAGTAGCACGTTTCCTAATTCTGTTGGTGTGGTTAGAGCTCAGCACAAAATGGGAAACCAGATGAAATATAGCTGTCACAGGCTGATCCTCCTCTCTCAGATAGTCATACACAAAGGCATGTTCATGCAGAAGCACACATATGTCCCCAGCTCGGCGTGCACACCCATCCTCCTACCCACAGAAGACTTTTTAGATGCTCTGCTGTGACATTTATTGACAAAGTCCCAGAGGTATTGCACCTATTCTTTCTGGCATTACCCGCGTAGTGCAAGATATAAAATTCTTGGTAGATGTTCTGAGTTTGTATTTAATAGACCTGGAGGCTCTGAGTGCCTTTTCACAGATTGTGTTCCAGCTGTCTGCCGATATTTGAATGTGCAGGTCCTGGTCCCATGCTGTGCAAACAGGCAGCCTCCCACGCTTTTTGTGTACCAGGAGTAATTTATGAGTCTATCTATAAAGGAAATAACAGTGCGTTAAGAAGGGGTTATGTAAAGCTCTGAGATTGAGAAGTAGCTCTGTTAACTCGGAACAACTTCCCAACATCACCGTTATGTTTCAGCTGATTTACAAATCCAGGAGGCCTTCAAGTGGTGATTCATATTCCTTCTGAAGCAGATGGGGGGGGAGGGAGGAAGTATAATCACTGTCTCTACATAAATCTCACGTTGCTGAAAGGCTCCTACCTTGAAACCTCATATTCATTAACCATCTTTTGCAAATACGAGTGTCTGAATTGAACTGCAAGTCCCAAGGCACCGGGGCATACTCTGGTACCAGCCAAATGGATGCAAAAATAACATACGAGGTGCTGGCCATTTGTTTTCCATCTCATGCCACAGGGATTTCTTGCAAATTGCCCTTTATTGGCCATACTACAGGCAGTGCATTGGAATCCACATGAAGGGGGGCCATGGGCAGTGCCTGACCCCTGTCAGGAGCCGTGGAGGAGCACTGAGGCTGCAGCAGGGCCAGAGCAGAGGCTGAAGGGAACAACCATCACCACACACAGCGATCCATGCTGGGCACTGAGGGGTGATCAAAACAAAACCATCCATTTGGAGGACCCTTTTTTCCTTTTCTCCCCCCTCAAAATGGAAACCAGCCTGTAGGTGTTGGAGACACCTGTCTGCAAACCATTTCAGTCCTGCTTTTCAAAGCCAGGGAGCAGATAATGGAGCCTGAACAGCAAAACCTTTCCTAGTTCAAGAGTGGGTTGTATTTAGCAGCCTCGCATCCCTTCTTGATTGCAAACAAGACACAAAATGCAAAAGTTGCAAGCCACTCAGCTTAACAAGTTCAGCATTATTTATTTAATGTCCCTCCAAACATGAATATTTAAAGTGGACAATGACCTCCAAGCAGGAGAAAGTTACCAAAATCCATATGTGCCACCTCTCCACCCAGAGGCCAAGCTGAGTTTGCTGCTGGGCTCAGGTCAAAGGGGAGCAGAGCAGAGGCACCATCCTTCACCTCGGCCAGCAGCCACCCGGCTGTCCCCGACCTGCACAGCTCCTGTTGCCACAAAGCTGCCTGCAGGCCACTGGTGTCTGTCCCCAGCCTGCAGCTCCTCACAGGCAGCAGGGCAGGAGCCTGGCACGGGGCCACGGCCACAGCCTCGTGCTCAGGTGTGTCCCCAGCGAGCTGCAGCAGAGGTGGCAGGGTCTGAGATTTTGGCAGGCAGACAGACTGCCCAGCCAGGGGTCACAGCCCTCGTGGTGTGCTGGAGGCTGACCTGAGCTGTCAGATGAAAGGTTTAATCCCAAATGAAGGTTTTCACAAACATTTCTCCCCACCTTACCCCAAGCTAGTGCCAGCATCAAACATTTTTAACCTCACAAAATATTCTATCCATTTTTACTCTCCTAAAAAAAGTTTTCTCCTCTCCCAGCTTTCTTGAGACTGTTACTAACATGTTATGCACTTTTTTTTTTTTCTTTTTTCAGGCATTTCTATAAAAATTCTCAGATATCTAGACAAAACCACTGACAATTCTCCCCAAAAACCACCGGCTGGTTCGGTTTGAAGATTCCAAGACAAAAACCAACAGTGGACATGGCATTTTTTCCACATTTCCCAGCCAAAACCATTGCTGATCTGGAGAGATTTCTTGGTGGCTTTAGGAGCACCTCTGAGCCCCACGGTGGGGCCAGCCCCAGCCCCATGCAGGCACCGTGGGGCCAGGGGCAGCAGCAGCACCTGCAGGGGATGTGTCACCACCAGCATCACACGGGCCAGACGTGTCAGGCAAATGGAGCTACGTGGAGCAGGCTCATCTGGAAATCAGAGATAATAATATTTTCCTAGCTGGCAGGCCCATCAGGGGATATCTTCATTAGTGCTGGGGAGGCAATCAGAACGCCACCATGATGAGAGCCATAAAAAGCTGTCCCTGAATCGTGTCAGTCACAGCCAGCCAGCCCAAGCCCAGTCCCACCCTCTCTCCTCCTGTCACACAAGTGAGACAGCCCAAATTTAAAAGCCAAGGAACTGCCTGCCATTTTCTCTGGTGTTTTAGCCACTGGGACTCAAGCTTTGCCAACTGTTAGCACCTAATGTTGCAACCAGCACATTTCAGCTTCAGCTTGTAAGATTTCTGGCATTTCACTTATAAAGATGCTGAGTTCCTAAAAAAAGCACTTTTTGCAATGGAAGCTTCTCATGAAAAAAATTGTTCACACCCATTTTTTTTCACCAAAGTGTGTTGAAAGCCAAAGAAAAAAAAGCCAAGAAGAAAGCAGCAAGCAAGCAGAGCTGGAAAGCTCCCTGGGGAGATGAGACCCTGGCTGGTGTCATGCCAGTGCAATGGTGTGACTCACTCTGGTGTCTGCTTTTCAGGGCTGGGACCTTCACAGGTTTCTCCTTCTGTCCAGGAAAAGGAAGAGCTGAAATAATCATCACCAAGGGACAGGGCCACACAAAATCTTCCCTGTGGGACGTGGATCCACCATCACTGGCACAGGGATGCTTGTGCCACCCAAGAGAGCGGCTGGACCCGGAGCAGGCTGGGCTCTGGGATGGCTCCGTTCTGATCTCACTGGTTTTCAGCAGCTCCTGCAGGAATCAAGCACTTCCCAAATGTGTTCTCACCTCAACAACCGAAATCCCAGCTCTTCCAAGCTGCTGTTTCTTCAGGCAGCCCCAGCACCCTGCCCTCCTCCTCGTTCTGACAGCTCAGGAGAGAAAGCAGATTTCTGGGTGCAGTCTGACACCAGGCCAACCTGAAAGCTGAAAATCAAAGTGGATGAGAAGTAAATTCATTATAGACTAATTAATCCCGCAAAAGACTCCTGCACAAAGGTTGATGACATTCACTTCAGGATAATTTTGAAATAAATATGAGGGTTCATAGAAGAAAAAAATGCAGTTGGGAAGAGATATTTTTGAAGCAAAAAATATAGCTCATTTCTAGCCCCCCTCCTCCACATATCAATTAATGAAGCAAATCATCTGTCTGAATCAAAGATGTGGGAGAAAAACACAGTTATCTATTTGAACTACAAAAAAATTAAAGGATTTAAAATGAAACATATAATTAGCCTGTAGGACTCTCTGCTGTAGGTTATTGAGGCAAAAAAAGAAAAAAACCCTTACTAACTTTCATAAAGGACTCGACAGCTACAAGAATAGCTTTTGCTGCTCTACAAAAGAGGGGAAAATGTTCATAGTCTGGAGACAAGCAGGCCCAGCCAGAGCCCAGCCCTGGGCTACAGCATTTGTAATTCTGCCCTTACACGGGCTCCAGCTGTTGTCAAGTTTTGCCTAGCTTTCTGTTCTTTTACTGGTCTTAATTTTGCTTTTCTTAACCCCCGTGCACATGCAGGAGCATCTCTCTGCCCATCCTGCTGCACACCCTGCCCCTCCCTGGGGCAGCTCTCCCTGTACTCACCCGACCTTCCCAGGACCAGGAGGGAACCTGGGAGGGCACAAACACCAGCCAGAAAAACCTTTCATCATCCCGGGCTGGTGGTATTGGTGGCTGGAACTGCTGGACCTCCACCAGGGACTGTGGGAAATGGATTTGTGGGGAGTTCTCAGAGCCTGGCAGAAGGCTCACACAGAATGGATCTGTGTGCAAACTCTGAGATAAGAAATGAGATTAGAAATACCATGGGATAGGACAGACATTGCTGAGAGAGAAATGGAGCTAGAAAAAGTTTCAAAGGATGGCCTTGCAAATAAGACTGGATACTTTGGAGAAATAGAACTACGAAAGATGAATTGTAAGAGCACTTATGAGGGGTAGTTTTAGATAACTGGCTTTAAGACATCTACAACATAGTGTAACAAAAAACTAATAGACCAAGAAACGCTTATAGTATTTTGTAATTAAGAAATAGTTAGCTTCTGATTGTGATAGCGTAAATTGTAACATCTGTATTATCTCACCCTTCATATAAAACTAAAAACAGAATAAAAAGTTTTTAAGACGCTTCTCAGTTGCCCCATCTCTAAGCCAAAAAAGAGCTAAATCCAACAAGGGCTGGCAGCCCTGGGTGCCCTGAGACTCAGCAGGGAGCAGCAGCAGTGCCCAGTGCCAGGCTGCATGCCCAGTGCTGCTGCTGCTGTGACGGGATGCAGGGAGCCCTCCACAGGACATCCCACAGGGAATTCCACAGGACATCCCACAGGACATTCCCACAGGGCATTCCCACAGGGAATTCCCTTAGAACATCCCACAGGGCATTCCACAGGAGATTCCCACAGGGCATTCCCACTGGGCATTCACACATGACATTCCCACAGGACATCCCACAGGACATCCCACAGGACATTCCCACGGGGCATTCCCACAGGGCATTCCCACAGGGAATTCCCACAGGGCATTCCCACAGGGCATTCCCACGGGACATCCCACAGGGCATTCCACAGGAGATTCCCACAGGACATTCCCACAGGGCATTCCACAGGGAATTCCCACAGGGCATTCCCACAGGAGATTCCCACAGGAGATTCCCACAGGACATTCCCACAGGGCATTCCCACAGGGCATTCCCACTGGGCATTCCACAGGGAATTCCCACAGGGCATTCCCACAGGACATTCCCACAGGAGATTCCCACAGGACATTCCCACAGGGCATTCCCACAGGGCATTCCCACAGGACACAGGGCTGAGGAGCACTGGAGTTTCCCCAGTTAGCTGTGGGGTGGCGCAGAGCCCTCTGTGCCACTGGGGCAAGAGCACGTTGTTAGAGCTGGAATGAGGAGTGCAGTGTCACACCCACCAGCCCAGCCAAAGGCTCAGCAGATGCTGTGGATATAGATGTGGGCAGAGGTTAATACTGGTCTGGACAAAGCTGGCTCTGGCTTTCACAGATACAGCAGAGAACACTCCTTAGCAGGCATCGCTTGCAAAAACATGAAATACCTGTGGGTCACTCTGAAAAGCCCTCTTTACCATGGCTATTTATTGGAAATCCAGGGGCTGTGGGAGGTGCCAGGCAGGACAGGCACCACTGATCTTCCCCCCAGCCCTGGGTCTGTGTCTATTGCCGTGGTCTGTGCATTAACAAAGGACTCTTGGCAATAATATCAGAAGGCTAAATATGATTTATTAACATGACTCCATAATACAAGGATTTGGGCTATTACCTGCCCAGCATGGAGTATCTGAAGCTCCTGCTTCAAGCCTCGTCCAAGGAATGTTAGAATGCTTACACAATCAGAGAGATACCAGTCCTTCACCTCATGGGTTGAAAGAGAAACCCACATCTTCCCATAGTGGGAGACAGGCAGAGAAATCCAAATGTCCTTGAAACACACATCAGAGACTTTGTTTACAGAAACTTATACAGAGTAAAAGACAGTGAAAAGAATGCTTTCCCATGGGAAGATTTTTCTGCAAGCTTGCATACAGAGAAACTTATAATATGTTCATGCAACATGTGCCTGACCCTCGGCGTGGCTCTGCTGCCTCTTCTTTCTTGCATCTCTGCAGAAACAAGTGTAAAACACCATGGTGGGGAGCTGGGAGCATTTTCCTGAGCTCCTGCACCACTGAAAACACCTCCTCCAAGCCAAGGGGAAACTCCTGCTCGGTGCCTGCTGATGAAGCTTTTGGCAACGGGCAGGTCAGCACAACCCAGTCATGCCCAAGTAAGTAACAATTTGACACCTCTGCAGGTAGAGCAGAGCTTCCACCAGCTCAGTTCAAAATTTACAAGTCATTTGATCACGATCTTAGGGGAAAAAAAGAAAAACAGTGAACCAAAAATTATTCCCTCACAAATAGGATCACTTTGACTAAGTTACTTGTTTCCCCTTCAGAGGAGATTTAAGGTTTTTCTCTCTTCCTCTGCAATCTGGCTCCCTTTTGAAGTTAAAAGAAAGAAAGGTTCAGGGGCTTTTTTACTTAAGAAGCAAAAACAACCTTCTCCTCTTTGCAACTATGTTTTTTAGACAATTGCTGTCTCAAATTTTAACAAATATTCGCTAATTTGCACCTTGTTCAAAAGCGAAACAGTAGGCTTGATTTTTTTTTATTATATTTTTTTTGCGTACTGAATGCTACTTTCCCTTTCTTTGTCTTAGTGGCAGAAGGGAGAGTCTTAAAGAAATCAAACTACCAGCTCCCTTCCAGATTTTCACAATTTGTTATATAATTTCTTAAAAGGAGCCATAAGGCCACTTGGAGGGAAAACAGAAATCTTCTAAAAAGAAGAAAGAAAATAGATTTTTTCACCCATCTTCTTGTAGATGAAGTAGATGAGACTAAAAGAGGCATTTCATTTGAAACATTGAATTCGAGCCCAAGAAAAAAAGCTGACAAGGTGTCCCTGCTAGGAAATTCATTCTCAGCAAGCAGACAGAGGAAACCAAGAGACTTTCTTCAAGGACAAAGAGAAAAGAAGTTTGGAAAAATATGNGGCAGGGGGTGAGGGTTAAATTTATTTTTCCTGAGCTGTATGAGAATAGATGTGTGGGTTTGTTTCCCCCAGCAGCAGAATTGGGGTTCTGTGTGTTCCAGGTCGGGCAGGTGCAGGGATGATGGGCAGGACTGGGAGCAGGCAGAGCTCTGTGTGTGTCCCTGCAGCTCTGCCTCAGAGACACACAGGGCTTTAAGGCTGGATTTTAGGAACCAGGTACTCCTCACACTGCTCTGTGTTGCTCCAGCAACAAGGAGCTCATCTGGGCAGCCACTGAGATCTCCCCTGCAGGAACATCACCACCAGGATGTCACAGCCACAAGGAAAGCCCAAAAACAGGGAGCAGAGAGGGTCAGCACCTTCTGGGGCTCCTGCCCTTGGAGCTTTGGGGTGGGTTTGGGAGCCCTGTCAGACACTGCACCCCCTTTCCAAGCATCCCAGTGGAGAGGCTGACCAGCCCTGCCACCTCCCCTGGGAACCAGTGACTCCTTCCTCCCTGAGCCTGCCTCCACCTGCTGCCTGCACACAGCATCCTGCATCCATCTGCATCCCACGGGGGAAGCTGAGGGGTGCTCCCAGCCTGTCCTTTCCAGGAGGGAGCAGATTCTCCTGCAGCTGCTGGGAGAAGCCCGAGCAGCAGCTCCCCCAGGCCCGACAATCCCATCCCTTCCAGGCTTCTCCTCCAGGATGGGCTGGAGCTCCTCATGGCCCTGCTGCAGCTCCTTGCAGCCCCACAGATGGAGAGAAGCCCCCAGGCTGCTGGGCACACTGCTGGGGCTGGGGGGCTTCAGGCCAGGGGGGACTGGGGAGTCTCCCAAAGGGAGAGACAGAGGTCAGAAGGATAAAAGTGTTTCTGGGAAAGACAGGCTGATTTTCCAGCACTGGAGCTGGGCAGGGGTAAAGACTGGCTGGTGCTGGGAAGGAAAAACCAGCCCCTGGCTTGTTGCTGTTTGTGGGTTTATGAGCACCAGTGTGTGTGGTGGGGGGTGTGTTTGCACAGCTCTAATCAGCTAAACAGTTTGTCTGTAGCCCAGCAAGAATGGCAAATTAACCCAGGATTCTGGTGCTGGGGACATTTTGTACTGAAAAGATGTGTTTGGTGGCAGCCTCACAGATTCCCTCCTGGATCACACATTTCCATCAAGGATGTTTTCTCTCCAGTATAAAGCAAGGGAAAACAAAACCAAACAGCCAAACACCCTTTCCAATAAAAATAAATGAGATTAAGCATCAAAACATATCTGCTATTTGCCTACAAAAAAATATAAAGTCAAAGCCTTCACTAGGAAACTTTCAGGTCCTTTCAGCTCAAAACATCAGTTTATGTACAAGCTTCCTCCAATTTTTTTTAATACTTTCAGAGGAAAACCAAACCAATATTAATCCAAACGGAATTTCCCCTTTTCTCTTTCCATCTTTTTTCATTGAATTTTCCCTCTGGGACCATTCCCATCAGTTCTCTCCTCCCCAGGGAGCTCTGCAGATCCGTTCAAGGATGCACAGCCAAAACCAAGGAGATTCCATGGCCCTGTTCCTGCCTGCACCACACCAGCTGAACTCAGACCCTGCATGAGGTACAGGAATGTCCAGTCCTGGGGCCAACCTGCCCTACCTGGCCAGGCGTGCCTCTGCTTCTCTCAGTCAAGAAGACTGGCTGCACTTTTTCCCGGCACGTCTCAAGCTGCACCTCCTTGGTGAGAGCAGAGCACAGCAGCTGCCCCCAGCGAGCTGAGGAGCAGGAACACGAGCACCTGGTCAAACCCTTCCACGGGCAACTTGATAATGTCATGCAAATGAAAAGAGTTCTGCATTAACACAGCCTGGCCACGATGCTGTTACAGTACAGATAACAGCCCTGAGCTCTCACTGCACCAGGGCACGGCTCCAGCCACATCCTGCTTCATTAGCAGCCACCCCGTCCCTCGTGCAGTCATTAAAGGTGCACTACAAAGCTCTAGATGTGTGAGGGGGACAGGGACAGGTGAGCAGGGCAGAGCATCATTTCAGGGACCTCTTTCTGCTCCTTCAAGACACACGGCGAGGTCACCACTGTTTGCTCTTTTCCTCCCTCTATTCTTTACCTGCTTGGTTTTCACAGATTAGAAAACCAGCTTTCAGCTTTGCTGGCCCAGATTGTTCCTCCCTCCTCCCCAGCCATATCAAAAGCCACAGGAGGGTATTTATACAAGGAAATCTTTGCAGAGGATCCCCTCCTCGGTCCCTGTGGAGCGCTGGGTTTGTTCTTCCCCAGCTCCATGCAGCAGAAAAGCTGCTTTCAAGCCTGCCTCCTGCAAAGAGAGCCGTGCCAGCCCCAGCAGTGAGGAGCCTGCTCCTGCCTGCACAGGCATCGCTCCATGCCTGCATTGCCTCCACCCTGGGCATGTCCCAGCCCTGCTTTTGGTGGCACATGGGATTCCCTTGGTCCTGCAACCCTGTGGTGATGCTTGAGGCTGCACCTCTCCCCACAGCTTGTGGGACTGATTGCTGCCAGCAGCTCAACAAGACAAATATCTCCACACAGAGACATTTCTCCAGTTATTATTTTTTCTTAGCTTTTGGTAACGAACTAGGGAAAGCAGAATCTGAGGTCTCCTCCTCACTGCTGGCACCCCTGTGCTCCCAGGCAGGAGCCATTCCCACAACCCCTCACTGCAACTAATTCCCCAAGCTGCTTCCTGGCACCCAGGGGAGAGGAAAAGATCATTATTGCTTTCAAAATGAGACTGTGGAGAAAATATACAACCAGTCCAAAACAGTAATTGTGCTTCCCAGGGCAGCCCTTTGCTTCAGATACTCAAGGAACCCAGGTCCAGCTCTGGCTCCTCATCCCCAGCCAGCTCTGGGCACACAGCACATCAGTGCCCAGGGCACCACTGCCTGCTGTGGGGCAGGGCAGGGATGGGAAGTCCCTGGAAGTTTTTAAGGCCAGGTTGGATGGGGCTATGAGCAGCCTGGTCCAGTGGAAGGTGTCCCTGCCCATGGCAGGGAGTTTGGAATGAGCTCACTTCTAAGGTTCCTTCCAACCCAAACCATTCATGAACCCGTGATTCTTTTTTTTATGATTCCATGGGCTAATGGTGCTGCCTGCTCTGTAGGGATGGGGCTGAAAGCTGCAGCCACAGCCTCCACCACTCCTTCCACAGCCCTGGGGTTTGGCTGCAGGGTGCTGCACTCCTGGAACCAGCAGGCTTACCTGGGACCATCCTCCTGAGGAACCTCTGCCTCGCTGCCTCCCCTCCCAGCCCAAAGGCCCAGGGAGAGCTCCCCCACACTCCCCGTGGGTCCAGTCCCACCTGGTGGCTGCAGCCCCCATCCCCTGTGGCTGCTGTGGTTTGAAGTGCTGTGTTTGTTTTCCTTCACTGTAGACTTTCCAGAATAAACGTGAAAGCTGGGGAAAGAGCTCCTAATGCCCCATATGTTCGCCCGCAGGAGCAGAGCTATTCCTTACTATGCTTTAGACTTTTAAGACGTTGCTGCCTTTTTTCCCCTCCTCGCTGCTGCAGAGCCAGGAGCTGGGCTCGGGGAGCAGCTGAGCATCCCCAGCCCCAAAACGAGGAGCAGGATGGGGCTCACGGCTCCTGTCCCACAGCAAGCTGGCCTGCCTCCTCCCAGCAGCTGTAATGAAAGGCTTTGAACCTAAAAATGAAAGGAGAAAGGGGAAGGATGTTCCCTTTCCTCCCCTGACACATCCACACGCACGCACACACTCCTGCGGACTTCTCCTTCGCCTGCTGTATCAAATGGCCCTGTCTTTCTGAAGTTACCATGGCAGTGAGAGCAGAGCAACAGCACAACTCGCACAGGGGGAGAGAGCAAAGGAAAAACGCCGGCACAGGGAAGGGGAGGACAGAAAGGGGCTGAGAAGATCCTCTGATGTCTACAAGATGTGGTGCGGAAAAGGCTTTCCCACCAGAGAAATTAAAACAAGCAAATAAATATCCAGCCATGAGAGGGCAGACAAAAAGTAAAGAAAAGCGAGATCTAAGAGCAGAGCTGGGAAAAGGACTAAAGTAGAAGCAAAGCAGAGACAGAAATTCAACTAATTAGAGAACAAGGTGTGTACAGAAAGAAAAAGAGATGTAGGTGAAAGAGGATTTGGCATCCAAACCTAGAACAAGGATAATTTCAGGAGACAAAACAAGAAGAACTACCAGTGACAGGTTGCTTTGGAGCAGCCAGTTCAGCCACTGCCAACGGTCCTAGGGTCCCCTCCCACCCTACACCCAGGGGGGCACCCCCTGCCAGACCCCTGACCCTCCAAGCCCAAGCAAGGCCAGGCCCACCCTCTTGGCTGGGTTTGCCTGCACTGAGCAGCTCAGTACAAGGCTTGAGCTCAGGTGTTCCACACCAGGGAACCCCCACACCCTGCTCAGCCCCACGCTGCAGGTGCTCCCTGCAAACCCAGGCTGACCCCACACGTTATCACACCCCTGCTGTGTGTCCACGGGCTGTGGCAGACAGGGAAATGCTGGATGCTTCAGAAACCTGGCACAGAGGCACAGCACAGGGTGGGGAGGAGGAGGGACAGCCTTATCTCAGCCCAGACATGCTGCTGGCTGCACTCAGCCACGCTGCACCGCTCCGTTTCCTCTCTGTGCCGGCAGGATGCAGCTCTCGGCTCGGAACCTTGTCCCTGCTGGGTGAGGAGCCAAGCCTCCCCTCTGCACCTGGAAAATGTGAAACTGGGGGCCCTAGGGAGCTCGTGACCAGCCTAGAAAACCCCTTGCACAGCTGGCTGGGAAAGCACCACTGACCTGTCTTCCAGCCAAGATTAGGTGTCTTCCAGCATGGATCTAATCTAGCTCAGCAACAAGGACCCGACATTTCCCTCTTGGGCTATTCCACAGATTTCCTTGCCAGAAAGTCATTCAAAGCATCCCATTTTTTCTCAGCGTGAGTCTGTACTCCCAGTAGAGCCATGCTAAATAATTCCTTCTTGCTTTGGAAGTCTAAAATCTTCATCTGTCATTTTGGCATTGTACCTTATTTAAAATGGTTGACATTTCTTCAATTCCAGGCTTACCTGGAGGGTGCTAAGCAGAAGACCAAGAGACTGGAAAACTTTGCAAAGCAAAAATCTTATAGAAGAGGAGTGTGGGATGAAAACAGCATCCCACACATACTTAAATACCAGCATCCAGAGTGAGCAGGATTACGACTGCTTGGCCTGAAACAAATGGTTCCACTTTTGCTGCTGCTAATACCATTAAACAACCAAGAGAGCGAATGTCACTGATTAGAAAATAGCACAGAGCGTTTGCAAGCACTAATCAACTTCACAGAAATGTTAACTTTCAGACCTAAAAAACCCCTGACAGTGTCCCTGTGAAGTTATTTCGGGTGAGGCTCTGCATACAGGAGCTGTCCCTTCGCATTAGGCTTGATCCCTGCTCGCCGTGTGCAGCACGGTGAACCCTTAATGCTTCCCAATTACATGACAAGCAAAGCAACTTATTGGTGCTCTTTATGTTAATGTCCCAATATTTTTCATATTTATGATATCTAATTACATTTGCTCCTGATAGTGATGTAATGTTTAGGTATGGAAGATTGAGAAGACCGCTCTAATGTTAATATATTTACATTATTAAAAAGTCATACATTACACAGGCAGTCTGCTGCGTAGGGCTGGATTTCTAGATGAGCTCTCAAGGCAAATCCATT
Source organism: Leptocoma aspasia (assembly GCA_013399835.1). NCBI lineage: Eukaryota > Metazoa > Chordata > Aves > Passeriformes > Nectariniidae > Leptocoma > Leptocoma aspasia. Next base: position 385,543 of record VXAX01003680.1, on the reverse strand, counting down.
ATCTTCTCCCTCCTCCTGTCCCCTGTACAGATTCTGATAACTGGCAGTGTTTAAAGTGACTGCAGCTGGTATCATGGTGCCAAAAGGGAAAAGGTATCTTACACATGCATGAAATTAAATAGGCCCAAGGGTCTCAGAGGACCACACTGCATTGCCAGGCAAAGGAATTCAAGACATTAGCTGAGAAGATCAGCATTGCAAAAATGGTGCAAAAAAAAAAACCCTCAATAGGGCTGGAGAAAGGTGGGCTCCCTGTGCAGTGCCATCAGAGGCACTTTCTGTGAAAGTCTTTTAGCTGGAAGAGAAGTCTCCTCAAGACCCTTTGGTTTTAAACTGCCTTTTCTCCTTTGGCCAGAGAATCGTGCATGTCTGATGATCAGCAGGACATGCTGCACATCTTATTGCCCTCTTCAGATGAGAAATAATGTATTTATAGGAGAGATTGGGATGCTCTGTTCCCTAAGGATCACTTTCTGGGTGGGACACGTTCCCTTTGGGACTGCCTCCTCCTCAAATGCTTCCTCACCCATCACATCTTTGGAAGTTCACTGAAGAAGCCAAGACCCAGGCTGGTGCTTCATACATTTTTTAGACACACCTCAAGTAGCTAACTCAGAGCTAAAATGTGTTATTCAGTATTACATGTCTGGTTGACTCAGGAAGGATGTCAACTGCAAATGAAAATTGGGGGGACGGGAGGCAGAAGCTGAGAGCAGCCTTTCACCAGGGAATATGTGCCAACCCAGCAGGTGCTGAGCATCTTCATCCTCTGCTGTGGTCTGTGAGAGATGAGCCTGAGCCACACCTCCTCCAAATCCAGCAGCTCAAATACTGGCTCCACATCAAAACCCCTAAAAGCCCTTCTCTCACATCAAAAATGAGTGAGAAACACGAGGGCACACAAAGATGTCCAGCAGCATCAGTGCTGGAGGAGAGACCAGCCTGTGCAGGGTTCAGTTACAAATTCCTAATAAATGACAAATGGGTTTTTAACAAACAGTAACTGCAGCAGCAGTCTCAAGGCTCAGGTGGTTGACACTGAGAAAAGACAAGTCTGGGCCACACAAGCCCTGCTCATAAACATGAGATAACAAAACAAAAAAAATAAAAAACCAACACAAATAGTTTCAGAATCTGTAGCAACTTCAGCAAGTCTACCTGATCACCCATGAGCTCCTTATAAACTATGGTGTCTGCTGTCAGCCACACATTAGAAACCTCCTGCCCGGGGCACATGCACTGTAAGAGACCCTGAGTGCCACCTGGAAGGACACTGTGCCCCTGGACAGGGTAACTGGACAAGGAGGACATGGGGAGGTGGCCCTCCAGCACCTGCTGCATTGTAGGGATCTCCATTCCGTACAACCTGCTCAGATCTTTCAAAAGGAAAATACACAAAACTAGGTCTTGCTGGCTATTTCTACTGCTTTGGATGTAATTTCTGTCTCCTTAGAGTGATGTGTGCTTACACTGAGGAATTGGAAATGACTCCTGAGTCAGTAATAGTGGTGGGGAGGAGGGGGGTTGCCTGCAAGTCAGAACTCATCTACATTGACAGAGAAGTTGTAAGGCAGCTTCTGTGATTTCCACCCAAATTAAGCCTAGCACAAAGGAGGATTCTCAACCTCTCCTTTTAATGAGCACAGAGCTATAAGGACAATTGCTCTGAATGAAATAAAATTAATTAACGCACACATTTGGGGACTAAAAATGCTTATTATCTAATATGTATGAATTTGACCTAGCTTAAAATTAATGACAGAGCCAGGATGTATGTGGCATTCAGGTTACATAAAACTGCAATAAACATGGTGCAAAGAGAGATGTTGCTGATCCTTTTAATATCAGCACTGTGAGAGCTCAGAGGAGCGGATGAAAGCATGTGCTGTACATAATTTTCATAGAAATTTGCTTCAGTTGAGCTTGTACTTTACATGTGTTTTAACAACTGAACTTGCTGGCAGGAGTGAGCTTGGCAAAGTGATTATTAGGTAATACTTCTATGAATATTCTCTGGAGCTGGAATTCTCCTTTGGAAAAAGGCTTGCACAATGCAGCACTTTGCTTTCCGGGATGCCAATAGCACTCATGAAATTGATTGAGTTTGTGGTTGCCTGCATCCTGGCATTTCAGCCTGGGTGCCTGCTTTAAATGCTTGATCGGGAATTTTTATTCTTGGAGGGTTCTTTCAAGGAGAAGCATCCATCCAACCTGAGAACATAAGTACACCATGTGTCCTACTGATCCAATTAGACTGACCAATGCACTTAAACTCCAGCATCCAGAAATGTGCAATTAATTAATCACTTACATGCACTCAACAGGCCACAACTTATTCATCCAACTTATCTAGCAAGAAATAACTGAGTTATGAGGACATTCAAGAACATCATAAATTGTTTGTGGATTACAGCAAGGCAAAGTTTATTAAATAACTCGTCCAAATTACTTGGGCCATTTTATGTATGACAGAATAATTTTTGTGCATAAGAACTTCTTGGATGATGTTAAAGGGCAATCCTATCTGGATAGTGGCTGTGAAATCACATTTGGCATCTTGAGAACTCCAGCTCAGCATGCTTCTCTTATTCCAATAAAATGTAGAAATGTGTAGTTTTACTCACTGGTCCAAAAAATGAGCTTAATGGAAGTGAGGCACCACGGGCCTGCCTGTGCTGCCTGATAATACAAAGCAAAGCCCCTGTGCAGAGGAGAGCTCCCAACCACCCTCACTGGAACCCCTCAGGACTTGGAGAGCGCCACCAAAACCCACCCAAGGATCCACAAAGGATATAAATAAATCCTGCCACGGCTGTGTTTAGGACAGAAGAAGGAGATCTGTGCCTAATTATAGCGCTCATTTCCCCACCAAGGCCAGGCTCCTCCGCGTCCCCCGCGCCTCGCAGCCCGGGGGAGGGAGGAGAATGGGATGCACATGCTTCAACAGGATTTGGACCAAGGATGGCTGAAACTTGGCATGCCTTGTGAATCCAGCTGTCTCCTACACACACAAATCCAAACAGAGCCGATGTGAAAGGAGCAGAATAAAACCTTCCCTGCTTGTGTTCACATGTCCGCGAGAGCCTGGGCCCGGAACAGAAGGGAGATGCAGAAAGGATAAAATGGAGAGCTGATTTCCCATCCCTCTGCAGACACAGCTGTTAAGAGCACTCCTGGGAGCAGGTTTCTCAGGGCTGGCATTGCCAAGGAATGGGGAAAGGATGGTGAGCAATGCTCACCCCCTGTGTGCCAGTCCCTGAGTGCCCCTGGCACTGCGTGGCTGCTGTTGGGGTTTGCCAGGGAGGATGGGCTTTCTGCAAACCCCAAATGCACCAGGGGTGTGGGGTCGGTGTACAGGGGGGAAAGATTAATGGAGAAAAAGCCTTTTCCCATGGCTGTGATGGGTGGAGGCAGCTCTAGGGACACAAGGGCTGTCCCCACAGCACCAGTGACAGGGGGTGGCAGTGAAGATAGAATGAAGTCGTGCCATCCCTCTGTCAGAAGGCCATGGATAAGAGTTTCCTGAACGAAGCCACAGGTTTTTGTATGTAACCCCATTTTTCTACAGTGAAATCTCCCATATATAACTTCCCTATAATTCCTTATTCAATACTTCTGTAATCCTATTTTTCTCTTCTGGGGAGATTTCCTTCACTTTGTCTGCCCCCAGATCCACATCAGGATAGAGGCTTGATTTGTTCCTGAGGGAGAACACTACCACCACTCCTCCCAGCTGCTGTGAAGCAGTCTCTCAACCCTGCAGAGGCAGGACCCTTTCCTACTCCTGTTATTAGCATTCCCTACTACTTGCATGTTATTTTTCTTTTCCCTCTTCATTCCCCTTTTTTTTTTTTTAAACTTCTGCAGTGAATTCTGCTTCAACACCCACATGTCTGCTATTGAAGCCAATCAGCAGGATTGACTCAGGTAAGTTCTTTTATTAGGTACTGATTTCTTTGTGTCTGATGTCTTTATCCAGACTCCTTTGAAAATCCCATTTTGGCTGAGCATATTGAAGCAAATGCCTCTCTCACTCTCTTTCATTAGCAATTTTAGGGCAGCTCTGGCAGGTTTTTCACTCCTCTCTCTTGAACTCAGAGGGAAAAAAAAATCTACAGTAGTTTTATCTCTTTTCACTGTCTCCGGAGGATGTCCTGCCAACACTCCCCCACCCCCAAAATTGGACAGAAAAATGTAGGTCTTGGGTAGTCTGATGGGCTGAGATTTGGAAGCAACAACATTTCACGACACTGGCTTTCTAATTTCCTCAGACTAGAATTAGTTCTGCCACCAACATTTTGCCCAGGGCCCCCAACCCCAGGAGTGCTCACAGTGTGTGTCTCTCTCTCACATATTATTATGCTCCAATGAGGATGTTCCTAGCAGAGCTCTAACGTGTCTGGCACAGTTTCATGTTATATCTAGCTTTTGACATTGGGCCTGCTCCTATAGAAGTCAATGTCAAAATTCCCTGTGAGTGTTCAAGCACAAGGATCAGGCCCACTTCCCTGATTTATGCAAGTTATTTTTATATGATAGCGAATTGGATGCAGTATTATAAAGTCTGGAATTAATCTGCATTCTAATATATTATAAAAACCAGCAAAAAAAAAAAATCCCAAATTAACATCCTCCTTAACCTTTATTTTTATCAAGTGTACTAAATCAACTGAAGAATAATTGCTCTGAGGACTATGCCAAATGAGTGCACATTTAGTTTACATATTCCCTAATGTAATATGAATTGATGAACTTTCTGAGATACACATGATATAAATGATCATGATGTGCCATTCTTAATTTCTTTCAATTGTCTCTGCGAAAACACTTTGCTCTTAGAATGAAAAGTGAGTTATGTGCATTCCGGACCCACAGGAGAGAAGGAAACACACTTGTAAGGATTTGCCCTTTTGGCAAGAAGTGGAGCTTTTCTGTACGAAAAGGTCAGAATCCTGCTGTACAGCCACTGGCTGGGGCTGGGATTACTGCAGTGAGGAGATTAAAGCCCAGCCCCTGTCAGCTCTAGAAAGGAGCAGCCTGAGTCGGGCCCACCACATTGTCATGGTCCTTCCTCCACATCAGCTTCCTCGTGAGCGCCCCACCTCAGCTCCCAGCCCAGCTCTGGGCCAAGGGCACTCACACCCAGCTAGGAGGGTGACCACAGTGTCACCTGAAGAAGGGCAAGCGAGGAGCCACAGATGTCCCTCTGTGTCTGGCTGTGTTCAGTGAAGGAGCAACCCCTGCCCATGGTACCCAGCTCCCTCCAGCCAGAGCAACACCTCCGTGAGCATCACAATGACCCTCTCTGCTTCTCCTGCTGACCACTGGCAGAAATCCTCTGTGGCATCATTTCACCACCACATGCAATTACCAGATGTTTTCCGTACCCTCTGAGTCTCCCAACCTTGTACGACCTTGGGCACCTCTTCCCTGGTCTTCAGTTTGCCATCTGTTAACTGGGGCACGATAATGTGTTACAGGTTTCGGAGCCAAATAGGATAAGCAATCATCTGAGTTGGAGTGCTGTATAATAGAGGCCACTGGACTTCCCTGAATTCTCTTTTCAATCAAAGCAAACCTCTTGGAAAATGTATCCTGCTTTGATTTGCTCATAGCTAGACTCTGAGGATGCAAAGGAAATGTGGTAAATGGTGCCAACGTTAATTACCATCACAGACAGATATGTCTGTGTTAGCTCCCTGGATGGACTCCTGTACTGTGCTGAGCAGAAGTGTCCAACAAAAAGGTTTGCTGCTCAGATAGACCACGATCAAAGCACCTTTCCTTTCCTGTTATGGCACTGAACTGTACTAACAACACACTCTAATAGTAATATTTATCAAATGTTCCAGTCCCTGCCTTCAGCCATATGGTTCCTCCCCGGCTCTTGCCAAACTCCCCTCAGCAGGTTTGGCAGCAGGGAAGGGATGCCAGCTCTTCCCCCTGCTTGTCCCCTGCACGCATTCCGATGGCTCCGGGCACAAAGGGGCCCGTCTCCATTAACCTTGATGGGCTCTCCTGCAGTGCCAATAACAGCGCTTGGGGGATCACAGAGCCTGCTGCCCAGGGAGAAACTTTTCTTCTCTGACACCTGTGAGCAATCTGGAGCCATTAGCCATTTCACTCCAACACTAATGATGCTCCCTTCAGTCATTATCACTTATTTTTTTTGTTAAACCCTCAGTAAAGCTGAATCTAACAGGTCATTAAAAGCCCAGGGAAGCCCTGACTGACTTGATCCCAATTGTTCCTTATGTCTGACAAGATTTTCCCTATTGAGCATTTGACTTGCATTTTATGTTGCCTCATTAAACTGTGCTAGACTTTAATCAAGGTCAAACAGGGGCAAATCTGCCTTTCCAGAATCCAAACGGCTCTACCAAGGTGCTGATCTGCAGCTTGTGGTGCTGCACAGGCTCTCCCAGAGGATGGAGCCCAGTGGATTTCCCTAACGTGGGGCACGACCTGCACCCCACAGGGCCCGTGGAAAAGCCAGGACACACGGTTGCTTATACTTCATTAAAGTCTCATTCAAATCCTACCCCAATGCCTCCGAAGTTAAATGCCTGGACAAGGAATCAGTGAAGGAAGAACGCTGTGTCACAGCATGAATAAAACATATTCTAATTTTATCAACACCTAGAGTCCCGGTCTTTAAAATCCTGAGGTATTTTTTTTCCTTTATAAGGTATATGATGAACAGCCGATTACATTTTTGATGCCTTTTAATGATCATAATTAAGTATGATCCATCATTGTAATTTCACCACTAAATCAAGGTAGATCACCATAACAGTCATGATAAATCATGCTCTTTGCACAACTATTCCTGAGGATGAACCGGAAAATGAAGTTAGAGGACTTCAGAAGCTCTCTGCTCCGTCAGCAGGATCCTGAGCAGCAGCAAGTGCATCCCTTTGGCACTGACAGGAGGTGATGAGTGGAAGCACTCAGCTCCCCTGTGCCTCTGGCCCTGCTCTCCTGCCTCTGAGCAGCTGCATTGGTCATCTCTTCTGCTTATTTGTCCCCCTGAAAGCCCAGGGTCGCTGTTTCTGATTTGAAGGAAGGTGGTGCCTACAGCAAACAGCTTCTTGGGATATTCCCTCTGCAAAGCCTCGTGTTACCCGAGCACTGCTTTCACAGAATAGGAATGAATGTTCAGTGCCACCAGCCGTGGCTAAAGCCAAAGTCCTCACCACTGAAGGTCAGGTGTGACCCCTTAGCCCAGTCCATATTTATCAACACCCTAAGTTACTCACTAAGGAAGTTTACATTGGGACCATTAAAGGCTTCCACATCGCTTCAGACATCTCATCATATGTTCCTTAACAGCAAAAATCTTGATAGAACTAACAAAATTAATTTCCCTTGGCCAAATTCAAGCTTGAGGGTCTACATGAAAGTCTTTTCCAGACTTTCATCTGCAATTTCAGTTCTGTTAGACACTGCTCTGCAGTGTTACATGCCACAGATGGCTGCCTACCCAAGAAGTGTGATAAGAGCTCCTGGGAGTATAAAAAGCAAAAATCTTATGTAAGTTTCTCAGCCCAAAAGTTGAGCAAATAAGTGCTAAAGTATCTTGTTGACTGCTCTAGAAGTCTCTGGAGAAAAAATAAATAGTGGCACTAATATAGAATATTGATTTTTCCATGTAGTTTTGTGTGATGGAGCATGCTACAAGTTCACCAACCCAAGCTCTTAACAGCTCATATAAGAGATGTACAGTACTGATCATCCAACAAATGGGGAAACTGAGTTTTGTAGACGTCAAATGCTGTTGTACAGGTTGCCAGTGACCAACTTTTTCCAGGCACTAGGTATGATTTCCTCCTAAGGAGCACAAAGAGAACAGAACAAGGTCCCTGGAGAGGACAGTAAAATGCTAAATTTCCCTCATCATGCTCCAAATGAAAAGTACAGTAAAGGCCATACATCACAGTGAGATTCCCCACTCTCCTGCAAGCTAGCAGAGGGCTCCCATCACTCTCAGACTTCTTTCTCACATTTATTTTAATCAAGTTTCTGTCATTTTCAGGTCTGGGTACAGCATGATCAGCTCGACCTGCCTTTGGCTCTGTGTCAAGGGTGTCACATTATCCATCCGTGTTACACTGGCAATGCTTGATAGCCAGGAAGGTCATTTCATCTCTAATAATTCCCCCAAAGGGGATATGAAGGTAGAATGATTACAGAGTCATATACCTTCTTGCAGAATACCTCATCTTTGTTCCTAGATTATTTAAATGATAAATGGAAATTGGCCAGGGAAAATCACTTAGAAATGAATTGTGGTCATAAGCCATAGCAAACACATTCGGTTTCCGGAAAGACAAAATAAAAATCATCAAAGCTTATTGTCTTTACTAGATACAGCCTAAAAACAGATGTTTAAAGTATTGTAGATTTCATACCACATACCCTTATTAGGGAAAGAAACACCACGAGGCAGAGTTCTGGTTTTATGGGGGTATATCACCACAGGAACGGCCCAATAATCTGAAATAACCTGTCCAAACCTGGAGCTGGTACTCTGATGATCTAGAGAGGAGGCATGTGTACAGCCAGGCTCTGTAAGCCAGAGGCACTCACGTGCTAATCTTAGACTGTGCCAAGCTAAGAGGAAGCAGAGATGCTCCTACATAGCTAAAAAAAATAACCTGGGAGCTTAGATCTGAGCTTTTTCCAACTGAGGATGACAATACAGTAATTCTAAAAACGTATTATAATTTTTCTTCCCTCTGTCATCTAAAGTTTTGCTTTTGCTGCTGCCTTTGTTCACATGCTTTGAAATACAAGTAAATACCTCTTACAATCATCTCTTTGTGCAGTCAGCTGGGAGAAGCAGCACAGGAATGCCAGTGAAGCAGCAAGGTTCACCCCCTCACGCTGCCCAAGTAGCCTTGGGCTACCCAGCCCAGCCCAGCCCAGCTGTCTCAGACCTCCCGACTGCGAAACGAGATTGCAATAATACTGCCGTGGCTCTCTGATGCTTAATTAATGTTTGGGAAGATCTCTGCACTGTCAAAATGCCAATGCCTTTGCCACGTTGCTTGCAGGAGGAGCAAACGACAGCAGGCAGGTTGTGGCCGTGCTGGGCCAGCCCGCGCCATGCTCGCCGGTGCCGCGCACACGCTCCTCTGTCTGCTCCTGCCCACCTCACGTCTCCTGGCTAATGTTTAAATCATAAGGGCTTTAATGCAGAGGCATTCCTCGCTCAGGATCAGCACGGCCTGGGACCCTGGTTCATGGCTGGAGCTCAGGGCCGTTGTGGGAGTACAAATATTATCGATGTAAACGGCTCCCTGCTTAGCGGCACAGGTTGGGTTTGTGGGCATGTACTGAAATCCACCTGCTTTTCCCCCTGCTCAGGGTTTTTTCCTTTATTGACAGCTTAATCACCTTTGTGTCTGCAGCTTATCTTGGAGGATTTGCTAGGAATTGCATTCGCTTGCTTCCACTGTGACAATATCTACTTTGCTAATTAACCGCCTGGTGGACACGGTTACGAGCCACAATAAATATTTTCTGTCCTAGAGAATAATCACGATGGTGCCACTTGACCTGAGGGTTTTCACATCCTTTGATTTTGGGGTTTTTTTTTTCCTTTCCTTTTTTATTTTGGTCTTAAAACTCTCTTAGGTGTCTCACTGCAAATGCAAACAGATGTCTCACATCTTATGACTCAATGACCCATTCTACAAACCTAAAACACTAAAACTTCAGGCACAGATATTTCTATCAAATGAAAAGTTCATATACCTCCTATCAGCCTGGTACAAATGATGAAAAAAACAAAGGTTAGCCTAGGGAAGTTTAGTCTCCAAAACCACCAAATCTTTGGAGACTACCAACAATATTAGTAATTACTGCTCAAAGCAAAGCTGAGTTGGCATGGAGACCACCAAGAGCTGGGTCTTTAAGAGATCAGCTCCTATTCAACACATATATTAAGTGCTGTATTAAGCACCTACTGAACCCCAGAAAAAATATAATCACAGAATTATTTCTAAATGGACTTTTTAGTTTTTCATGTCAAGAAAGGGGGCCATGAATAGAAAGGGCAAAAATCAGCGTGGAGAAACATTTACCTCAGCCTCTCTAGGTACCATTAATCACCCTTTCTGGAAAGTCTGGTACAAAAGCCATTAAAATTTAAGACAGGAAAAATCACTGCCATTCCTACAGCTACAGCTATTGCTGCTGCTACTACTCTTAATTAAGGTCTGAGAGCAGTTAAACATTTAAATATGATAAGGCTTAGAGGTGAGCTGACTTGCCAAATGGGAAAGAAAACATTGTCAAACAGAATCAGGGAGAGGAGCCCAGGCAGGAAAATGAGAGGGGCAAAGAAATGCAGGATACGCTGCCAAGCGCCTGCTCTGAGACCAGCAGCTCCTTCTGAGGAGTGAAGCCAAAGTTGTCATGGTCTCAGACACTAAATGGGAACACCAATGCTGATTCTGAGGAGGCTTTTCTGCTCAGGTACCCTAAGACACGTCTCAGAGGAGATGGTTTTTTTTGAGGGCCGCCTAACACAAGGAGGTGCTGAGCACAGCCCCGGGGATCCTACCCTGGAGAAAAGCCCAGGTCAAGAGCCAATATGAAATGAAGAATCAGAGTCACAGCCAGATGTGTCACACTTTCGGCTGTAGAAACCCAGTCCTGGGAGACCTCAGGGTGATGGAGGGGGTTTGCAGCATTGCTGAGCAGAAACCACTCGACATAACTTGTGCTCAGAAGCAGCTCTGGGCATTACCCGTGAAGTTATTGTCGTATTGTATAATCCACATTTGCTTTATGATGACACAGTGTCTTCCCTGCTGGATATTTTACTTTTCAAGCAGTGAGACAATAAACTACAGTCCCTGACAAGAAATGTTTTCATTGCCATTGTTTTAGAAACACATGTTTTCTCATTCACTATCAGCACCACCTAAATCAGAAGAGGTGACTTTCACAATAAATCAGATAAGAATGGCTCAAAAACTGATATCTGCCAGCTTGTTTTCTCCCTTAATGGTGCTCCTGAGGCAGGCTGAGATGCCTTTTCCCCGAGCAGCCCAGGGGATGGGCGTGAGGAGGATGGCAAGGCACAGACAGGGGCAGACTGTGGCATCACAGCAGTGCTCTGGCTGGCGTGGGTGATCACTGAGCACCTCTCACACTGTGATGGATGGCACTGCATAAAGTAGAGCACTGTGAGAAGTGTGCAGAGAAATACAGGAGGTAGTAGCCATTTCCCAGCCCTGTATTAACCATTTCCCAGCCCCAAAAAGAGGGGCTGAACAGCTCTCTTGAAAGTCATTGCGAGCCCACAGTACAAGAACAGGCACTGGCAAGTGCTTTAGGGATCAGTACAGACTTTTGGCTGCCAAAATGAGGCTGCTGAATCAAATCCAGTGCTGTGGTTTTGATGATCGCAATTAATGGCTTAAGAGCCTCTTTTCTTCCCCTACAGTAGCCTGGGACACACAAGATAAACATAAACAACCAACAGGATGATCTCCTTCAAGCACCTAGGCAGATGTTTGCCCAGCTGGGGATAAGCACAGGTTGTGTCAGCAGCTGTGAGCTGCACTGCACACTTGCACTCTGCATCCACGGATGAACAATAACCCTGCAATATTCCTCCTCTTGGATCTTGGAGAGCTTTCTGGAGGATGAAAGAAGGGTAAATGGAGGAGCTGTGCACTGCAATTCTTCATCTCACTCCGCCTCAGCTGGTGAAGCAGCCTGCTGAAGTGAGGCATTAGCAGAGATGCCTGAGAGGAGCAGGTGGGTGGTGATTAGAGTTATTTCTTCTCTTGCCCTGGGTGAATCTTTTCTGTGCTAAAGGAATGTTTCTCACACACAGGCAGGTAACTTATTCTTTCCATTGTCTGCTGTCCTCGTTTTCCTCTACAGACAGTGGATCCAGTTTCTCTCCTCAAGGCAAGGACATTCCTTGCCCTCATGTGGTTGTTCCCTTCTCCTCAGACCTGTGATCACTGTGCTGCTGGTCATTAGGGCACCTGACTCAGACACAGCTGCCCCTTGGAGCCCTTAAAACCTCACATCCAGAGCTTGTCTGAATTTTTAGAAGTTCTGCATCATGTTCCCTTGCATTCTGTATTCATCTACATCACCAGAGCTGTTGTCTGCACTCTCATTATCTCAGACCTCCATTAACATGACATCCTCCAGCATCTTGAGGCATTAAAGCTCACAGTGAATATTGCTGCCAAAATCAGCTCCTGTCCTGACCACATCACCACTTTGTCCAGCTTTCCCAGAGCCCTGATCCGTGTGGTACCAAACAGAATCTGTGCCCATGAGTTCTCCCCATGACTAACCATCACTCCCAGTCCCAGCTGACACTCACCATTTTAGCCTGGTGGTGCAAACCTCTGCTATTCTATTCCCTGGGAAACCTTTTCTTACTTCCTCTTCTTACCCTTCAGGATAACACAGAGTCTTTGTAAATGTTCACCTTGCTGTTCTCCTCAAACATTCCTCAAGATGCCAGTTTGTGCTATAAAAATACAGACATCCATTAGACTGTTCATGTGTTGCAAACAGCATTTAAAAGGGTGTCTTGCATGTCCAGACCACGGTCTCATTATCTTCCATTTTTCCATCTCAATGTCTGCATTTCTGTTTGTCTTGTCTCTTAAATGAGAAGTTTTGTAAGGTGGAGACAAACTTTTTGTAGAGAAATGTGTACATGATGATCCTGCTCCACAATATAGAACCTGTGGCTGATGCTGCAGGAATAACAGGGAAATTGCTCCTTCCCCTTGGCAATTTTCCAGTGCAATGCAGGGATGGTGTCTCCCTCAGATGTTTTCTGCTGGTTCCTCCTCCTGTTCAGCCCTTGCCTGTTTCTTGTCTCGTGCCTGCTCTCCAGTACAAACTCCTTCCCTTCTCAGTTTTCACCAGTTCCCTGTTTTTTGTCCCTCTTTGGAGGTTTTGTCCCTCAGCCTTTCCACCACCCAATCCCCTTGTTTCCATCACTCAGGGCCTACCAAAAGCCCCACTTTTTTTCTGCCATCTCCTGGTCTCTAGTTCTGCTCTGTCTCCCTGCTGCATTCCTACTTCCCTGGGCTCTCCTGCCTCCCTGTTCAGTCTTTCCAATGATAATCCACATTGCCTGCTCTCTGCTCATATCTTGAAACACAGGCACATCTCTCACAGATGGAAATAAAAATATATGAAAAGAGGAATGAGAGATAAGACAAGGCCCATTGCCTGTCTCATCCAGCACACTTCCACTGGCACCAGCTGTTCCAGACAAGAGTATTAAAATCCCCTGAGCAGCCTTAGGATTCAAACTCCCCCAACAGGAACATTCAACTGTAATCCCTAATAGTTACAGATCATTTTGTGTCTTAAGGCAGGAAGTTTTATGTGTCTGTATTAAAACATTATAATTCAAGACATGGATATCTCATAACCCAGATGTGGGAAGTAAAGCAGGACTTGCTGCTTTTCCAAATCATGACTTAATGCAAGCAGGGGGATCAGGACCTGTACTGCTCCTGCCCTGCTGTGATGGAGCACAGGGGGCAAAACCCCACGTCTGGAGGAAAGTGTTGAGAGACAAGGTGGCATTCTGATGACTTTCTTCAGGTCACAGGACATGGTCAGTCCTTGGTGTCCCAGCCAGAATGTCCCCAGCACAGGAGGGACACAGACCTGTTGGAATGAGTCCAGAGGAGACACAGAGATGCTCAGAGGGCTCAGCCCCTCTGCTCTGGATCCGGGCTGGGAGAGCTGGGGCTGCTCAGCCTGGATAGGAGAAGGCTCTAGGAAGACCTGGGAGCCCCTTCCAGTGCCTGAAGGAGCTCTAAGAGAGCTGGAGAGACAAGAGAGGGACTTGGGACAAGGGCATGGAGTGACAGGACGAGGGGGAATGACTTCAGACTGAAAGGGGGGAGGTTTAGGCATTAGATTCTTAAATAGATATTAGGGAGAAAACCTTCACTGTGAGGATGGTAGAGAAGCTGTGGCTGCCCCATCCTTGGAGATGCTCAAGGTTGGGCTGGATGCTCTGGGACAGTGGAAGCTGTCCCTGCCCAGGGCAGGGGGGTTGGAAGTGGCTAATCCCTCAGGTCCCTTCCAAGCCATTCTGTGATTCTATCTCCTAACCCAGGCATCCCTGGTATGTGCAAAAGGACCCAAGAACTGCCACAAATTCACCTGGACCTTGCCAAACCCCTGTGCCAAACTCCACCATCCCCTGCGACTGCACAGCAGGGGCAAGAGCTGCTGGCAGCATTTGCTGTCACCAAGAGCTGGTTCCTCACACCAGGTCCTGCAACATTCACAAGGATCCCACACTGCCAGGGTCTGGGAACCATGCTGTAATCCAGGTTTGCTATGATTCTGGACTGAGCTTTCAGGTTGCAGCAAACTCAAGCCCATGCCTTATAGACCCCATAAAAAAAAAAAAAAAAAAAAAAAAAAAAAACAACCAAAAAAACCAAACCTTTCCACAGTTCTAATTTTCATTTCAACACCTCCAGGCTTACTAGACAGCTGTGTTTGTACCGGCAGAGACCCTAATTTGTATACAGCAACAAAACAAAAAATCCAAATTACACATATGAATTCAATTGCCGAAAACCACCCTTTTACTAAGGGTTCAAATGTAATGACACTATCATTTAGAGCTGCCTCATGTGGGTGTGTGCCTCCCGAGAGCCGTCAGAGGGAAATAAACCACATTAAAATACAATTCCTCCAGCAGCTTCTGAGATGCAATCAAAACCTTACAACGGGGATTTTTCAGAACACAGGGTTCTAGCTCAATAAAATCTATAGATGGGGTAGTCCCAAATGGTTCCTGTGCAATTTTTATTCCAGTCTAAAGGTGGAAATAATCTTTATGTATATCCATGTGCACACAGAATCCTCACCATCAGAATTGCTGAGGGCATCATGCTTGGATTCTTGACCTTGTAGAGCCTGTGTAAAACCAGAAATTTAGGATGTGGGGCAAAGATTGAGGCATAGGCACTGATGCCACCTGTTTGTGAGTACCTTTTCTAGCTGGTCTGTCCTGGCAGGTGCTGTGGGGAGCATCAAAACCAGATTATTTCCCCCAGGTGTGGGATCAGGGGGATGCAGCTGATATAACCCATGGGAGTCCTCAAAGTTCTGCTGGCACCAAGAAGCTTTAAAGAAACTGAGGAGCCGTGGTGCAAAAATCAAAACTTCTCTTGCAATAACAACTGTTCCATAGAAACAAAGCTAAAAAAGGGAATAAATGGCCAGTGCTTGCAGTGGAGAAGGTTATTTGCACTCGGGACTGCCCAGCATATTTCTGTTTGAAATGGGAAATGCTCTGCTTTGGTCTGCAGCTTCTGAACGTGTTCAAGTGGAAACAATAAATAGAGAGTACAGATGTGGACATAGCTGTGAAAGGGCTCCCATCCAAGAAGCCATTACCTGGGCTGGGATTCCCTACCCCCAGGGAAACAGATACCTAAGGAGGCTATAAAATCAGGAATGTCACGTAGGAAAAAATGAAGGGGACAATTATTTACTGTTTCCCACAATACAAGAATTAGGAGACATCACTGTCTGGAAAGGATCTGCAGCTGATTCAACAGAAACTGAGGACAGCCCTTTCTCCCACGCTGCAGAGTTAAGCTAAAGTCCAGCAAGCCCCCAAATGCCACATTGCTGTTGGTCACTGATGTCCAGGGGGTGGAAGGCCTTTTTATACCAAATAGAAATATATCTGGGAAGATTCCCTAGGCACATGTGGGCGTGGGCTTAGTCAAGCCTTCAGAAGACAGGACTTGCATGACAGCCCCTCCATAAAGCCCAGTACCCCGAGCAAGTCCCATTTATTCACAGCTTCATTCAGTGCAAGGACCCTAGAGGTACCATGTGAAATCCTGGTGTCTTGCTCCTTGTCTCTCCAAGTCCTGGGTGTGATCAGAGGCAAGGACTTCCACCCAATAATCCTGCAGCCTTTGACCAGCCTGCTCCAGTGACGTTTGCATCGATCGGACAAACGGAGAGGAAAGTATTAGCAGGATTATGCTCCGAAAACAAATCCTAAATACCCATCACATTTAGTATCTCCTGGCTTATCCAGCGAGAACCGCTGCAATGGTCTGCAGCACAGGTCCTGGGAGAGCCTGAGTGTATTCCAGACAATCTCTGAGTGTATTCCAGACAATCTCTGAGTGTATTCCAGACAATCTCCGTGCCTCCTGCACTCAGATCCGCTCCCGCTGCCGCGCTCACCGCGCACATGACTCACTCCCAGAGCGTTAGGAAGCGTGAAGCAGAAAAACATCCATAAAGCATTAGATCACAATCCCAGTGACAGCACTGACGATTACTAAGGGGGCAGAGAAAAGGCTCATGTTAAAGACTTTTGCTAGGATGAGTATTTTGCAGCATTTAAAATTCTTTGAAGATTAAGTCTGTGTTAGAAGATACCCTTGCTGAGAAAAAGCCAACCTCTGGCCGGTATTATATGATACAGCAATGTGGCCATCCGGATTTTGACTTCAATCATTTCCATTGATTCACAGGCATTTTAAAATGCTTAAGTTACTACATTGGATTTAAATTTCAGATCAATGCTGTCTTTGCAGGGCTGTGGAGCACAGCTGAGCGGATGCAGTGCGGTGGCTGCGAGGGGCTGTGCTGGAGCTGGCACCTCTCTGATACAGGCAGCTGCTGACCAGCACCTTCTGGAAGCTTCTGCTGGTCACTCTGCTTGTAACCTTCAAGGTTTTGGGTGTCTTGGATGGCACGAGGCCTTTTGCGCATTAAATTGTCCTACTGGCAACAGCAAAAATGGCTCCAGTCACCACCTTCTTGGCAACTAATTAACGAACAAATGATGTTAGGTTGGTTTGGTTGGGTTTGTGAGTGGTTGGCAGCTGCTTCCCTTCACTCCTGTGCAGTGCAGTTGGACAGCCCTCACCTTGCTTGCTGTCCCTACCACCTGAACCTCTGCAGGTGGCAGGGGCAGCCTCACCTTGGCCACCTCCCTCCTCCTCCTCCTCACGCCGGGAGCTCTGTGTGCCGTGCTGGCCCAGCATGGAGCCAGCCCGTGCTATGTAGGGCACAGCAGCACTCTGCCAGCTGTGCCACTGGGAACCATCCTCTTGTGCTCAAACATAATCAGCCACAGGTTCTTGCTCAATTATCAGCTTCGTGCAGTGAAGATGAACTTCCCCCTCACCCCCTGACACGATTACCCAGCTTGGCCTGGCTGCCCGCCCGGAGTTCTCCTTCCCCTGCCGGCCCAAGCCTTCGGAGCGTGTTCAGCTGCACACTCTGGCTGGGGCTGTCTCCTCCTCCTCTGCTCCTGTCCACTGCTCTGCAAGAAGCCCCTGCAGAGGGGATATTAGCTCAATCCCCTGGTGCCTCTTTTCCGGCGCTTGTGCAGGGAACGGTGCTAATTACTGCGTTACATCCTGCAGCTTGAAAGGAATCTGCAATGAGGCTGGCAGAACTGGACTGAGCACGGTGTAAGAAAGTGAAACTTGAGTGTCAGCAGAGCTGTGACAACACCACAGGACATAATTCAGCCAAATGCATCTGCCACCGTGGGTCCTTTGCCCCGTAATAAAAGAAATTAAGATTTCGTGGTAAGCCAGAGCCTTGCATCAGTAACAAGAAATGCAGCTCCTCCTGGCTGTGAGGGGCTGCTGAGACTGAAACAAAGACCTGTGCCAACTTACATGTGGATGGGTCTCAACCAGGATTACATTTTTCCTTCTGTATTTCAGTACAAAAGTGATTCTGTTTCTGAATCTGAATGGGGAAAAAAGCCCGCTTCCTCCTTTCAAGCTGCACACAGTCACTAAATCTTTGTTGTTCCCTAAATGCCTGACATCAAACATTTTGAAATCAGAGGAATTATCTTTTCCCCAAGCTTTCAGGTCTGTTCTATGGGGGTAAACCACGTCTGACATGTTAAAAGCCAGCAAACTTTGAAACGGTTTTAGGAGAGTCTTCCTCTTTTCCTGCAGCCTCCAATGCATTTAGGGATTAGTATCCAGGGCACCTATCATGGGAGTCTTTAACCAGAATCAATAGAAAGAGAAATGTGTAATCAATACATTGACGAGTACAGCTTGACCTTTCCACAAGGACTGCAGGGACAAGGAAGCATTTAAAGAAAGTTTGGGTAAGTTTTCATAAAACGAATTTCAAATTTGCAGAAAGTTCTCGGCTATAAATAGATCAGGACAGGGAGCAGACATCAAACAACTGCATATGCAAAGGGCCTCTGGCCAGCTTCTGGTCCAACCCCAACACACAGCCCATCTCCCAGACTATTTGCACAGCAGCCCAAGGTGAAAATATAAGATCAAGTAGGGAGAAAGAATAAAGTAACAATGCCCTGCTGTGGCTGCAGAGAGCTCTCGGGCAGGTCGAGCCCCTCATCAGCACAGCAGGGTGATCTCACCAGAGCAGGGCTGCTGCTGGCCCAGCACCTCTGCCTCAAGAGGGACAGCTGGGAAGTGCCTCTGCCTCTTCAGCAGAGAGAAATGCAGGAACAGAGGCAACAGCCCAGCCTGGCAGCTCTGGAGCTCGGCAGCAGAAAGGCAGGGCTGACCCTGCTTCTCCGAGAAGGCACGCTATCACTGCAGTGCCCAGGGCAGCACCAGGATAACTCCCTCAGAGAAGCACACAGCTAATTAATTCCCCACATACTGTGCTCTGTGTGTGCTGCTGAGCAGCCACCATTGGAACCAGAAATTAGTCTGAATGTGAACATGACTGGGTAGTCAGGAGCTGACTTATCCTGTGCCAACCCTCGGCCGCCCATCATTTGGCAACACCAGCCTAATGAGAATTTATGACCAGCCAGGGAAGTTCTCCTGGGCTGGAGGATGGGTCATGGACCTTGGTTCGTGGGCTTTTTCTTTGCTGAGAGGACAGGTGTGCCTGGTGCTTGTCCTGGGAAAAAGGACAAGTAGTGCCAGCATAAGCCAGAGCATGGCTCTGAACAGCTCAGGCTGCTTCACACACCCCAAAACACGCCAGGGACAAACATCCCTGGTCACAGCAGTCCCTCCCCAGGAGCTCCCTTTGCCAGGGTCAGCATCCTTTGCTGTGAGTCCCTGGGCTCAGCTTTCCTGCCCAGCTTGCTGTACATGAGCCCAGGTGGGGATGAAACCGGGAATGAGGGAGGGGAGCACCTGCATGGAGCACCCTACGCCTGCCTGGGTACAGCCAGGGGAGCAGGCAGCACTCTGAAAGGCATGCCAGGAGATCTAACTGGAGTAGCAATCAGCATCAGGAACTGTGTAATCTTTCGCTATAGGTGATTTTGCAAGCAATTATATAATTACTGCTTTCAAGGTTGGCGTAAAAGCACCACAGAACTGTGCCAAACTGAGCTCGGGCCTTAAAAACACTTGGAGACCTTTGATAGAGACAAGAGGTGGGACAGGCTCGTGGCTGCACTGCTTGGAGGGGACTCGGTGACAGAGGCCTAATTTTCTACTCTGCTGCAGATTTCCTGGATGGGACCAAATATATCATTTATCTCCATTTCCAAAATGGAAATAACCTATTTCTATTAATTTGCAGCAGCACCATGAGCTGCTGGAGGCAGCTGTGTGTTGCCCAGTACAGCAGGGTGTCTAGCCCATTAAAATAAAAAGCTCAGCCTTAATAATTGTAGCCAATTCAGGACTTGTACTACACGCTCAGACTTTGAAAATTCCTAAGAAATTCAGCAAAGCACAAGGCTCCGTTTTGCACTGACAGTATATTTGGTTTAAAACATTATAGACAGGTAAATAGATATTACAAAGTATATGTTGTGTACACATATATATGCTCACACACGGAATGTTTCTTTAAAGCATCTCTGTTACATTTCTCCTGTAACTGCTATTGCTTTTCCTGTGCAACTTCAAACCCTGAACCACGTATTTTAAAGCAAAGAAATTATGACCAAAGGTATAAATACATCTTAGCCTACCACTGACTGACAACATGAGCTTCATTTCCATGCTTTATAACACCACCTGAACCGCTAAATATATTTCTGTTCTTGTAAGACAGCATTCCACAAAACTTTTATTTGTGAATAAAAGCAGAAAGATGCACACACACTGTTGAAATCAGGAATAAATTATTTTGGCAGAGTCCATTACTCTGGGAAGTAGTCTGAATACCTGGCAACATAAATACAGACCAAGACTCACACTAGTCTGTCAGCAGCACTTGCAATGCCTGTCCCAGACTCCCAAGTCCACGCATCCACTGTGAGCCCTCCCAGTGCTGCCCACAGGCCCTGGGTCCGTCAGCAAGGGGCTCACTCTGCTGCCCCATGTGAAGCAACAGCCTCTCCCCTGGGTTTCCACCCCCTCCCCACTGTCACAATTCAGCTGCTGCTGCACCCTGAGTTGTGCCAACACCAACAGACACAGTGCCAGCACTGCCCCTGCCAGCCTGGGCACACACAGCCCGTGGGCACCCCAAACAAGCGGCACTGTGGAGGGACGGGGTTCCTCAGAAGGCAGAATTAATAGCAGACACTTCTCTGGGGGGCAAGAGAATATTTTCTCCAAAAATACCAAAAGAATTGGTATTTTTGGAGAAAAAACTGGGAGCAGTTGAGGAAGATGGCAGTAGAAAAATAGTGGGTTTTCATCTAAATATGCAACCGCCAGGATTTTTTGAGAAATGCTGAATGACAGTCAAGAGAAACATCAAAACATCCTTCAGTCACTCTCCTCTTGCATTACATCCCCTTTTCCTCAAGTCAGGGCTGCCACCAGCCTGTGCCAGGCAGAACAGGCGGGTGGCTGTGCCATGCTGTGCCACTGCCCACGCTGTGCCACCCTGAGAGCACCACACACCCCACAGCAGCCCTGCCAGACCCCTGGCCACCCTGTTGAGCTCCTGCAGCTCCTTCCCTGAGGTTTGGTGTGAGCAGACAGCCTGCAGCTGTCCTGACAGCTCCTTCCAGCCCCAGTGTGCCAGGGATCCCCCCGTTGGTGCTCTTGGGAGGGCTTGGCTTGCCTGAGCTTTAGGCTCAGAATGGATGATGCATTCCTGTGGCCTCCAACACATCAGCCAGTGACAGTGATGTATGGAGCCAGGTCCTGGTGGCCACACCTGAGCTGTAATCCATGTCCATCTTCCACTAGACACGAGAAGAAACGTGTGTGATCTACATCGACCGTGCCCAGCAGTGAATGTGGAATGATCTCTGTTTGGTGTCAGCCCTGCTCCAGCCACGAAGCTAAAGGCCAAAAAAAGCTACAGCCAATATGTGCAAGAGTACTTTCGGAGGTATTTGTGACCATTTATTGCAAATGCTGCTCAGCTCCTGATGACCATATAAATTATCACAGTGCCCACATCTTTCCTGTCTAGCCATTCAAATGCCTTTTTCACTCCAGTCTTCTCATCAGCAGAAGATACCTTCAGGGTATCCTCGTATTTCTAAATATCCCCGAAACTGCAGATGATTTACTCTCACAGTCCTAATGTAGCTCAATCCATTCTCATTTTCTATTTGTGACAGCAGTAGTTTGCTAGAGAACATCGGCTCCTATCAGTTCATATCGCTCGTGACAACTTTGCAGTGTCTGGTATAATTTCCAATCCCTGTGCCTCGAACGGAGCGTGGCCCAGCAGCTGCGTGTTCCAGGGAAGCACAGCCTGCATCCCCCACCAGATGGTTCTCCATATGGACACAGCAGAGGAGGACATACTGGTGCTGCATCACCAGTGGCAATCCAGGCCCTTCCCCTCCAGCATGCACTGACTACGGGCTCTCCGTGGCGTTGGGAATCCTAAATCCCGAGTTCTGCCACACAGACCCAAAAGGCAGCTTTGCTTTTCTGCTTCAGGGAGCTGCAGGCAAGGGTGGCCACCCTATTTTGTGTGCACTCCACCCCAAGCTGGTTTTCTGAACTTACATTTCTCTGCTTCGCTCACGAGCTCCTGAGCACCATCAGTGTAGCTCTAAACCCCATGTGGAGATAGATGGCATTTCTCCAGGGACATGTGTCCCAGTGTGGTTCAGAGGCCACAGACCAGCTGCCATTTGAGTGGAGCAGATAATCAAAGCCCTGCCTGCTGCCAGCTAGAGGAGATCCTGGCCACAGCTCATTCTGCCAGAGCAGAAGAGGGAATCCCAGGGTGGTAGCCAGATCCCAACGTCTGTAATTACTTATTGACCTGAACATCTTCACTTGTAACTTCAGGTAGAAAATCTGTTTGAAATTCTGGAGCAGAACCTTCCAGACAGGATGATTGGACTGTCACCAAGGAGATTATTTTTCAGTGAGGTAACATACCCATCTCTGCATGAGCTATGGATCTGACAGACCTGTTCCTGGAAGTTCCACAGTGGATATTCCACTTCCACACACAAGCACTGGATTCCTTTTTACTTCCATACACAGAGACCAGCACTTGCACACACAAGCTTCTTACAGAGCCCGTCTGCAAAGCACATCCCACATCCCTCCTCCTCCACTTCCCTGTGGCTGATGGCACTAAACACAAAGAATTTGGATGACTTTTTTTCTTTTTTTAAATACTTTCGTTGTTGGGTTTTTTTAATATAATGATGTTATTGATGTATTGTAGATGTTTTGGAGGTTTTGGGTTTTTTTTAGTATAGTTTGGATTAGTTTATGGTAGGACTGTGCCTATCATCTGTGAGGACTGTGAGGGCTGAGGGGAAGAGCCAGGCACGTGCCTGAACAAGTGCTCTCTCCCAAACCCTCCCCTGCACAGAAACTGCTGAGATTTCAGTGGCCTGAAATCCCACTGGGCAGCAGACAGCCTGACAGCTCAGCACAAACCCGGGACAGCTTCCCTGGGAAAAGGAGCTCCCAGCCCCAGCACCGTGGTCCCACAATTCCCACCGTCCCCTGAGTGCAGAGGGACCCAGCCACTCATTACATCCCCTTTGATCTTTGCTGGAATAAAAGGCTAAAAAAGAACAGATTGTTTTCTTAAAATGCAGGGGGGGGAAGTAAAGAGGGTGAGAAGGAGCAAAATTGGCCTGCTAGGTTCATCTCAACCATAAGAAAAAGTCTTTTTAACTTCTCTTAATGAGGACTACTTTTTCCAGATACTACCTAATTATTGCAAATTGCTTCATCTTTTAATTGTTACTGCAAGGCAACTAAACATTGTTACGTTGATTGCTCAAGAGTGGATTGTTAATGGCTTTAATCATTTGATAATCCAGTAATACAATCAATGTAACTCTGCACCTTGTAGGAATAATTTTTGGGTCCACAGGCTAGGAAAGATATCTCCCCTTACCATATGTCAGGCACCATGGGCCAGATCCTGCCAGCCTTCCCCAAGTGCAGCTGCACTGACTCTTTGGAAGCTCAGTGGTTCACCAGGGGTGGAGGACTGGACAGGTGGGACAGGTGGGACAGGTGGGACAGGTAGGACAGGTGGGCCTCCCTTTCCCTCCCCTCACTTGATCCCTCAATGCAACTGTGGGTGGTTTTTGCTGGTGATCACAGGGGAGTCCCCAAAATGCAACTTTGAGGCATAAAAACACCACTGGAAGGTGAATTCCTTCAGAGTCACTGGGAAAGAAGGGAGGAGGAGCACAGCCCGACAGGCTCAGTCAAAAAAGTCAGTTCTGACAGACAGCAAGGAAACTAATGAACTAAAGAGTTGCTTTGATTTAGTCTTCAAGGAAAAGGAGACAATTAAGAGGCTCTGTAATTCAATAACAGTTAGCAGGAAAAGGAGCTGTCACAGGCACAAGCAGCAGTGCCAGAGCACAGATACCCTGCAGAGGAAGGGAGCAGTGGGACATGACCTGGCACTGCCCCAGGGCCAGAGGGACCTGGACTGCCCCCAGCACCTCAGGGAGGATGAGGGAAGGTGGGGGGAAAGCATGCTGTATCCCAGGAGGGAGAGGGAAATCAGGATAAGCACAGCTCAGCCTCCCTCCAACACCAGATAAAATCCAAGGGCATTAAATGGAGCATGTGGGAGAAGGTACCACCAATAAACTAAAGAGATGAAAGTCAGGCAAGCCCCATCCAGGCAAAGACTGCCACAGCAATTTATCCCCAAATTTTCTAAAATGGTCTCAAGATCAGTAGGGTCCATTCTTATTAGGGTTTAATTTTCTCATGTGTTGGGGGCATACTGTCCACCAGTGGTCAAGGGCTAGGCTGATGTTTGCTGGCCAAGAATCCGTGGTGTTTCCACACCCCACTGCCATCAAACCTGCCTGCAATTAAAACAGAAACGAGCTCTCCACCCTTGGGTGACGGCTCAGAACAGCCAGGACCAAGGCTGAGGGGATGCTCCCAGCAAGCACTGGCCTTCAAACCTTCTCTGGCTCTGGCAAATGGAGCAGTACCAGCCCTGGCAATCACCTAAAGCAGGAGTGTGACATGCAAGCTGGTTCTGGCAGTCAGAAGCACATTACTGCATTAGTGAGAGGCTTTTTTCTCTGTCACCTCTCCCTTTACTTAAAGGTAACTTCTATCCCCAACAGAGCAAGAAAAACATGCTAAAGATAAGCTCTTTTGCAGAACAGAGCCCCTGGCAGGGAGGTGAGACCACCTGGGGGCTGGAACAGCCAGAGAAGGTGTGAGATGCCACCACCCAGCCTAGACCTGACCCTCTGGGTTATCCCCTCTACAGGGAGGAGCCTCAGCCCCTGGCAGCAGCTTGGCACAGCCCCTGCCCACCCTTGGATCCACGGGGCTCTGAGCTGATGCAGGGCCAGGGAGATGCTGAGCACGGCCACGACCTCACAGATCCAAGCCCCAGCCTGGCCAGGGTGTGGGGCAGGAAAGCTCTGGAGAACTGGGGAGCCTCGTTACACGATCAAGGCCTTGGAGAGTTTTTTTGCCAGTGCAATAGGATATTTTAATTTCAGATTTTACACAAAGCCTGCCCGTTGTAATCGGCAGCTCCTCAGCAGACAAGGGCTCAGAGAGCACCGTGTCAGATGCTGTATCTATCACCAGGAACATCCTGGGGCGGGTGGCTGGAGCTACACAGATCATAATTTTTATTATCAAAACATCATATGGCTCCTTACATAGTGTAAATGAGATGAGCTACAGGAGCAAAGATGTACTGCTGATTAAAAATACATGTGCATGTACCTCAACAGGTCAGAGTCCAGTGGGCAGAAATGTTAAGTGGGGTCCCACTGAGTGCCCTGGAAGGTCAATACGATTCAATAGTTTTATTAACAACTTGGAAGCCAGACCAGGGCTATGCTAATGAAATCTGAGCATTTTACCAGGATGGGAGGGTAGCAAATAATTTGCAGGACAGGAATAAAATACAATACGAGCTTGATGAATTAAAGAAGTGGCCTGCAATCAATACAAAAAGATTCAGCAGGACAAATGCAAAAGATTAACACATAGGAAGGAATAAACAAAAGGAGAGAGGCTGTATGGAGATATCTGGCCAAACAGCTATCCAACAGAGAGTGGGCTGGGGGGATGATCGATTGAACAGAAGTCAATACCACCAGGCTGCTGCAGCCCTGCAAGGTAATTATTCTGCTCTTCCCAGTGCTCCTCAGGCTGCTGTTTGAAGCAACACACCCAGATCTGGGCATCACGTCCTAACAAAGACAGACAAGCCAGAAGGAGTTCAAAGGACGACAAAAAAAATTGCCAAAAGAATTCAGAAAACAAAAAATCTTTGTGTGCATGTGAGAAATGAACAGCAAGTACGAGGCCTGGCTCTGCCTTTGTTCCCTGCCATGCCCAGGACCCTGCTGAGGTACAGCCCCAAAGCTGAGGCTGGGCTCAGACACAGCACGAGGAGAGACATGTTAAACAACAGGGTGCTACAGATGGACTGAAGGGACACAACATAGATGCTGGGACTAATTAGGGCTCATTTTGCCCCTGGTGAAATTGCAGCACTGGGCCAAAGCTCCAGCAGAGAAAATTTAGGGGAAACTTAACTCTGCAGTTTCTGAAAATTCAGGCCATGGAAAGCAATGAAATACCAGAACCCTCCTCTTGAATGAAGATGAGACCAATCAGAACACAGCACAAAAAAAGAAAAAGATAAAAAACCCGTCCCAGTGCCCAGAGAAGTCTCTGGTTGGGAATGCTCTGCTTGCATCTACCCATCACACTCAGCCCCCACAGGCCCTCCTGGGGAGGGATTTTTGGATGCTGCAGAAAGCCCAGGGCATCCAGGAGCCTCACAAACTCAGAACTGAGACTCACCTGACCCCACAGAAGTAAAGCACCACACATACATCGCTCCCACCGCCATCAAACCTGCCTGCAATTAAAACAGAATTGCAGAACAGCACCAAAGAGCTCTCCACCCTTTGGTGATGGCTCAGAACTGTCAGAAATCAAATCTACTTGGCTGCAGTTGGAGCAAGAACCCATCAGAGCTCCCTCTGCCCCAGCACTGAGAGCTGGAGGAGGGAGCAGGAGCTGGAGGAAGGCAGAGCCTGGAGAGGAGCCAGAGCATCTCTCAGAGCTCCAGTGTGGAGACGGAGGTCTGCAACTCCGCAGCACAGTGTGCAGACTCCTGCCAAAAGCCCAATTGCACCATCTGCCAAATTAATATTCCTATTTTTAATATCTCGTTTAAAGGAAAACATTAAGGGGGGGAAGGAGAGGAAAATAGAACGCCACCTCACTGATTAGATTTATAAGCTGTGCAAGGAATCACACCAGACATTGGGTCTGCTTCTTTCCTGTCCTCCTGTGATCAATCCTCCCCGCAGAGGTGCAGGGCTGCCGGGTCGAACACAGGGAAATGCACCACTGAACACCATGCTGCTGCTGCCACTGCCACTTAGTGAGGAGAGCAGAGCGGGGAGACTTGAGGAGATGAATCAACATGGTTCATTTCTTTGTGAGGAGCTCCTGCCCTGTCCTGTTTCCATCCTGGAAGCAGCCCCTACATCCTTGCTTCTCCTGGAAGGCACACAGGAATGGCACCCTGGACACGAAGGGGAAAGGGGTGGAAATGGAGGTGAGAGAGAGAGAAAGATGGGAATTCCCTGCGGTGAACAGAAGTGGAATGCAGAAGCCACGTGTCAGGGAGGAGACAGCCTGTGGAGTGGGCAGCAGCGGCTGATGCTGAATTAGCAGGGGACCACAAACGAGAGGCAGATGCTGGGAGCCACAGCAGTGTTAGCAACTGCAGTCGAGTTGGGGCAGGGGCTGATCCTGGCCCCTGGCCAGCCACCGGGCCCCCCTTCCAAGAGCAGCACCTCCTGAGGCTCGCCCAAGCAGCTCCCAGGCTGAACAGCAGCCACCGCTGCTGATGCTAATGGAATTAAACATTAATATGCTAAACAGGACCAAGAGTGAGAGAGGGGCTTGGATTTCTCTAGGTAGCAGACATGTCTGAGGTTAATGCCTGCCAATTCTTATTTGCTCTGCCATGTCAAAATCCATGTCCTTATTAGCCAGCCCATTAGTCCCCCGAGGCCAGTAGCCCATTAGTTCTGTCCTGGTCCTTAACGCTCTCAAAGAGATTCGCTCTCAGCGCCAGGCAGAGAATTCACAGCAGACCTGTTCCCACCGGGGAGCCTTGCAGGGGACCAGCCTGAGGCATTACGAAGCCAGCCTCAAAGAGCTCAGGGAGTGCTGGTTTCACTTCTGCCACCCCGGTTTGGTGGCAAGCAGGGTCACCCTGCCACTGTGCTCTGAAAGGTGAGATGGCTTCCTCACCTTCCTCTCCCTCCTCCAACACATTTCGTGTCTGCTCCTACTCACTGACTTTACGCTATGGAACCTATGGAACAGGAAACTTTTCCTGACCAGTAAAAAGTCCAAGTTCAGTCTGGAGCCACACATTCAGTGTGGACACTTCCCAAGAGGAGATCACCAAAGACACCGTGGATAGGAAATTTGCCCTACCTGCAGAGTAAACAGTCTTCTACCTCCAGAGTAAATATTTCTGCGGAAGTTTCCCTCCTGTGCAGGCAGGATCCTTCCATTTCTTTCTATTCCCAAGCCTCAGATTCAGCAAAACACAGAAGCAGTTACTTACCTTTAATCAGGAGCATTAGTCGCTCCATTGAAGTCAATGGGACTTCTCAGGTGCTTAAAGCAAAGAATGAGCTCCGAGCGTACTGCTAAGCCAAGGCAAGTGGTGGCTGATGAAGGCAGGCAAAAAGCAGCCAACAAATGAACCAGAACCATCTGCAAATGACTCCCAGCTGGGCAGGCTCCCTTCTATCCCCTTAGACTGCTTTGCTTGCTGAAGAATTTTTCATTATGAATACAGAGCTCCTGCTGCTGCTACTGCTTTTAAACGGTGCTTAGCAATGCAAACCCCTTGGGGTACACCTCAGACACAGCCAGAGCCTCCTGCTTGCTGCTCGGGCACCTCCAGCCCCAGCCTGGGCTGGTCAGTGGCAGGGAGGTCAAAGTATTTTGATCCAGATGGAAAATAACCCCATAGCCACCATATGGGGAATGCTGTGATGGATGCACTCCTACCTGAGTTAGGCTGGCCCAAGCTCAAAGCACGGCCCAAACATACTGGTGAGGTCTAGAATATCATGATGGGCTCCCAAAGGAAGGCTATGAAGAAGGTGAAGGGTCTGGAGGGGAAGCTACATGAGGAGAAGCTGAGGTCACTTGGCTTGTCCAGAAGAGGAGACTGAGGGGAGACCTCAGAGCAGTTACAACTTCCTTAGGAGGGGAAGAGGAGGGACAGACACTGATCTCTTCTCTGTGATGACCAGTGACAGGACCCGAGGGAATGGCCTGAAGCTGTGTCAGGGGAGGTTTAGGCTGGATATTAGAAGAAGGTTCTTCCCCCAGAGGAACTGGGGCTCTGGAATGGGCTCCCCGGGACAGTGGTCACAGCACCGAGCCTGACAGAGCTCAGGGAATGTCTGACAACACTCTAGAGGCACACGGTGTGACCCCTGGAGCTGTCCTGTGCAGGGCCAGGAGCCGGGCTGGGGGTGCCTTCCACCTCAGGATAACTTGTGACTCGGTGTCCTGCAGGGCCAGCTGGCAATCACGCTGCAGGGGCCAGCAGCACGCAGCTCTGCAGGGGCCAGCAGCACGCAGCTCTGCATGCCACAGGGCACTGGTATCTCCCTTCCCTGCTCCAGCTGAGTCCATGGGAGGGCACCTTGAGAAACGCTTCCCCACCAAGTGCTCTCTGGATTTTCTCCCCATCTGCCCTCCTGCTTTGTGGAGTGGATCCCTCCACATTTAGCACAGCTAAGGGAGCAGTTCAGAACCGACAGGTGGGCAGGTACATTTGTGTTCTGATGTGGTCATTAGGCTGTGCTGAAATGGGCAGGTTGCCCTGGGAAGGTGGCTGTGGACACTGCAGTGAGAGCTGCGCCTTGCTCAGCCACCCATAACCCTGAGAATGAGCACCTGGTAAAAACAATCCTTCCTAAAAGCTCAAAATTCATGTTTTACAAATAAGCCCTGAAAAATTCACCATTTTCTGCAAGTAAACTGCCATAAAGTATTTACAACTTTCAAAGTGAATCTGAATGCAAAACAATTCCTCCCTTTTTCAGGTGAGAAGTTTCAGAAGCTCTAGTCCTGGAGCTGTTTTCAGAGTAGATTCTGCATGTTCTCTATTGCTTTTTAAAGACATTAGAGGTGGCAGTTTGATTTTTATTAATTATTTCTATTGCAGCAAAACATAAGGCTGATGTGATGATGCTCTTATATTGTGTAGGAGTAGCAAACAATGAGATTATCAAGTTGTGTAGTGCCTCTGAAATGCTGTATTTGTGACTTGTAACATTTGTTGCAACATACCCTGTAGACAGTATTTATCAGAGCAATGCAAAAAGAATCCATAATATTCAGCTGGCTGTTGCTGCCTCTGTGATGTGACTGCGGTGGGAATTCAGGGAAACAGTTTGAGCGTCCTCCCCACGAGGACCAGCCATGAGCATGGACGATACAAATGAACCATCAGCCTGTTCCAGAATGTGTCCTTGAACAGAGATGTAACTCACAGACACGCCAAGGCCCAGCCCTTGTCCCTGGGGACAGCTGGAGGTGACCTGCCACATCCTGGAGGAGCTGCTGCGGGAGTGAGCGCTCCCCTTCCGTGCAGAGCCGCCTGTCCCAGCAGCCGTGAGTGCTGGGGGCTGCCAGCCTCCCAAACCTTGGGGCACAGCAGGGCCCTCGGTCTTTGCAGCCAGCACCAGCCCTCCTTATCAGAGATGCCTACAGGAGATGGATATCTGTTCCAGAACAGGATCCACCAGGCATGAGGGGAGAGAACTGCTGACAGAGAGAATGTACATTACTATTTAAATCACACTTTAAAAAATGTCTTTCTTAATAAAATTTCCTTAGCAGAGTCTCTCTTGTGTACACAAAGCTGTGGGCAGATTTCCCAAAGGGTAACGCAGAGATTACAAGATACAGCTTAGGCTGGAGCGTCAGGGGGTGGATGCTTTGAACTCAGGGGGTTTCTAAAAGCACAAGGGAAATTATTCCAGAGTTGGAGTATTTCACAATGTTTTAATAGGAGACAAATTACTCTTTTTTTTCCACCCTCCGCAGATCTGTCCAAGGAATCACAAACATTTTTCCTCCTTCAAATCATTCTCTGGTGAGAGTGATAACAATACATCCCCAATAGCCTCACTCCACCATAGATCTCAAAGCGCTCGATAAAGTTTCACAGGTTTCATGAGAGCTGGTTTTCAGGGGCAGGGAGAGGTGAAGTGACTTCACTAAAGACCTAACCTAAGTAGTCGAATCAAAAAAGTCCCTTATTATAGTAACACAAAAGCTTCGTTTAAGATGCTACAATTTGACATCATCCCAAAAAATATAATGCTTTAGGGCATGACTCCACAGCCATTAACGTTTGTGTAAGCCTTTCCATTGACATCGGTGGAAACTGGGTCTGCCTTTTAAAAGCTATCCCTTCATCCACTCAGACAAGCCTTTTTTTTTTTCCCCTTCCCATTTGCAGCTGATGTTCTCCAGCCTCTTTTCTGGAAAGCGACGACTTTTCCATTTTCACATAGAGCAAGTTGATTTCCATGGAACGCCAGTCTGCTGGGGACGTCATGGCGCGGCTCCCAGCGAACGCTAACGTGACATGACAGGCAGATGCAGCTCGCCTCAGCAGGACAAGCCAGGGAAGAAGTTTAAAGCAGCTTTATTCCAAGGAAATGTGATGGAGAGGGAGGAGAGAAGGGGAGGACTGAATCCCCCATTTCTGCTTCCCAAGAGACTTGAAGTTTTACAGCCAGGTTTTACTGCCAGCACGGCGCCATGGCCCCAGAGCCACTGGGGACAGTGAGGGCACTGTCAGCCAAGCCAGGGACAACCGCAGCACCCCAAGCCAGGGTGACATGTCTCTCTGCTTGATTTACCAGCTCACAGTCACACAGCCAAGTTGTGTGCAAGCTCTGGTGTGCCTCTCCAAACACCCAGGAGACATCGTCTAGCAGAGGGGCAAAAGGAATAAATGGTGTCGCCTACCCAGGCTGTAATGCCTCGGAGTGACAGCAAGACACTGAAGCACAGGGGCAAGTGACAGAAAGAAGGGAACGTCCCACATCTGTGAAGGCACGGAGTGGCTTGTGGATTTCCAGGAGGGTGAGCTCATCACCCAGATGGGCTAAAGGAGGGAGAGGATCTCCATCAGGTCCCCTCTGGAGGAGGGTGGGTAGAGGCTGGGTGCCTCCTCACCTCCCTTCCCTGCCAGCTGAGGAGCAGGAACTGGCCAGGCCTGGTGGCAGGTGTGAGCAGCCCCCACGGGCACCCCTGCTCTGCTCCCTCCACCCTCTGCAGAGGGTCTGGCTCAGCCAAGCACCCTGGCTTTGGTCTCACAGCAGCCACACAGATTTCTTTGGGAATATTCCCCATCATCCTTCATTATCTCCCTGGGTGTGTTACCCTGCTTTCCCATGCCAACCTGCACCTTTGGAGCCTGCCTTCACAAGGTGTGGTATTCCAGCCACACCACTCCTTGGACAGGGTGAGTATTTCTGATGACCCCAGAGCCTGCATTAATTCATTTGCCATGATCCACAGGCTGGAAGGCAACCCTCAGCTTCAACAGGGCGCTGGCTCAAGTCCATATACATCAAACTGTATCTGCAACATCCAAGCTGTCCCCATCTGTTACCTTGACTGGGAAGTTTACAGATGGGAAGCCAGAAAAGTTCTAAAGTACAAGGTTCAATCCCTGCTCTCCTGCAGATGTACAGGGCACATTTCACTTCTCACACTGTGCATAATCTCACCTGTCCCCCTGGACACCCAACATTGCAGAAACCTCAGCACCCATGCAAGGCTGTCAGCACACCCTGCTTGGTGGCAGCAGAATTAAGGTCAGCTCTCATCCTGCACTTTTCAGAAGCTTCAAGCAGGCTGAGATAATTAATATCGATATTTATTCATATTCATTAATATCCTTCCTATACAGCGTGGAACACAGTCTCAAAATCCTGCCGAGTGCTCTCCCGACTCTCTCTCAGGAGGCACGATTGCTTCTTCCAGCAAATTTTGCAGGGCTGCACCTCTCCAGCCCTGGCAGCACCAGAGCCATGGGCTGGGCTGGGCTGGGTGATGCCCCGCTCACCCTCCCACCTCCACCTGAAGCACGACCCTCTCCAAACCTCCCCGCGCAGGGACATCGCTGGAGGTTTGTGCCTCCCTTTGGCTGCACAAAGCCTCACAGGGGTTGGTGGCTGCTTTCTCCGGGCTTTGGGGGCCTGTCTGGTGTCCCCCCGCACCGAGGCAGCTCCGGTGTGTCCCCGGCGCAGGCGCTTCCCGAGAAGGGTCGTGTCAGGATGAGCAGCGACTGCGTGGCAGCACAACAGACTCTCAACACAGAAATTACTCCAGGCACAAAGAAAACACCAACAAAGATCGTACTCGACAAAGAGAGGCAGGGATTTCACAGCAGAAGAGAAGAATAGAGACTTTAAAAGCTGCTTTCATTCCACTTTGCAGCTACATCCATGGACAGTCGAACTCCAGAAACGTTAGGGCTTGCGGCACACTGCAGGTCACCAGGATTTCCTCATTTATTGCTTATTTCTTATATAAGCTCACTACAAACAGGAGTCCTCGTCCTCTTTGCATTGTTTGGAAGCAGCGAGACTGAATGGGATCTTTTCTCTTCGTCTCCTTCTCCTCTGAAGGGCTGCAGTAATGAGCAGAGGATGTAGTTCGCTGGGCTGAGAGGGGAGGCTATTAGAGCTGCTGCTAAACACCCACATCAGAGCGGCTGCAAACAGCCGCTGCCTCCTCTCCTCCTCCGGAAAGTCACAACCCGGCAGCTGCACTCAGGAAAGACCAAGAGGAAGGCACTGCTCGAGGACTGACTCCTCCCGGTCCCATGAGCAGCTCCCCCGCACGCAGAGGTTTGGCTGTGGGGCTGGAGCGGGCTGTCTGCAGGGGATGCCACAGGCACTGTCCACACGGATGCCATGATACCAAGGAATTTAGGTTCTCTAAAAACTCCTGTCGCAAGGCCAGGCTGAGATCGCTGTGACCCTGAAGAGATTACCACCTTAAAGTAGGTTAGTGTGTTAATAAATTAATTATGCATGGAGGTAGCCAGTTGTCTGAGGAGAGAAGGATTAAAATTACCTCCAAGATAAATTAGGAGCAAGACATCCTGCGGGGAAGACAAAGAAAGGAAGATTTGAACCCAAAGGATTCCTGCAGGAAACCCAAAGATGAGCCCAGAGGTGAGACCTGCCCTGTGTGCCCACCACTGGCACGTGTGCCTTGGTGGTGCTGTGCCTGGGGTCAGCATCCCTCGTGTTCTGTGGCTGCCAGAGCCACCATCACCCAGGACACAAACCACGTGGGGGGACACGAGTACTGGAGGTGATGCCTCCAGTTTGGCAGCTCAAGCTGCCAAAAATTGAAGGGCTGTCACTGAACTCTCAGTGGGATGAGATAAACGCTCCAGGAGCGCCTGGTCCCTCCTCCCCCGGGAAGGCAGTGATTACTAAGGACATTTCCATGAGCGGTGTGTGATCTTTATTTTTTCATGCACAATGACCTTTAAAAGTACTGGCTAAGCTATTTGCATTGCCTGGCCCAGAGTTCCAACGGACAGCAGGAAGACAAGCATTAACCTTAATGGCTAAATCACTTGATGCCACGGCAAAGATGGAATGAACGCTCCCATGAGTCGGCAGAAGACTGTTTTCATTTGATTATTATCTATTTAAGCAGCAACAAGCGTCTCTTAAAGCTCAAAGTTCCAAGCCTCCCAAGGCTTCCCCTGGTTTTCGGGAGGGGCAGCCCAGGGAACACTGCGGGATACTTTGGGAAGGAGGCAGGACACCTCTGAAGGCAAGGTGGTGGGATGAGCTGGGGTGGGACAGGCCGTGCCCCAGCACAGTCACACTGCCTGCAGGGGCTCCTCTGCTCCTACCATGCAGGAGGAGAGCTGCAAATCCAGGTGTGACCCCCAAACCACCCCGTGGCACTGACCGAAGGTTTGTGACTCCTCAGAACTGGGATCTCACAGTTTCTTTTCAGCGACACACTAATGTGTAAGTTATATTTATAACCACAGTACAGAAACAGCACAAAGAGGTGTAAATAATATCACAGTGCCCTCAGCACGTGACTTAGGTGAAAACACCTGCTTTGGAGTGGGCTTATTTATGTGTTCATACACGCAGAGCCCAAAAGGTGTAAGCAATGCTGAAATGAATTCCTAGAAATTGCCCGTGGCAAAATGTTGTGTGTTATTCTGCCAGCTCTGATAATTAAAACCTCCCATCCAGTCAAGGTCAAAACATGGCCCCCATCCAAGCATATGCACTTCCATGGAAGGGTTTGAACTGGTCCTAGAGATTCCCATAAGGAATTTGCTGTACCTCTGACAGGCACACAGCCACCTCCAATCACACGGCTGTTTCCTAGCAGCTCCTAGAATTGCTCTGTGATGATTTTGGAAGGAAGATAAGAGTGGAAACCACAGAAATCACACAGCAAGAGGGGCGTGTGTGTGTGGGGGTGTGTGCTCTGACCCAGCCAGGGCCCCTGCTCGAGCCTCTCCCCCTTCATCACATCAGCTTTAATGACTGCTTAGAATCAGACCTTGCAGAGGTCACAGCACCCCTAAGCCACAGCCACTGCTTTAATTCCCACCTGGAGTGCTGTCATTAAGCCACTGATGTCACCTCTTCTGGCTTGCAGCCCCCCCAGCAGTGAGCAGCACCTCTCTCTCCAAGAATCTGTGTGTGCAAGGAGAGCTGTGCACCTGAACACACGCAGAGCAGCAGCCCTCACCTCTGCTTCTCCCACCCGCCCTCCCAAACCCGGCCCAAACACATCCCCAAGGAGCTCCAGGCTGCAGGAACTTCCAGGCTCACAGTCCACTCCCCACACAGACGATAGGGATGGTGGCAGAGTTGGAGCTAGGTGATATTTCAGGTCCTTTCCAACCCAAATCATTCTATGATTCTATGGCATTGTGCCTGACCCAGCCAAAACGCAGACACAAGATGAGTCCTGGTGATGAGTCCAGACCTGGAGCACAGACATGGAGGGGTGAACGTGCCCAGGGGATGTGCAGGCGCCTGGAAAAGCCAGCTCCCTGCCAGAGGGGTCAGGGGCTGCTGGCAGAGGGCTCAGGGGACTCCAGTAACAACTCCAGTGACCAGGGGAAGATTTGACACGGGACATCTGTCAAAGCCCTTGTACTACAAACTACTGAGAGGAAGCATGTGATGGTATTATTGGAGCTTGTATTGTGCTGCTGAGCAGTGTTATTCTTCATGTCCTTTTGTCATTTAAGAGAGACTTTTGTGACAGCATTTGCCTATCTCTTGTAATTCTGTGCAGGTTTGTGAAGTGCCCTTTTTTTAAAAAAAAAACCAAAGCCATACACTAGATTTCCCATTCTCATTTTTCATGATGTACAATACTGTCTAAATCAGTTTAAGATCAGGCCTGTACATCATCTCTGGAAATGAATACAAATACCTCTTATTCCAGTCAAATTAAATAATCAGGAGGTACAGTGGCCACTCGCATATTGAATATGAAGAAACGCAAAGCCTGGAGGTTTCTGCTGCTGTACAGCACCTACACTGCAGCCTCTGCATCCTGGGGTTACCACCCCGGGGAGAATCAAGGCCAGCACTGACTCCTGCAGCAGCCTGGGGCCAGAGATGGTCTGCAAGGAGTCCTCAGGAAGCCCCCACTGCACCTCTCCTCTCCAAAGCCAGAGGGATGCAAACACCTCATCAGCAGGTCACCAAGGACCTGGGGACTGCCCCCGGCCACACCTACATTTTTATGCACTTTTAATCCAAAACATAACTTAGACCTTAGTGTTCACTGCCAGCGTGCCTGCCTGACCCAGCACAGGCTGTGGGGGCTGCCCAGTCCCTCAGCCCTGCACTCTCAGGACCAGGACATGGCCACTGTCCCTGCTCAGGAGCAGCCACGGGCACCTGGGCTGGCAGAGGGCTCTAACAAAGAGCAAATGCCTCAGTGGAAAGGGACACGGTGACAGCACACAGTGCCCCTCTGCAAACCACGGCCTCCTTTTAACTAGCTGCCATGATTCTGAGGGATGGAAAGGGGAGGAGCAGGTGTGGAGGGCAGCAGGAGGAGGCTGGGGGGCCGCAGGTACTGACCCCCGCCATTCCTGCCATGGGCATCTCTTGGCTGCCACGTGAGGAGAACCCTTCATGGGCAGTGACCATGCAGGGCACCCTCACCCTGCACTGACCACCACATCTGTCCCCACGGGGCAGGGAGCACCACAGGTTTTGCTGGGCAGACCCCATCCCTCCTGCATCTCCCCAGCTTTTGTCCTGGCTTCTGCAGCCAGCTCAGCCACCCAGCTCCCCACCCTTGTTTTGTATGCCCAGCCATGCCTCCAGCCATCAGTATTAGCCTCCTCCTCAGCTGCTACAGCGTGATTTTGTTTGGGTGATGGAAGCTGAATGCAGTAGTCAAGGCTGACACATAACACTGATTGATATATTGGCGCATAAGAGTTTTTATGTTACTGGCAAGTGACTATCAGGCAGTGTGACTAGCTGCCTGCCCCTTTTCAACTCACCAGTGAAAAAATAAAAAGTAAAGCAGCAGTGGATGTGGCAGGAATGCTAAAGGAGATGCTGCCCTGCCAGCAGGCTCTGAGAGCAGTGCCTGCCCCAGCCCTAGAACCTGTGGCACAGCCCAAGGACTGGAACATCTGCCCACCACAGCCGTGAGGAGCTCGGTTCCAAAAGGAACCTACAGGTAAAGGAGGGGCTGAAATCTGTGCTTGGGATGAACAGGACCACAGAGGCTCAGGGCCAGCAGCATCCTGCCCTCCCCCTGCCTGAAGATGGCCAAGCACACCTGTGTGACCTTGTCCTCCCTGAGGAGGACCTGGGGCACCCTCACCAGAAACACTCCTGGGCTCCCTGTGCTGGCAGCACCACCCAGCCCTGCAGCCCCAGGGAAGCAGCTGCTCTCTCCTGCCCTGCCCAGCTTCACCAGCCGGGATCAACCGAGCCAGAGTCCCACTGAGGGAAGTGGACTCAAGCATGGGACTTGAGTAGTAGCTTTTATGAGCTTTACACAGAAAAAATATGCCTTTATAAAAGCTTAACAGCAGGTAGGCATAAGGCCATGAGAAACAGGGAGGTGGTAATGGTCTTTTGAAAGTAATTCCTTTCAACCATAAAACCAAGACTTGATGAAAATGATAAGCCATGGGATGTGGCTGCCTGATAGTGTATTAACATAAATGCTTCAAGCAGCAGCCACTGCAGCCCCATGAGCCAGAGAGAACAGGGGAATTTGCAGCCTCATCAGCCAACATGAGAAGCTGCTGCACAAAGAGCCCCATGAGGAGCATGGCAGCAATAATTAATTGTTTGGCTGGAAATAGGCCAAAATTGGCCCACCTGCATGAGCTGCCCTTCCTGCCCTCCACCCAGACAGAGACAAGACAGGGAGTGGTGCTGGGATTGAGAGCGAGGCCTTGTCCCATCCCATCTCATCCAGGCAGAATACACATCACCCTGTGCCAGCTCGAGAGCAGGACTTGTTTCTATGCCATTTACCTTCTCTGCATTTTCATTCCCCTGGTCCCTGGGAGACAAGCAGACACCCCTACAGAGAGGGCTCTAAGGAGACTGTTTCCAAATTCAGATCACCTTTCCTCAGGGAGATTTGCACCTCCTCCAGACCATGGTGTTGGCAGGCTGAGGGCAGCCTCTGTGCCCTGCACTGCCCACAAAGCTCCCCCGACTGTTTCCTGGAACACAACTTCTGACAAATGAATTTCCAGGATTCCAACGTCCCGTTCCCTTACAAAACTAATATTCCAGTTCACTGGTGTCCCTGCCAGCAGGATGCAATTTGGTTGCACAGTCTATTATGTTCCAGAACGTGAAAGGTCAGGCTTAAATGGGATTTTTCATTGTAAAAGTCACCTACATGAATGACACGCAGTACCACCACAAGGCATTTGTAAAGCACACTCCAGGATTATGGATGCACCATTTACTTCTGTTTATCCCCCAAACAGAAAAGGAAAATATTTGCCTCTCCCAAGCCTCAAGCTTAAGAAATTTCCTGGAGCTCTGTGGACTTTGGTGGCAGGATGTCAAACAAACAGGAATGCAGGGAGCAATAAACACTGAAGTCCTGCCCTGAAGTTTCACTCCACCTTGGCTCCACCCCAGGGGCCGGGAAGATGCTCTGTGGCTGGGTCCAGGTGCTGGCCAGCTGGGATGCTGCAGGTGCCAGGACCTCACAATGCCAGTGCACAGGGATGGGACACGTCAAGTCTGAACACACGTGAGGAGATGCAGGATGCAATGTGTACCCCAAAGTGTTCCCCCCAGTGCTCAGCAGCGTCCCAGCCCATCCCAAACCTGCTCTTCCTGGGTTTAAACCCCATCTCTCTGTACCATCTTCCATCTTTCTCTTCACGCTTCAATTTTTACTGCCAGGATAAAAGGGTTTTGAAAGCAGACTCCTCCGAGGACTAAGGGAAACAAAGGATCAAGATGTGAGACTCAAGGGGAGAGGGGAAAGGTTTTGGGGACAAAAGAACAAAGGCACTTTGGCCTTTCA
Organism: Leptocoma aspasia; assembly: GCA_013399835.1. Taxonomy (NCBI): domain Eukaryota; kingdom Metazoa; phylum Chordata; class Aves; order Passeriformes; family Nectariniidae; genus Leptocoma; species Leptocoma aspasia. The sequence continues at coordinate 346,544 of VXAX01003680.1, read as the reverse complement.
GGATCACGCGTCCTGCTCTGGCTTACTGCAGAAGATGCAGAAGAAAGGGAGAGCCCTTTCAGCATGGAAAAGCAGAGAAAGGTTCAGCACAGAGAGCAGCAGGAGTGAGAGCAGCCCCATTATCTGACAGAAGTAGAAATAAGACTAGGGGGAAAGAATGACTTAAAAATAAAAGGAACATTAAAACTGATGTTTCCCGGAGCATACGTGTGTGTGTTTCTTTCCAGGAGGAGGGCATTTGGAAGGATAAGCAGGGTTAAAGAGCCTCATTCATCTTCCCCTTACAACTGTGCTGACTCAGAACCTGGTCAAACAAGTTTAATCTTTTTAGCAACAACAAAGAGAAGTGGAAGGAGGGTGGAAAGGAGCCAGCCTGGATGGGCAAAGACGGAGAAAAAGAAAGCACAGAAAGAAAACGTCCTTTTTACAGCTTTTAGTTATTCATTCCACGGCAGAAATCTGTCCTGATGAGCTCAGGAAGAAAACCAGTGTCACTAGAGTTGTGGCTCTCTGCCTGTGCTCCTCCCTGGTGCTGTCCTGCAGGATGGACAGGGGGGACAGGGTGGGGACAGTGCTGCTGTCCTGAGCCCAGGGTGGTGGGAGGGTGGCAGAGCACTCAGAGGCAGGGTGGTGAGGAGTTTTGAGAGGTCATTGGTGGGGATGGAGCTGGAGTCTCCTTGTTCCCAGGCTCACACACTGACAGTGGCACGTGGTGCCAGCCAAACCTGGCAGCCCTGGCATCCAGCAAACCTCAGCTTCACCTCAGCCCTGAATATGTTTGAGCTCCCTGGGCCAGAAGAATATCAGAGCAAGGCAAAGAAACTGCTCTTGCCTTTTTTTGGAGACGAACAGACACCGTTGTGTCTTTCCTGAAATGGAGGTGTTCATTAACAGCACTGCTCCGGGAGGAAAATGGCCATCGCAACAGGAGAGAGAATGCTGTAAAAAATCAAATACACCATACAAAATAATCCTACGCTGGCTGGAAGATGAGGTCTTTTTTATCCTTAATTTCTGTAATTCCCAGTCATGCTGAGTATGATGCATCCTCATTTATAATGTAAGAGTTAAGGTTGGGGCAACAATTATTTTCAGGATCCTATAATCTCAACTGTAAAATTTCACCCCAGGCTGAAAATGAAAGAGCAAATCCTTCACTTTGGCATGAGCTGTGTGAGACACAAAGCAGTTCCACTGCTAGCGAGTTACGCAAATATAAATGCACATTAGATTCCCCACTTAACTTTTTTTTTCTGATCTTGAGCCAAAAATAAGATCTGAACTGAAATATGAATTTTTCATTGCATGTTTCTGATTCAAGATGTAAAAACAGACTTCCGAGGCTGCAAGCATCTACCTGTTTCCTCCCCTGCAGAGCCCTGGAGATGTGTTTGCTGAGCACACACCCTGCAGACAGCCACGGTGTCTGGCTGTGCTGTCGGCTGCTGCAGAGCCTCTCTGGAGCTGCTCACTCCAGCCCAGCCCTGCATCCCTACCTGGCTGCACGCTGCCAGTCAGCTGCAGAAATTAAAGGGAAAAAGCCTGGCAAATGCTGCAAAACACAGCCCCCCGTGGAAAGGTCTGTGCACAAACACAGATCCCAGCCCAGCAGCCTGGCACCATCTGAGCCCAGCCTGGCTCTGGTCTGAGCTGGGCTGAGCTCTCCTGCTCCAGCCACGCTGCCTAGGGAACACCCAGCCTTGGAAGGGAGAGATTTTGATGGGAAAGCCCATGGTGTCCCAAGTCTGCCAGCCCCCAGACCTCAGCAGGCCATCTTTGGTTGGAGAGGGGATGCTCTGACATGAGGGTGTTTTGCAGATGCAGACACAAGCCCTGCAAAGCACACCAAGAGCTGAAATGGTGAGAGACTGGGGATGGAACGAGCAGGAACCCACATGGATTGATGCCAGTGGCAGGTCTTCAGCACATGCCACCAGAGAGCACCCACACATGCAGGGACACCTGGCAGGCCATGTGGGTCTGCTCCTTTGGTTTGGTTTGACTGTATTTTTCTTCCTTTGTCTTTAAGGAAAAGCAGCATTCCCTGTCATGGATCAGGGCCCAGCAGGTTGGGAACCTGCACCCAGAGTCCTGTCCCAACACAGGGACACAGCAGAGGAGCCCAACAAGGCAAAAGGACCAAAGGACTTCTTTTGGTCATAAAATCAGATGGTGCTACGACAGGCTGGGGAAACATCCATTACCATTATTGTTGTTCTGGCCTTTAAAAGGAGGAATGGTCCCTGCTCTGGAGGGGTCTGCCCTGGTCTGATCTGGGAAAGCATCCCAGGACAACCCTTAAGCACCTGCTTAAAATTCAGCTCATGTCAAAGTGTTTCCCTCATTTGGGCTGGAGTAAGCAAGCACTTAAGGGAATTTTTTTTCTCTGAGCCAAGACAAACCAAGGCCACACAGACACAGAGCTGGGAAGAAAAACAACAGGGGAGGCTTTTCCCTTTTTAAAGACCAAGATGCTTTGAAAGACAGCAAGACAGTCTGGAGAAGAGCCTGTGCCATGGGACACACGGCAGATGCATCTGCAGGCCACGAGGGAGAGGGAAGCACTGAAATTCTGTGCAGCTGCAGACAGCTGTGGGTGCAGCTGTGCCGTGGGGGCAGAACCTCATCCCCCACGCCTGCGCTCACCTTAGCTCAGGCAAGCACACCCAGAATGACCTCCAGGCAAAACCCTCCGTAGTTTTCAGCTTAAGAGTGTGAGCGACGGATCTAAGCCAGCCTGGCTGGTTTGCCTGGGCTGGGTGGTGGCAGGGGCTGCTCCACCTGCAGGAGGTGAGAGTGGCAGCCCAGCCCGAGGTGCTGAATACCAGAGTGGGACATGCCCCAGTACCTGCCCACAGCACTGGCTGAGGAGTGGACACCCCATCCTTGGGCACTCTGCAACAGCTCTGGTGATGCTCATGGGGTGAGAGGGAAGTCAGACACCAATTTAAACCTGACTGCAGCATTTACACACATGTACATAAGGCTGAGAGATGACAGAATTATATAATTTGCTTGGTACAGATTTGCTGCTCAATTTTGCAAAATGTAGCGTGTGATGCAGATTGCTATGAGTGTTTGTTTTTAAATACCAGATTAAATGGGCACATAAAATTACCGTAGCCTTGAGCTGATCCATTGCTCTATGACATTTAACGTTGGGTTGCATCAGTCATGCCATGTTGCGTTGCATCACATAATGTAATGTGACATGACTGATGAATCCAGACCTCCTGCTCCACCACCAGGGAAGGCTCACAGCCTGAGAGCCATCACTGGGACCGATGGCACAGCTGGTGCTGCCACACTGCTGCTGCTCCATGGGCTCCCCACCCAGAGCCCCCCAGGAGGTGCAGGCACACGGGAGGGATAAGCAGGGTTTCTGAAGCCTAAACATGCCATAACACGATTTCCTCTCTTTAAAACTCCTCCTCTTGGCCCTGGAGTTGCTCCACAATGTGCTCATCTGGTGCTCAGCACCCTTGGCCCTGCCTGGGCCCCGAGGAGCCCGCAGCACAGGAGGGGTTGAGCCACCTCGGGGCTGGCAGAGGGCTGCACACCCCAAGTGGGCTGATGAGATGGGGATGGAAATCCACACTAAGCTGCAGGGAAGCAAAATGGATTGGAGAGAGCATTAGCTAAATCCCTCAGTGAAAGGAGCAAGGGGGCTCGCTGTGTCGCTGATGCTGACTTTGAAGCACGGGAGATGGAAGAGACTGCCTGGGGACCCTGTGCCAGCTGGATGGAGGTGGAGGAGAGAGGACAGGGGCTCAAGAGGCAGCTAGAGCTGCCAAAGGGTGCCCTGCACCTCCTGTCTGTCCTAAACATGCTCTGAGAGGGAGGCGAAGAAAATCACAGAGTGTTTTGCCAAACCCATGGAGAGATGAGGGACCACTTTGCAGCACCAAGTCCACCTCCACAGGCCCAGCTGTGCTGCAATGATGCAACTCATCGCTCTCCAGGAGATGGAAATACTGTGCCTACACCCTGGAGGCCTCTCCTTCACCCCCCTCTGTGGCTGCAGCCTCGCCTGGGATGCTCAGCCCCCACAGCTTCCCTCTGCATCCCACCTGCCTCACGCTCCTTCTGGGCACAGCCTGGAAATCAGATCAAGGAAACGATCTGGGCTAAAAATAACCTAGATATAATCCTTTAAACTGCCAGAGAGGCAATCAAAATTACGATATTTAGGGATTTGCATGCAGTAGCTAAACGAAGATTATCGTATTTAAATTAGCAGAGGAAGGAAGGTCCATCCGGCAGGGACGAGGCAGAGGGAGCCCCACTCTGACCACCCCCTTCCCAGCAGAGCCAGGCCCCAGGCAGTGCCCAGAGCCACTGCCCCACCACACTCAGCACCCAGACGGTTAATTGTAGTGAGATGGGAATGGGTGAAGGAAGCCAAATTGGCGTTTAGTTCTTGGAACAAGCGCTATCCTGACAGAGCGTGCACAGCTCCCTTCCAGAGAGCAGCCCTCAGAGAGCACTAAATAAGCACCATTTATTCAGCTGCTACCACTCACATAATTTCTTTACAAATTTTTATCCCCTCTATGTGCCACTCTGCCTGGACACTTGGCAGCAAGGACGAGGAGTCAGCCTGGCCCTGACCAGCACACCCACAGCAGCACAGAGTGATCTCACTGTACCCACTGGGTGCTTGCTGGTCCTCACCCAGTGTATAAAGTCTCCTGGGATGCACAGGGTTTAGGCACCAAAATGTGTGGGATTTAGGAGCCACAGCCCTGCTGAGCCCAGGGATGTGGGCTGGGACACGGGAGCACATCCTCTGCCACGCATGTACACCCCAAACCACAGCAGAAATGATCCACAGAACACCAAATACTGAACCTGGAAACTTCCCTAAGCCCAGCATGGGGTTAAGCTTTGAAATATCTCACCACAGGATTTTACAGATGATTAAAATTTACTTGAGTTCAAGAAAAGAAAGGAAATGAGTAGGAGAAAATTCCCTCGTGGGCTGAAGCATCCCAACCCAACCCATTCCATCCCATCCCTTTCCAGCTCCTCCAGCCCACCGCAGTGCTGGGGGTGGTGAGAGCCCTCGGGGAGGCAGCAGTGGGGCAGTTTTGCCTCTTCCTACGCGCTTCCCAGGGCTGTGGCCAGAGCCCCTCCCAGGCTGGCTGGCCCTTTGCTATGACTGCTCTTAAATCCCTAAAACAGCTTAGTTGAAATGTCAGTGAGAGATCACTGGGAAGAGCACATCCAGCCGGTATCAGGGCTGTGCTGACAGCGGGTCATTTGTTATGTTGCTGTAACACGATCCTATCTCCGGCCAGCCCTCCGATGCTAACATTAGTTCTGAAAATGGAGTGTGGGCAGTCCAGACAGGAAAGGCTTTGGGAAACTTTGCCCAGGATAGAGGCACTGCCATCAAATCCTCCAGGACATAAAATCCCTCCTATCCCTTTAATCTCAGCAACGGTGGGGTTAAACATCCCTCTGTGATCCTGTAAGGACAAGTGTGGAGGGGTTGGAACTAGGTGATCTTTAAGGTCCCTTCCAGCTCAAACCCTTCTCTTATTGAATCCTCTTCCAAGAAGACCTTCAAGTTTCCCAGTGCTGGTGGGTGGTGGGGACTGGGGGACCACAGGGCAGAGACAGCCTGTCCGATGGGGCTGAACTGCCCACGAGCACAGGCACGTGGGCCCAGCTCTTTTCTAGGATTCCCTGTAAATAAAATCTGTTTCTAAGATCTCAAACCAATGAGTTTTCCCAGCGGATCTTTACCAAGTTATTTAGCTGAAGCCTCTTGGTAATTGTGATAGATTGAGACAATCGTCCAGGCTGGAGAGTGAGCAGCAGCAGGGACAGGGGACAAGCATGGACAGCAGCTCAAGCCCCTGGAACAGATTTTATTTACACCAGGGACATTCATCAGGGCACAGCAGCCTGAGAGGCACAGTCCATCTTCAGCTCAAGGGGGAGCAGTGGTGGAAGGCACAGCCCCGGGAATGAGCCCGTGTCAAGGGCTGTAGAGAGCCAGGCTAAGGATGGCAGCCTCCCCCCTGGGACAGCCTGCAGGTCTTAAATGGCAAAGGCACCGGTCACCCCAGATGACTGCAGTGATTTAAAGGCCTCCCAAATCCAATCCTTTAAGGAACAAGATAGAAAACTATAGCAGTACTGGGAAAAATAAGTGGCTAACACCCCAGCTCCTGAGAGTCAGCAAAAGGGAGCAGCAAAGAAGCTGCTATGGTACAATCTGCTGTAAGGTTTGATGCTAAAAGAGAAAGAATTAAATGTATAATTTTACACAGCACTTTAAAAAAATCTATTTTCATTTTCAGAGATTGGATTTCCTTCTTGTCCCTCTCCCAGGTAATTTTCTCTCTACTCGGCCTTATCCTGGTGATTTCTCACCATGCTTCCAGCAAGTGTGAATGGTGAGTTGCTTTGCAAACTCTGTTCCCTCTAGACTCAGATTATTATTCGCTATTGATTCATTGCATCCATCCACAAAGATGTGGACTGCAAAATATCCAGGAGCAGTACAAGAAAAGCAACACAAAATGCCATTAAAAATGCAAAGAGCCAGCCACGCAGACAAAGACGTGGGATATGAGCAACGGCAGCATCAGCAGGCTGTGGCACTGGCTCCCAGCTTCCCTTCAACAAACCCAAGGCAATCTGAGGCAGAGGAGGACAAAGACAAGGCTGGTGTCTAATCCTGACTTTGCCCACAAAAGCATTCCAGGGGAGTCAGGGCAGCAGCCCTGGCCAAAGGTAACAGCAGCAGGTCCAGCTTCTCCCCAGAGCACCAGCCATGGGAACACATGAGGGTACTGTGCCCCACAGCAGCAGGGAGGGATCCCAAATTTCCTAAAGCCAGGTATCCCACTCTGTCTTCTAGTGATCTAGAGCAAAAACACTTCCACCCCATATAGCCCCACACCCTGCAACAGCCCCAGACCATGGATGGTGTGAGCTCCCTGTGAGAGAGCACACCAAGGCGTGGCTGTGAGAGGAGCCTCAAAGTCAGACCTGCTGAAAAGGCAGGCAGGATGCCAAGGGACTGACCCTGCTGCCGTGTCTCTGGGGAGGTGAGGAGCCTGGCTTTCCCCTGGGCAGGGCTCAGGCACGGCAGCTAACCAAGGCATCCTCTCTCTGGGCTAGGCAGGGCAGCAGCAGGCGTTTCCCCACCGCCCTCGCTGCAATCCAGATTTTCCCCGGCTGCAATCCAGATTTAAAGCAGTTTAAAGCTCATCTTTGCAGGTTCCCCCCTGCAGACTCCACTGTGAGCAGCACCTCAAAGCCATGTGCAGAGGGCACCAGAATTTCCCCATCTCCTTTCCCCTGTGAACCCTTCAGCGTTTGCATCACATGAAAGAGAAAAGAAGAGGAAAAATATATGGCTCACTGCATAATCCAAGCAGAAAAACCTACATACACAGAGCACACAAATCATCTAATTTGGGGCTTTGTTTGCAGGAGTTTAATATTCATAATGCACCTATTTTTATATTAGTGCTACCCATGAATATAAGTGAATAATTGCAGCTGATTAAAGACAAAAAAAGAGAGGAAATGTTAACACTGAGACAAACAAACACTGACTGTGTGATAAATAGACACACTCAAGGATTTAATTCCCTGGATGAGAGGTGGGAGGGGGCAGTGAGAGCAGAGAGCTCCTGCCACAGAATTCCTCAGAACTGATTGCAGCTCCTGTTCCTGGTTGTACCTTCTGACAAATAATTTACAGTGCTAATGTAGTTTTTGCTGTCCAAATGGTGTCAGCCCCAGTGTAATACAGGAAGTTTGTCTTTTCCTATCAAACACAGGACTGAATTTGTGTGCTCCCTCCTGTGTTCCCTTCCACTGGTGGTTCATGTACAGCTAAACTGGGCAGGCTGGCACAACTCCAGCTGGGCAAGGGGAGAGCAGTGTCCAGGGGATGGGAGCACTGGGAAAAAGCCCCTCTTGCTCCACCTTTCCATGCAGCTGTCCCTGACCCTCACACCTTGGCATGGGGAGGTGCNCTGTGCCCCCCTGGCCCTGCGTGAGGGGCACCTGTGGGTCCCTCTTCTCTGTGGCACCAAAATTAAAGTCTCTTTGTCAAGGAGCAGTCTTGAAAAAATACAATTGATTTTCTGACTTCTGGTCAGATTTTCCACCAAATTTAACACCACACATGTCGTGCTCAAAATAGAGCCTCTAAGAGCATAAGGTATGTGTTGTTAAGGTTTATTTTATTATACAATATTACAGCCATTCAGGATAGATTGTATCCCCTGGCAGTTTCAGAAAAGTTTTCTCCTTGTATTCATTAGAAGGAAAATAAAGTGCTTGCAAAAACTGGGAAATCCCCAATTTCAGTTAAATTGAGTGCATTTCAGGGACTTCACCTTCAAGAAGGCAGCAAGATAATTTACATTCTGACCTAGATTTCTAACCCAAATGTATTTGCCTGAATGGGAAATGACATTTCATTTGCTCAAGGGTTCTATTTATTTAATTAATTATCAAAGAAAAGGGATAGAAGGAAAGGCTTTCCTTCTCAGATTTCTACCAAAGAGTTGGGAAGAGATGAGACTAATTCTCTGGCCACACATAAGTGAGGGAATGGTCCCTGTGAGGTCACTGTGCCCACACACCTTCACTGTGTGATGCCCAGGTTCAAAAATCTGTGCTGAAGCTCAAGTTCTAGGGTCAGTCAGTGCCTCTGCCCAGTGGGACCTCAGCCCACAGACACCCTGTGCTCTGGTCCATGTGGCAGCAGGAGCTCAGATGACAGTGGCAAAGCCCAAAGATGCCTGGGGTCATACAAGACACTTCACAAATGTTTCCAGAAAGCTGGAGTCCCAAACAACATGAAATCAAGGGGTTGGCATGTAGGAGAAATATTGTCTCCTTCTAGGAAAAATACTATCCCCATCTATGGGAGAGTCCAGGAAACAGCTCAGGACCTTCAAGCTCTGAACAGTTTGCCTTCACAGCCTGGGAGCTCCTGGATTGCTTTCCCAGCTAGTTCAGTGCTGAGAAGGGAGCACAGCCGCTGTTTTGCAGGGTGGACGAGAGCAGCAGCCAGCAACGGGCAGAGAGAAGAGTCCCGGTGACCCCAAGCCTCCCCTGTCTCCTCCCGAATCCTCGCTTCCACGTTCCTCCAACTCACGGCGTTGCTGCTGCACTCACCAACACCCAGCCTCACCCAGAGCAGCACCGCACAGTCCGTGCTCCCAGCTCCACATGGCAACCTCTCCCTGCATCTCTCCTCCCTCTGCACATTCCTGATGGAGTCACACTGAGTCAGACGGTTTCCTGCTCCAGAGGAATGAGGGCAGCAGCAGATCTGAGTCAGACAGCCGCAGGACCCTCCAGCAAGGCTCTTTGAAGCTCCTCACCTAACAGACTCTGCGAAAGGCACGTAAGGAGGGAGACAGAGCTTAAATTGCGGCACAGAGCTAATCACCGCGAGAGAAAAGCCTTTGTGCACCGTGAAGTGCAGGTCAAAGCAGCTCAGCTCGAGTGCCGTCAACAACTCCTTGCTCTGACACAAACAGATGCTCATCACAGAGTGACAGATGAATGGGGAAAGCAGGACAAATTGACATAATCACAAAGTAGCACCTTTAAATATGAGTGTGCTGAGATAAAACCTGCCCCTGCCCTCCACCGGCGTACTGGCGGGTCCCTGCAGTAGTTCTGCCCGGTACATGACAAAAACCAAGCTCGTTAGCTCTGTATTTGCCGGCAGCCACTGCCCGACCTGCGGAACTCGTCTGGCTAGGAAGTTTATTTTCTCTGCTTCGCTCCTGACAGTGTCATCTTTCACCAGCACGCGTTTCTCCACCCTCCAAGCGGCTCAGCACGGTCCCGCTGAGGACAGGAGCCGCTCGGGAAGATTTCCCGGGGAAAAGCCTGAATTGCACCTTATCTCCTCCGCTGGGGACCTGCTCCTCAGGCTGCACATGCAGCCTCCGACACCATTTCAGAGCCATTGGGAGATAAAAATCTCCCTTTTGGCAACCCTGGGGTGACTCTGGGCAAAGGGGGGATAACGAGAGTGGCTAGTGCTTGTGCTCCGCGGAGCTCCCATTGTTCCCGGCTCTTTGTCTTCCTGCCCGATGCTCACTGGCCACCTGCCTTCCTCCTCAGGCTTTTGAAGAGGATTCTTTGCTTCCCTTTGTTGCTGTCCCTGCCCCACGCTGCCGAGCCCAGCGCTGACCTCTGAAAGGAGTCAGCAAAGCGACAGGGACACAGCGTGGCCAGGACAGGGACACAGCGTGGCCAGGACAGAGAGCACCGCACGGGGCAGGGCTAAGCAGGAGGCAAAGAGTAGATCTCACATGATAAAAACAAATAAAACAAACAGAGCAGAAGAAAAATGTGAAAATGAGCCTGGCGTTCATTACGGGAAATATTCATACAGCGGAGGCTCCTCGTAAATTATCCAGGAGCTGCTGGATGAGAAGGGCAGTGAGCCTGGCAGGTGTTTTCTGCTGATGCCCAGGCTCCAGGAGCAGCTGGGCTGTGTGAGTGGCCGTGCCCAGATGCTCAGAGATGGCTCCGAGCTGGGAAGGGAGGCTGAGGCTGTACATGGGGCTCGGAGCATCCCTGAGCCACAGCCAGCCCGGCTCACGAGCTGCTCTCAGTGTGACTGGCAGCCCTGTCTGCAGGTTCTGCATCGCTCTCACACTCTGGAGCCGTGAGTGTCCCTACAAAACCCAGTGCCACCTCCTTCTGCCCTAAGGGTGGCTCCACAAGGACTCCAGCCCCACTGCTGGCTAGGATAATCCTTCTGCTGTCAGTGCCTCGTGCCTGGCACGGCCCTGCCGGGCTGACTCCAGCTGCCCAGCATCCCCCCTGCCCCCCGCTCGCAGCCCCTCTTCCTCGGGGCATGGGGCAGCCCCAGCCTGCATCACCCCCCAAGCTCTCCTGCAGGGGAGGGGGAGCAGCACCCTGGGCACCACCGAGGAGGGACCCAGCTGGCACCAGCCGTGAAGAGCAGAGCCTCAGCAAGAGGAGGGTTTGTAGCACAGATCTGTTCTCACACCTCCAGCCCATCCTGGGAGACAGAGTGACTCTGCACAAGCCACGTGCTCCTGCACTGCTCTGTGGTAAGGACAGGAGACAAGTCGTTCCATGGGCATAAACCCAGCACACAAAAATAGATCATTCTCTGTTCAAGCCTGCAGACTGTGAATGTCCTTAAGGGAATAAACTGCCCCCAGCTACCCTGTGCCCTCCTGGCCCCAGCCCACTGAGGTGTTTGTGGGAATGCTTGCAGGTCGCCACCTGGCTCACCCTGACTCACCTGATGCATCCCAAAATACCAACCTCCTCCAGCGAGAGCCGCGGAGCTGAATTAACTACGGTAATCAGCTCCACACACTGCTCCTACCACGCACAGCAGCACAGCTCCTGTCGCCTGCAGAGCCGGGCTCCACGCCGAGATAGCCCTGCCTGCAAGGACCTGCCTGGCTGTGACCAGACACCCCTGTCTGCAAGGACCTGTCTGCAAGGACCTGCCTGGCTGTGACCAGACACCCCTGTCTGCAAGGACCTGTCTGCAAGGACCTGCCTGGCTGTGACCAGACACCCCTGCCTGCAAGGACCTGCCCGGCTGTGACCAGACCCTGCCTGCAAGGACCTGCCCGGCTGTGACCCTGCCAGCCCCCGGCTGCCCCGGCCAGTGTGGAGATGCCGTGCTGCTGCAGGAGATAACTGCTCTGGGAAGCTGCTTTACACCACAGGGAGCACTCGCATACAAAAAGGCTTACAAAAAGCTGGTGTAAAGAAGCTCCTTACTGCCGTAGCTCCAACCTAGTAGGAGTATAACGTGTACCCTGACATACATCTGCTAAGACCTGGCAGTGTGAGGTTTATTTTTTCCTTAAGTTATTTTTTACCTCCCTCTGGTCCTTGATTTACCCTGCATGGGAGGATTTATACATTCCAAAGAGCCTGCAAAACGCTTTGTGGAAGAGTGCAAAAGAAGGGTAAAACAGCAGAGATATTTGCTGCTCCTGTGGGCTGGAGACGGCCGGCCAGGGGTGAAGAAAGGGAGTGTGAGAGAAATCCAAGGGGGTGCTGGGGTGGCCACACAAGCAGCTCCATCCCAGCTCCCCTCCCATCTTTGCAGTGCCTGTGGTGGACAGACTGGGAGATGTCTGGGAAAAGCATCACCCGGGCTGGCCAAGCCTGCAGCTGTGACTTGCCCAGCATGGGATCACCCCCGGTTTGCTCCCCACAGCCCAGGGACCTGGCAGGGAGAGGCAGCTCATCCCTGGCCTTGGCTGTGACGGGAACCAGTGGCCTTGGCCAGCACAGCGGCTTCCCAGGGATGGAAGGACAGCAGGGCCAAGTGCCCTCGAGGATTTTGGCGCTGCTTCCACTCGCAGGGACGCAGCTGTGGCAGTGGGAATCTGCCGGCAGAGATCCCCGGCGTCAGCAAGGATGCGCGAAGGGGAGTGCAGGGGGAGGCTGTCCCCCAGCCCAAACACTGTCCAATTAGCACATCCTCGCTCTCATTCCCACACTGCTGGCACATTCTCCCCAGGCCCTGCGGAAGCAGCAGGCAGCACGGGTGCTACTCTCACCCTGTTCAAATCAGGGAGCCGGAGTGAAACCCAAACACCGTTTCGCCCAGATGCTTGACACTGGGTGATCAAAGCCTTGCGGAGAGGAGCGGCTCTCCGTGAACTTGTGAGGAAACATTTAGCCCAATTTCCTCAGGAAACGAGGCTGGTTGAGTCACGACTATTAGTCACAGTGCCTAATGAATTCGGAGCCCCTTGGCCAAGTTCTAACAAAAACCGGCTGGAAGGGGACTCCGTGAGGTGTCACATTCCAAGGGGCTTTGGGGGGATGCAGGAACCACCTCCCAGCCTGAGCACTGCCAGGACTCGGCTCCACGCTGACCTACATGGGAGCCCCGAAGGGAGGCTACAACACCCACAACCTCCTTTTCCTCCGTGGTGCATCCCTGAGGAGCATCCCTGAGGAGCAGGGACACCGGGACGGGCCGTGTCTCGCCGGAGGGGCAGTCAGCAGGAGCAGCCTCCTGCCCGGCGAGGAGTCTGCTCTGCTCCAGCCCACAGTTTGCTGATTTATGTTCAAAACACAGACAATTAAATTACATGGGAGCTGATGCCGCTAAATGCATAAAGGCACTGAAATGCCAGGCCTCATCGGGTTGCCATGTAAATCACCATGGTTAAGCTGGTAACTGAGAGCACGAATAGCAGGGCTGAGCATGCATCACCCAAAACTCCCAGAACCCAGGGGCATTTCAGGGGAATGTGCAAGGACGAAGGGACACGACAGACGGGCTGGCATGGGGGCCTTGACCCCTCAGGGGAGATTTTGTTTTGGGGATTACACCCCAGGTCAGAGCCACGTGGAAGGGAGAGCCAGACTCCAGCAATTTACACACCCAGCAATTCAGGTTCCAGTGAACTAAAATCAATACAAATAAAGGAATAATAAGAAGAGACATTGCAAGGGCGGATGGGAAAGGAAAAGCCAGCTACTCTGCTAGGAAAAAAGCACAAATCCTGCTGAGCTCCAGGCAGTTCCACGGAGGTTTAGGGTGTTGTGGGGCAGGTTTAGGGTGCTGTCCCACTCCACTACTCACCCTGCCCTGGCCCAGCACTAGTGCTTAGCTGGCAGGTTGCTGAGCTGAGTCAAGCAGCTGAACCAGCAAAAAACCCAAACCTACAAAATCCAGCCCCATGGGATGACAGAGCCGGGCTGCTCCAGAGGCAGACAGCCCCATCCCCACACGGAGCTGTGCAGCTGGCTCGGCACAGGGCTGGGAAGCACGCTGCCATCCACATCAGATCCTCTGCAGATCACAATCCAAGCCCCATCAAGATTTTCTCCTGCAGGGAAATTTTTGCTCCTCTCCAGCCTGGGAAACACCTACAGATGTGCCAGTGCCCTGAGTGCTGCCTCAGGAACAGCCCAGAAGCCAAAAAAGTTGAGAATGTTTTCTTCGGGCGCCCTTTCTTAACAACTCTGAGCACTGGACTTTTGCTGCTCGTTAATTAACTCGTTGTTAATTAACGAGCAGCATTCCTGGCATGTGTCATTGAAGAGGAGCTGAGTGCAGTGGTGGGGAAGGCATGGGAGAATGGGAGAGGGGGAAGGCATGACAGAGCAGGGGAGTGGGGGAAGGCATGGGAGAGCAGGGGAGCAGCTCCTCTCAGCAGATTTTCGCAGCAGGAGTGACGGAAGGCACGGAGCTTTGGGGATTTCTCTGGAAACATTAGTGCTGCCAAAGGTCACCCATTTCTGTGAGAGCTCCACAATTCAAACAAGCAGCCCTTGCAAGCCAATTAGCAGCAAATGTGACAGATCTGGATTTTATTTATGTAGCATCTAGCAAACAAAAGCAGATTCCAGCCCCATCTAACAGGGACACAGAGCCTGGCAGGGGCACGTGCTGGGTCGCCTTGGCTTGCTCAGTGCACTCAGTATGTCCCCATGGGTGTCAGGTCTTCCACAGCACCACGGGCTGTGGCAAAAAGAACACCCCACAAATTACCACCAGTGCCACAATGAGAGAATTTAAACTGAAAAAAATGGAAACCCTTTTCCACACAGAGCACGATTACATGGCACTGCTCATTACCACCAGATGTTGCGGTAGCCAAGGGCACGAGCTGCTTCAAAAGAGACAACACATACAAACAGGAGAGTGGATCAGCTGGCTAGCAGGCCTGGCTGCCATCCCTGGCTTGGGGCATCCCATGTCTCTCCCTGCTGGAAGCCAGCAGGCTCTGCTGTAGGAAAGCTCAGACCCTGTTTCCAAGACCTTCTCCCAGAATCTGCTGCTGGCTGAGCACAGAGCTGAGCCCTGGGCTGGCACAGGCACACTCTGCTCTGCTCACGGGTGGCAAGGTGCTAAAGAGCAAACCTGGGGTCACTGGCACCCCGGCAGGAGCTGGGAAGTGCTCCAGCTGCACTCTGCAGGACAGGTGTTTGAGGGATGGTTCAGATCCAGGCCTCGACTGAGCCCTCCTGGCTGGGGGTAGCCACCTGCAGAGCTTTTTTTTTTGTTTGTTTGAAATCAGCATACTGCACCACAAGTCAGCCCATCTTCACAGGCTCCTCAGGGCCACTGCAGCATTTCACACACCACGGCTGGACCTGCCCCGCTGGGCACACAGGGCTGGAAGCCCCCCTGCCAAACAGAGCAGGAGCCCACCCATCCCCAGCAGCCCTGGCAGGTCATGGGGGTCACAGCAACGCCCCACCCCAAACTCCTCCACACCTGAGGACAAGGAAAACTACTCCATCCCCTCTGTCACCAGCTGAAATCCAAGCGCTGCTGCTCTGTCCACGCTGGGAGTGGTTCAGCCACAAAAGCACACGGTGCTGCTGGATTAATCACTGCCACTCGCTGCCAGGTTCACACACACATCACCCAGCAGGAGCAGTACCCAGCTTTGTCATTGCAGAAGTACTTTTCAAATATACATATAACAAACCTAACATCAAAGATCCTGAAAGGGAAACTTCTTTCAGATGATATCCCAGGCTCAGTGTCTACAGAGCACAAACAGAAGGGATGAATGATGCTGGAAACAACAAAGAGAAGTAAATTGTCTCCTCTGGATGAACTCAAGCTTAAAATCTCAAAAAGGAACTTGTCTTGCTTTTGTCTCTGCTGAAAATCCACCTCCTGCCTGGACAATACACAGCTATTCAGGAGGCAAGAGGCAGCCAGAGAACTGGGCTGGAGCCTGGACAAGCTCTGTTTACAACCCCAGAGCTCACCAGGGGAACAACTGAACCTGAGCATTTGCTTTGGTTGGCCTATTCAGACCTCCATCATATTAATGTAATATGTTAATTAACAGCAACAGGTCACCCTCTGAGGAGCCTTTCATACAATAACAATTCCACCAACGCTCATCTGCACCCCCCAGAACCAAGTTACACAAGGCTCTTGTCTGTCCTTTGAGATGATTAAACAGAGGAAGAGGGAATCTGGGTTGAAGTGGGCTTTGCAGGGCAGCCCTCAAACCCTCCTGGATGGGTCACACAGAAAAATGCCTGGAGCCAGCCAGAGCAGCTTCAAGCCCTCCCTACAAACCACTCATGCTGCAGTCCCCAAAGGTGGCAAGGGTGGCACAGCAGCAGGGACCATGTCCCCTGGGCAGCAGGAGAACAGGCAAGCAGGAAAGGCAGCAGGAGCCAAGAGCAACACCCAACTGCTGTGTGTCACTTGAGGAGAGGCATCCCCAGCCATTACAGAAATTGCTGGTTCGCCATTTAACAAGTTAGCATTAATATTTATTGCAGCATGTTCACAATTGTAAAGATCTTCATTTAAAATGTTTTGTGCCTCACACCCTGTCAGCAGGGAAAGCACTATAAGGCAGAAAGCAGGCTTGCAGGCTCTAATGCAAAGTGATGGCTCCAGCTTCAGAAGGGAAGCCTATTTCCAGCAGGAACATCTGCTCTCGGTGTGCAAAGTGGGTACCTAGTGGAGGAGGCTGGGAGCAGATGGAGCAGGAAAGCTTCTCCTCCTCTTGTCACCGACCCACAGCAAGCAAGGTTCACCACCCATCCCCATGCTTCCCTCTCCTCCTGCTCCAAAGCTGTACCATGGAGCAGGGGGTGGCAGAAGCACTTTAGCTGTCCACTGCAGCAAGGCTTTCCCAGTTTAAACCAGTGCCAGAAGCCACGCTGCTGCTGGCAAGGCAGTTCCCTGTGTCTCACATGCCTGCAGAGCCACAGCCAGGCTGGGGAGGAGAGGTTGGCATCTCCGACCTCGGGAAGGTGAGAACTGTCAGCGCATCAGGAGGAGGGAGAAGGAGAGGCTGAGCCCAACCAGGCAAGGGAAAGTTGAGAGGACTGTGAAGAAAAATAAAGATTAAGGTGGAAAAGTGAGAAGAACTTAATGCTAAGATCTGTTAAACCTCCCCCTTGCAAAGTCTTATGCAGGTGCTTAACTTTGCAGGCTGCGAGTAATCCAATTTAAGTCTCGGCAGGATTTAACAACTTTAATTCAGGGGAATTAATGATAGTGCGCAAAGTTAAGCACACGCTTACTGGGTAAAACAGTGTGAAAAAGGCTCCTTAGGAGAGAAAGCTTCGTGACTTGGAACTTTTAGAAGTGGAAAAAAAACACCATCAAATATATCAAGAAATAATCTTGTGCTGGGTTGGAAGAAGCGTTTGATGTGACCTAAAAGTCTCTTCCATCTCCGACTTCTATTAGTCTGTGACAAGACTTAAAAGGTCAGCCAGTCCACCCCTTTGCTAATGCAGGATTATTCCCCTCAGCACAGTGCCTGTTACTTTGCCCAGTCCAGTTTTAAATGAAAAGCCTTGGAAAACTTCCTCTTCCCCAGGACCATTATCCTCCCAATTCTAATGTGTTTCTTTTTGTCAATAGTTCTGTCAGTATAATGAAATCCTCACTGTGCTAAATTGCTAAAAAAGATCTAAAAGTCGAATCTTCTTCTAATATGACATGAAAGTGCTAGTATAAAAATAGGATTGTATTAGCGATTCTCCACTGTATTGTATTAACATCCTATTTCACTTAAGGGAGGCAGGGCTGAATTATCTGCGGATTCCTCCAGCCACTACTCTTACAGAGCTGTGTATTTGGGGTTCAGAGCTGCATGACTTCCCATTAAAGCAATACAATAAAATCCTCTGCGGCATGCAAAATGCTGAGGCAGGCGTTTGGGGCACGTGCCAAGCACGGAGCCCAGCCCTGGTATTCCTTGCACCCAAGCAAAGCCCACAGGCTCTGCAAAGCAGGGGTGTGGAAAGCAGTGTGGGAAGGCAGGTGGCAAAACGTGAGGCCCCAGGGGCAGGGAAGAGGGCAGACAAGAGTCTAATGAAATGGCAGAGTGAACATATCTGCTGTGGAAGCACGGGGTGGTGGTCCACAGGCCAGAGCTCCGGCCCAGCCCAGGTGAGAGAAGGGAAGAGCTGGCAGCAGAGCCTTTGCATCCTCAATACCACAGAACTGGGCATCCACAGCCAATTTACACAGCACGCCAAGAAACTCAGTTGCCAGGAAGGGGTCCAATGCTCACATCACTCTTTAAGGAGCAAAGCTCCTGGCGTCCTTCAGGAGGGCTGGGGAGCAGCACGGAGGCAGTGCCTGGGCAGGCAGGAACCAGAGGTGGTGCTCAGAGCTCTCAGCACAGCCCTGACCTGGCTCAGCAGAGCCTGTGCACAACCTCTGCCTGCTGCTCAGTGACAGCTCCTTCCCCACTGCACTGGGCCCTGCACAGGCTTTCCAGTGAGAAACATTGCACATCCTGTTCCTATCAGGATCCAACAGAGGTTAATTCAGATTTCTGCATTACCTTGCAATAAAACTCAACACTAGCACAGCCCCGTTTTCCTGAAAACCACGTCTGAACACTCTGAAGGCCCTCAAGCTTCAGTGAAGCTGTGGGGAGCATCCCATTTACCAGGAATCTGGGAAAAAAAAAACGGTTTCATCTCATTTCAGCCCACTTCTAGTCGCTATTCCCAGCATGTTCTGCAGCCGTACCCTCCCTGGGATTTACTGGGGCTTATTTTCCCAACACATGCTCCTTCATTGCTATTCTTTTTCTTCTTTCCCTTTTTTTTTTTTTTTTTTTTTGTGAACTGCATAGCAGAAAGCTATTGAGCAGAAAGCCAGTGGGAAGCCACAGCTATTGTACCTCTGGTTTAGTTCCTTATCTGCTAAGGGGTCCTTTTGTGATTGTGTTGTGGAAGGACACGGAGACAGCGCCTTTTATCACCAGCACAGCATCTCTGGAATGAAAGGAGAGGCAGCGGGGATGCAGATGTGACGTTAAAGGATAAAAATCCACCATATGGTAAAGATTGCTTCAGCTACAGTCTGGTCAAGATGTTGACACTTTGGTTATGAAAAGCAATATGTATCTCTCTCCTGGTGGTTTCTGTTCAAATTAAATGTTTTGTATCAGGCAGAGAACTAATAAAGAGCCAGGTTTTCCCTCGACAGAGGACTAGTAACAAATATGGAGTAATGTGAAAGCTGACTTGAAAATTACTATTCCCAAAGATGCAATAAATGTAGAGATAAGATTTGCTTAGAGGACTCGAATGAGATAAATGCTAAAGGTGCTGCTGGTGGGAAGAGAGTCCGAGGGGAAGGAGCAAAAGTGGAAAAGGAGCATTTAGAAAACACATTGTGACCTGTCAATGTTTCTGTTAACACTGAATACCTCCCGGACGTCGGGCACTGTTTCGGTCTCCCGCAGCCCAGCTCAAGCAAAGGGCCAGGAAAAAGCGGGCATTGGGGTGCCAACCTCTGAGTGTTCCAGCAAAAAGCAGCTCCCGCCTCCGCCGGGGCTTTGGCAGGGACGCGATGCCCCGGCAGGCGCGGGGATGTGCAGTGAGGCTGGGGTACAATGTCCCAGCTCTGCGGGCAGCAGCCGCGCACCTGCAGGGACCGGGGCTGGGCTGCAAATGAGAAACTGAGGCACAAAACCAACGCGAAACCGCGCGAGGCTGCTCCTCCGACTAACCGCGCCGTGGGGGCACAGCGATTCCAGTCTGGCTCAGGCTAAAATAAACTTGGCACATCAAACATTTAAGAGCCGAGCTCTCCCCCCGAGGCTGTGGCCCCGGGCTGCGCGGCCCGCTCCGGTCCCGGCTGCCGAGCCGTGCCGCTCAGCATCCTCGGTGCTTAATGCGAGCTAACAGCAGCGGCAATGACTTATTTAAGAGCAGATCAAGAAGTATCCCAGTTCTCTTTGGAGACTTCAAAAGCAGCTGAACACTACCAGTATCGTCCGATAAAGAGACAGCTTTGCTGTACCATCTGCCTCGGGGGAACTTCCCTCCGCCGGCAGCGGGGAGGGGACACGGGGCTGCCGTGGGGACACCTCTGCAGAGGTGGGACCCTGCCACCATCCAGCCCAGCGCTGCGGCTCAGAGGACCCAGGGGGACCCCTGCCGTGAGAGGGGCTGCATTCTGCCCATGGCTATCCAGCCAGACCCCATCACCTTCAAGGAGGTGGATGAATTTACTACGGCAACAAGAAGAAATAATTAAAAACTAAAAAAATAAATTTTAAATAGTAATTTTTTTTTTTTTGCCTGGGAGACCCTCTCAGAATGGCTGAGTGTCAATGCTGGACAATTTCCCTATGCCGGCAGCCAGGGAGGAGGCACTGCAGGATGCAGAGCCACGCTAGGGTTTGGAGACTGGGACTAAGCACAGAGGAGGGATGTAGAGAGCCAGAGCTCACTGCTAGCTAAGCAGAGCTCCTGCCTCACCCAGCCAGGCCAGCCACGGCTGTGCCGTGCCTTCACACCCACGAGCACCTCCTGATAGAGCTGGAGAGTGAATCAGAGGAAGGCTGGGGAGGCAAATGGCAGCACGCTGGAAGCTTTCCATTGGAATTTAGAGCTGGAGACTTTATCCCTTTTCTCAGTCCCAAGCACAGGCAGGCAGGGCTGGAGCAGAGAGACAGAAGAACCAAAGTGCTCTAATGGAGACCTTGGGACTCGCTTGCTGAGCAAGGAAAGAATGTCCTCCATCAACAGATGACATTTCCCACTGGGAAGCAGGGAACCTAAGTTCCATGACCAAAGTCTCTACCCCAGGCTGAGGCTGATAGGAGATTTGTTATTGATTCACTGTGGCCAGAATTTCATCCTGTGATTTAAACCTAACTCCTCCAAAGAGAATAAGATCAATTTCACAGAGAATCAAATACATAAAAAGCAGCCTTTGAGCTGGTGTGCAGCAGACACAGAGAGGGGAGTTTAAAAAAAGGTTCTTTCCTTATCAGGAGAGTTAGGAAAGAAAGGGGAAAAAAAAAAAAAAAAAAAAAAAAGAAAGGATCCTGGAGAATGTTGTTTGCTCATTTTCCCTTTCTCAGTCAAAACGACCCTATTGCTGCCTGCTCTCCTCATGGGCACCGAGGCAGTGGAGCAGCAGAGGGTTTCTGATAGCAGTGCCAGGATGAAGCTGCAGTCCCCATCCCTGGAGCCTCCTGCCCAGGCCCCCACCTCACATTCCAGCCCTTCCAAGGTGGTCCCTGCCCCACAAAGCTGCACCAGCACCACAGTGGCCAGGTGTGACATGCAGCTCCGGCAGCTCTGACATGCTGGGGTCTCACATCCCCTGAGGCTGGCACAGGTGAGGGGCAGCCCTAGGGGTACAGGCAGCCCCTGCCCCAGTTACTCCACATTTGGGGGATATGAGCTCCCACAATCAACCTCCATTCCTCCTGTCTGGGAAGCTGAAAACCCTTACACTAAGCCTCTCTCTTGGAGGTTTTATTATCATAATTCCTTTTTATTTTTGCCTTGGAAGACAATTTATCACCCTCAGGCAGCATAGACTGGCCTCTGCCAGGGCTGACGATCTGCTTCTGTGCCTTTTTACCCTAAAGCACAGCACCAACTTGGAGCTTCTTATGCCCTAGAGCCTTGCAAGGGATCAGCCTGGTGTTTGACCCTCTGCTGCCATGCCAGCCACCTTCCCTTGCCCTGGCCAGGAGCACCTGCCAGCACCATGGCAGAGGCTTCTGCAGGCAGCCGCTCCCCTGCCCATTATTTAACTGCAATCCAGAGACAATTTTTCTTGGGAAAAGCTTTTAAGCTTGATCAGTGATGGGGTTAATATTGTTTGCCCTGTGTCTCAATTTTTTATCTGTATTAATGGAAACTGCCACGGCAGGGTTTTCCACAGCAGCACCACAGTGCTGCTTTCTTGGGTTGTTTTATTTTCCAGGCTGGGTTGCAGTGACTGATCACTCTGCAGCACAGCAGATCGCAGCCATGTCCCCACAGAACCTGCCCAGACACCCCTGCCAGTGGTGTGGTGGCTGCCTCAAAGCCCAGAGTTTGTCCCCAAAGAGCCATCAGTCCTGCAGAGCCCGTTCTGTCGGCGAGGGCCGGGAGGAGGGAGCTGAGCAGGGCTGTGTGTGCAGCAGAGGTGAGCTCGATAATTGTGCACCTGCCTGTGTTTGTTCTGCCACGGCTCTTTGGGGATGCTCGCTTGCATCGCGTTCAGAAGGAAAGGACAACAACACAAAACAAAAAGCAGCTGCAAGTTAAACAAGTGGAAGCCCGCTGGGGCTTTTGGATGCTGGTTCCTGCCCAAGGCAAGCAGGCAGCTGGTCCAGCACCTTCCTCACCAGCACCAGACACAGGAGCAGAACCTGGATCCAGACAACAGAAGAGCATTACAGGGACCATCACTTGCCCCTCTGGGCCCACAACAAGCCCTGAGCACAGCTCTGCTTCAAACAGATATATTATATATATTTTTGCTCTATGCTTTCATGCCTTTGATTCCTCCAATTTATTTATTCTTGTCTTTGTGGGCTTAACAGTCAGAGTGTACAATAAGTCATTGCTTCTTAATCCAATTTGGCTCTATTTAGATATTCCAGTTTAGCATCAGATGTAATATAGAATAATGTCCAGAAGAAACAGGAACAAGATCCACGTCTCTGAGCCAGCTCTGAACCTTGCCTGGTGATGGCTGCCTGCTTTCTTTGCTAATTTATTTTCTCAGTGGCTTCCCGGAGCTGGTTTTCACGCTAAGCCCCTCACTGCAGCCAGAGGCACAGCAGGGTGGGGGCTCTGTGCCTCGGGGTGCAGTACAGCACCCCTAGAAACTCTGTCCCATGGGACAGGGACAGCCAGCCACCTGTCCAACCCAGAACCCTCTCCTAGGGACGGCGGGGAGCTCAGGGGACCAGCCACGGGTTCCCACAGGTCCCTGAGGAGCGCAGCCCGCCTACAGCATCCAGCTCCCGGCCGCGGCTGTCCCCGCTGCCAGCACCCGCGGTGCCACAGCCAGCCCTGCCCGGCCGGAGCCCCCCGCGCTCCTTCCCTCGGCACCCAGAGCCGCCAAGCAGCGAGGTGCAGCACATCCCCGGGGCCAGCGGCGCTTGCAGGCGGGATCGATGCCGTTTTTATCCGCGGCAGGCGCTCGGTCCCTCCCCCGGGCCGCCCACCCCGGCCCCGCCGCGGAGCCAACGCCGCTGCCTCGGCT
>VXAX01003680.1:311434-323082 GCA_013399835.1 Leptocoma aspasia | reverse complement strand
GGCTCGGGAGATGCTGCGGCTCCTTGGGGTGCGCCGGGCGGGGACAGGGGACAGCGACAACTGGCCGGGGAGCACAGCAGGGACACGTCTCCGACCCCCCAGCCAGCACAGCGAGCGGATGGGTCCCGGAGCGGAGGGGGGGTGGTTAAAGCAGGAGCAAACCCAGCACCCGCGGGGCTCCGGCAGGTTCCGGATGGGATGCCACGACAAAAATCTTCCGTCCGGGGGGGTTTCAGCCCCATCTCATGTCCCAGCCGGCAGCCAGCGCATCCCTAACCCTGGGCTGGGGCTGTGCACTGCCCCCCCAGTGAAGCCCACTCGGCCCGGGCAGCCCCCCAGGCGCTGCCCTGCGCTACCCACCGCCTCTGCTCCAGGGCAGCTCACCTGGGCAGCTCCTCCCCAGACCGGCTCGGCTCCTACCTGGCAGCGAGCGCGTGGCGCTGGCACAGCTCGGGGTCCTCGGTGCAGGCAGGGTCCCAGCTTGGGAATGCTGCAACAGCCCAGAGGCTCCTCGGGCACGGGAGCTGCTCTGCTGCAGCACCGCTGCTCCCCAGACCGGCTGCAAACCACCCTCCTCAAACAAGCAGCAGCATCCCTCCCACAGCCTGGATTATCTCCTTTTACCCACCTGCCGAATGACTCACTAATGAGGGTGCACACAGGCTGCAGGTGCTGGCACCGGGCTGGCTGTGAACTGCTACCTGTGCTCTCCGTGCCAACGCACACCTGTGACAAAGCTGACCCCGGGCCAAACAGACCCTGCTGGTTTAAAGTGGTGTGGCCTCACCCGGGTGTGGTCACCTGCAGCTGACCTCTGCTCCTGTGTGTCCCTGTCAGGCAGGATGATGCTCGGTGTGCAGTTCCCACCCCAGGGAAAGGGCTTCCCACGTCACTGCTCTTGTTCCCGTTCCACCTTGGTGTCACCCCGACTGGGCCACTGAGTGAGCAGAGACCTTGTGGGAGCATTTAGCCTGGTAGCCACAAAGTGCTCAGATGCTCCGTGTGTAAATGTGGTCCATGAACCATTTAATTCAGAGGCAGTGGATGCTCCTTACCATCTCCTCCAAAGCACCCTCCAGAAAAACTACAGAAAATAAAGTCTTCTCTGCCATGCCTCAGTGGAGAAGTGCGTGTTGGAGGCGTTTCCTACCCTCTCACAGCCGAGTTTCCCTTGGAGGTGAAGGTGGCAGTGCCAAGGACCAGCACCGTGCCCAGTTTCATGGGGGCTCAGAGCCTGCCTGTCCCAGCTGATCACCCCTGGGGATGGTGGTGACCCCTCCTCAGGGACCAGGAAAGTTCTGCCTGAGGTTTGCAGCCTCTTGGGTGCCAAAGCTGACCAGCCATGGGACAGGGATGGGGCTGGGGTGGCACGCAGCCGTGTGCTGGCTTCTGCAGGACCAGCACCTGGAGCCCATCAAAGCAAACCCACTGAGGCATATTTAACCAAACACTTACTTTCCATTTTATTCAATAATTGCTTTAATACTAAAATGCATTAGATGCTCAAAGCAGAGAAAAGAAAATCACATTTAGGTGGAAAACAAAGTCCTCATCAGATGAAAAAATCCCAATGTGGCAGGTACACCATTTGGAAACAGAATCATAATAATTTAATAAAGCTGCTTTATCATCTTCATAAAATAGACAGAATGGTGATCCTTTTTTTTTTCCTTTTTCCATTTTGTTGTTTACAATGATTCAATCACTGTGAAAATGTACATAACATACATATCAGCATATACAACAATTTATTCTTCATATACTCGGCAACGGAGACACCATGACGAGACGTACCGCGCTCAGTCCCGCAGCCGCCGGGGGCTGCTGAGAGCCACTTTGGGAGTGAGGGGCGTCTGGAGACTGTCCCCCAGCTCAGACCAGCTGAACATCAGCTGAGGCTGGCCAAGGCTCGTCTCAGTCTCAGCAGTGGCAGCGGGGGCGGCTGGCTTCTCCCCGGCGGGTACCGCAGCTCACAGGTTGGATCAGAGATTACCCATAGCTGCAAAAGCAGCTGTAGCAACAAGACCATCAATTTTCCCCAATGACAGACAAATGTGTTTCCGTTCAAAATTAGATTTTTTTTTTTTTCTCTCCCCTCCCCCCGCCCCAAGAATAATTTCAACGTATTCATCAGACAGTGTGTTCTTCACAAGAGCAACTCGTTTCCTATTTGGAAAAATAAAAGTTGAAAAAAAAAAAAAAAAAGAAAGGAATTCACTTTTGCACAAAGTGTGATCCACAGGCCACCTCCAGCTCACAACAAACAGGGAATGGCAACAACCTCAGCAGACAGTGCTTTGGTGGGGGGGATTTTTCCAGCCATCAGTTGTGCCCCCCAGCCCTCCAGCATCCCTCCCGGCACAGCCCTGCAGCCTCCAGGGTGGGAAAGGCCAGGGGCTCCCAAGGGAGCAGGAGGAGCTCAGGCCCTGGCCCCAGCCCCAAAGCTGCTCCAGATGGGGTCCTCGTCATGCTCGGGGGAGAATCGTCGGTGCTTGCTGCTCTCCTGGATAAACAGGGGAGCAGAGCAAGTTTGCCTGAAGGAAACCAACAGATCCCAGCGATTTTTCCTAAACCAAATCTGAGGACAGGTTTAAGTTATTAAAAAGCACAATAATTACATCTGGAACCCTTCCAAAAAGCCTTCCTGCCCGCCCTGCAGCTCGGAACATTTTTTGCATGGCCAGTTTTGATGCAAGTAGGAAAAAAAACAAGAGACTGTGATTTGCCCAGGAGCCTGAACTCATCTCGAGTGACACAGAGGGACAGTGACAGGAGTACCAAAGTATTCTGGAGAGGGCCAAGGCAGCAAAGCTGGGGCTGCTCTCTGGGTCTCCCCTTGGCCCCGCGCAGCAAGGCCGTGCCAGGGAAGGGCTCCTCGCTCACATCCCCCGCTGCAGCCTGGGTCAGCCCAGAAAACTGGTGTTTAAATGATTTTCTTGGAGGCATAAGGGTTTACTGACCTCTTTAATGCCCCCTTTTAATACAGAATTATTTCACATTCTTTCTCGGCTGTGCTTTTATTCAGAGTGGCAAGGAACGTTTCCTCTGGGTAAATTAGAGAAATGTTTCTATTTTTTTCTTTTTTTTTTTTCTCTCTTCCTTTTCAGTTAGCATCTATTTTTCATCTGAAACACAAGGCTGGTGGTGGCAGCTCCGCAGGCAGGGGGCAACGCTCGGCAGGAATTAACAGCCAGCACTTTTCCAGGCAGCTGGGGATGGTGATGGGGCACCTGGGGGACCCACACTCCCCACCCCACCACGGGCCATGGGGCAGGTGGGTCTCCTCCTGGCAGAGGTGTGGGGTGATGATGGGGCCACATGGAGTCCTTGCCCTGTGAAGCCAAGAGCATCTGACAGATGGGGCAGGCTCTGTCTCTCAGCAAACACACGGAAGAAGTTTCCCCCACAAAAACCTCCCAGAGCTGACAAAACCAGGTAACATCAGAATAAACCCAGCTTAAGAGTTACAGAACACCCAGTTACTCCAACAGCCCCCAGCCAGCCCCTCTCCTCTTTGCTTGTGTTACAATAAAACACACATTTGGAGAGAAAAAAAAAAAACCAGAAACAAATGACAGCAGTAACAGTACACAGGCAGGAAACACAGCGGGAACAGAAACAACATATCCCTGAAAAATGGGCTCAGAATCCAGAAGAGGGGAGAAAACCCCCAGTTTGCTTTCTGGAGGAATGCAGGACATCATGTTAATGTGTGGGATGGGAGCTGAATGAGGTAGTCATCACACCAGTGAGGGAAGCATCACAAATTTCATTAGACAACTGTTTTTTTGTTGATTCTTTCCCAATTCCTGGCCCTAGGAAGTGGCAGGGGGAACAGGCTGACTCGACCTGTCTCAGACCAGCTGTGGCTTCAGGCAAGATCAATCTGCCCTGAAGAAATAAATGGCTGTAGTTTAATTTTATTTTGAGGATAATACCAACTGGAACTTGTTTTCTTGTTGTTTTTCATTTAAATAAATCAAGTAACAAATACTTTATCATGATATGTAGACCTAGAAAGACTCTTTCTCTAGAACCCACTAATTTCAACTTGCTGGTACAGCAAACATTGGCAAAAGCTATATATTTTTCCTTCCACAATCAATTTTAAATTCTAGGAAGCATTATTGAGGGTAGGAAAAATCTGTTCAGTGAAGGGTTAATAATAATAGCAATAATAAAAATAATAATAATAATAATACACTAACCAAAATCCTCCTACCTTACTCATACCTCACTGAGGAATCATCACTGCAAGAGAGCAGAGAGCTGTGGAATCCCTTCCCTCTCTCCCTTCTACAAAATGGCTATTAAAGTAGCTCAATTTTCAAATCAATTTTACATGAGTAGATTTGTACCCACACAAAAAAGTCCTTAATTACGAGAAAAAATAAAGGATTGCTTTAATTTTTTCTCCATTAAGAAGGCACATTAATTGAATTAGTAGCGTTGTTACATATCACCTGTCTGCCCCTAAATTAACATCACTATTGCTCATTCCATACTTATTTATGATGCAGGGATAGAAAGAAATCGGAGCAGTCTAAAATCCATGCCATGATATCATACATACATACACACTCTTGGCATAATCATGGCTAGGAAACGCTGACTTGGAAGTGTGTGTGTCTAATTGAGAAGGTAATTTAGATCTCTTAAAATAATTCCATCTCTTTGACTTGGAAATGACTGGAGGCGAGGGATAGCTAAATCTGGGAACTGGAAAAAAACCAAAATAACCAACTTCTGGAAAAAAACCCTTCCATGCATTGCCTTGAAATTATGCAAAAGAAACGGGTAAGGGGAAAAGTTCAGCACAGTGCATCCGACAATTGCAATCCAGGCAGGATTTTCCCAAAAACATCTTCCCATAATGCCCTGTCACTTTCCTGCAGGAGCCAGGGGAGGCTGCAGGCAATGGTGGGGGCTGGAAGAAGCGCTTGCTCTACCGGGGCTGCAAACTGCAGGTTCCCCAAAGTTTAAGATGGTTGTGATTTGTTATTTTTTATTCCTTTTCTCAAGCCTGAAAGCCTTTTGCCATCACTAGACATACAGTAATTTGCAATATCAAATACAATAATAGTACAGATAAGTATGTGACAGCAAAAGGATTCATAAATGCAGGGGTGTCCATAGCAAAACACCAACACCTTAAAAGACAAACAACCTCGTGCTGGGCGAATTTGAACCGAAACTCACCCGACTGTCACTTTGAACAGTCCCACACAAGAAACAGCCGCTACTTTGTCCAGACTACAAAACCGCCGGGGTGGTTACTAAAGATGTCCGAATTGGAAGGAATTTGCCACTCAATTCTCTCCAGGAATGGAAATTTATCTTCGTTTTGAGATACAAAAATATATAAACTCCGAGGAGGGGGTACCGAGCGCTCCTGAGGACTGGGGGGGTCCGGCCTCTGCCCCCGCCACCCGCCGCCTCCCGGCCAACGCACAACACCGGCTCCTCGGCTGCACACCCCTGCCGCCTGTCAGACACGTGGGATTGTCACATGAACGATAGCTCCATTTATAAACAACACATTTAGGGAAAGCTTTTAAATACAGCAATCTGTGAACCATTGGTAAGCGATAAAAACAATCTGCGCTGGGAGTCGTGCGGTCCCTCATCCTCGTCCTCCTCCCGCCGAGTGCCGCTCAGAGGACGATGTCCTTTAGTCTCCGGCCGCCGGGCGAGTCCTTTTCCCGGCGTTCCTGCAGGAGCGGGTTGCCCTCCTGCCCGCCGCCCTCGCTGTCCGCGCCCCGGGGCTCTGCCTCCGTGGGCCGGGAAGGGCCACTGTTCCCAAAGGGCTCCCGGCCACCGGCGCAGTGCCCGGCGCCGTGCCCGGCACCGTAGGGCGCCGCCGGCTTGCCGGACAAGGGGCTCTTCAGGTGCAGGGGCGAGGTGACGGGGCTGACGGCCTCGCAGCCGTTGCCGGCCTCGCGGACGGCGCCGCTCACCTTGGGGCTGCAGGCGGCCGAGTCCACCGTTCTTTTGCCTTTGGGGTTGGCCAGCCGCTCCTCGGCCGGGGGCTCGCCGCCCTCCTTGCCGAAGGTGGCGAAGGTCCTTTTTGTGCTGCAGTCTGCGTAAGGCTCCGCGTCCACCGCCGTGGCCTCGATGGACAGGGCGATGACGTTCCTGCCGTGCTCGGGGGACTTGGCGCGGCTGGGCACGGCGCCGCGGGGCATCCAGCACCTGTCCGAGTGGCCCAGGATGCGGCACTCCTCCCGGCAGTGGAAGCCCTCGCTCTGCTCTGCGGGGACAAAACACAAGGCACGGTGAACGGGGGAGCCCGGCCCGGGGTGCCCACAGCCACCAGCCTGCCCGGGCTGGGGGAGACCGCACCTGTTGTTCTGGTTTGATGGTGAAACGGGATTTTTTTGATTTTAGTGTTAGAAGGTTTAATATGATTTATTAAGATTATTTTATTGTTTAGAGGGTTTCAGTTATTATGTGTTCAGGTACAGAGTTTAGATGTTTACTTTTTTACGCTTAGTGCAACAATGTTAGAATGCTTACAATTTAGTGATAACAGTGATACGTTATTGGCTGAGAGAGAGAAAACTCACACCTCCTATATTGGGAGACAGGGTACAAAAACACTACCTGTGTCTTTGAAAACACAGTTCAGAGATATATTTATAGAATTCTGTGCTGAGAAAGTGAGCTTTCCCCTGGGAAGAAAAACTTTAGTAGGCTTGCACCCAGGAAACCCATAAAATGTCAAGGCGACACACACGGAGCTGGGCGCTGCTCCTCACCCCCCTCCCAAGCAGAGGGGACCCCAGCCCAAACAGCAGCCACTGTACCTCAAACAGCCATCGGTTTTAAGGCTCTACAGGCTGGAGTTTAATTTCCAATCGGTTGTGTGTCACCTGTCACCACCAGAACAGAAGCCTGGAGAAGGAGTGACGGCAGCAAATCCATCACAACAGGGCTGTCCGTGTGTCAAGCCCTCAGAGCCAGTGGTTCCTGGGTTTAGTGACCAGTGTTAAAAGCCACCATGTTTTAAGCTTGGTTTGACGTGACATTTAAGCTTGACTTTTTGCAGAGAGGGGAAAGGAACAGAGGGAGGAAAGAAAAAGGGGAGGAGGGAAGGCTCTTTGTGGTTCTGCTGTATACGTGTGTTTTAACTTGTTGCTTAATCCCCACTGACCTCTCACACAACAGAGGCTTTATAAATCTCCAAGATTGTCCACTCCACTGAAGATTAAATGTGTCATTCCCAGTGCTGGGGCTTTATTCATACAGGAGCAATAAAGATTCCTTCTCTCGACTTGGGGCTGTCATCCCAAAACCACTTTACAGTGCTGAAATATGGACTGGTGGTTTAACCCTTCGCAAGGACCCTCCACGACTAGGTCCAGGGGCTCCCAGGCGAGTGCAAACCCTCGTGCCCAGGGCCTGCATGCATTCCTGCACTGTCAGTCAATCCCAGAGGACTGCACAGCTTCACCCCCACATCACAGATGGACAAACTGGGGCTGGGGGAAGCAGCCAGGCTCAGCCAAGTGCAAAGCTGGAAATCAAATTCAGCAGTTTCACCGCGCCCAGCCTTCGCCGAGCATCCGAGCGTGGCTCCTGCCGAACACCGCAGGATCCTGGCTGCTCTTCAGCCTCGGCTTTTCCTTCATTTGATACGAGCTTGTAATTGCAGCTGCCCTCATAAAGCACAACCTTTCCCCACGCAGAGACGTGGCTCCTTCCTCCCATAACCCACACACACTGGGAGCAGCACTCAGGCTCTAATGGCATTCCCACAGAGCCCAGCCTCGGCCGGGGCCGGTGTGATGGATGGAAGGAGGCAAAGGTGCAGACTCAGCCCGGGTTTCCTCCCCGTCCGTCTGCAAACCATTCATTCTGATGCTCTCTACATCTGTGTGCATAACCTCCGCTCCTCAGACACATTGGTATTTCCACCACATGCGAGCACTAGGGCGGCTGATAAAAATTCTCAGCACATAACACAATGCACCAAAATATGAGCAGCTTAACACTTACAGAGAATAAACGAGTAAAAGGCAGGCTCAAAAAAAAAAAAAAAAAAAAAAAAAAAAAAAAAAAAAAAANAAAAAAAGAAAGAGAGAAAAAAAAACACCAAGAAAGGATTGGGTTTTTTTTAAAAGAGAAGAAGCCAATTAATTGAAAAATATATGGGTAAAACATCAGCTTTTTCTCTACATCAGAGCAGCAACCCAGTGATGTGGAGCACAGGGCTGGGTGGAGGGGAGGAGGTCTGGGTTTTGGCAGCTGCCTTTACAGCAGCTTGAAAGAAGGATGCCCTGAGCCCTACACACAGAACAACCAGCACTGAGCTCTAAAAGCCCATGATCTTATACTTTGATTCTGTTAATTTCAAGTACTTGAGCAAAATAGAAAGAAAAAAAGAAAAATTGCCCAGAAAATGTTGCTGTCTCCCTATTTATCCACAGCTTAACTTCAAAAGGGTGCTACAGGCATACAAAGTTGTGTAGTCTGGCTGTGATAGCAGAGGACTTGGTGGTGGCTGGAGGGGCTACAGAAATATCTTGGATTCTCATCCCCAATGAGACACTGATTTATTGTGCTGTGTGACCTTGGGCGTGTTGCTGGAGCACACATCACTTCAGTCTCTCCACAAACATGAAAAGCTGGATCTGTGAGTGTGCTGGGCTGGCTGGTCCAGCACGGGAAGGCACAGGGGAGCTGCTTCTCCTCACCTTCCCTGCCCAGCAGCACAGCTCAGCCCCAAATCCATGGGACCACCACAGCCAAGGCAAACCTCACTCCAGAGGGAGCACAGGCAGGTTTGTCTTGCCTTGACCCATTTATTCCAAACTGGCAATTTTACAGCTAAGAACAATTGGAGGACTTCCCTGATTACTGCAAGTGGATATTCCTCAAAGCCTAGAAAGGCACCTGTGCTTTAAGAGCAGTTCACTAAAGAGCCTGGTGCCTCTCTGCCAGGGAGATGATCAGCTTTGGACATCACAATGCTTGTCTAGGACTGGCAGCAGCTGAAATGCAGGGAGGAAAGGAGCTGAAAAGCATTACACTAAATTATACTCTTTCAATCTTTTGTATTAGGAAAGGAATGTTAAAAAGTCTCAAAGAGGCCAAGCTGACAGGCAGAGGGGCACAAGTCACCATCATCCACAGACCTAAGACAACAGGTAGTTCCATGGCACATTCTGTCACTCTGCTTCTATGCTCAGCACACATCTCAGCTTCGAGCCCATGCCCTGCAGCCAGAAACCATCCTGCTCTCAGGGACAACATGTGTCTAGGCTGCCCAGAGCAGCCCTGACCTGGCAGCAGACACAAGGACCAGCACAGAGCCCCAAGCAGCAGCCTCTTCAACATGGCAGAATGGGCATCTTCAGCTACCCACCCATCCATCACTGCCTTAGCCCTGTAGTTGATATAAAATACTATTTTTACACCTTGGGCAAGGCCTGTTGATACACAGAAACACCATTCCTCTGCTATCCCAGATGCAAAGGCATGCACAGCAGGGTCTGAGCTCCTCCAGTGGCTGACCCCAGGGCTGATTCCTGCATCCTCCTCCTGCCCCAAGCAGAGGCAGGCAGGGAGCTGCCAGCACGCTCCTGGCTCTGCCCTTTGCAGATCAGCCTGACTCACCCAGCCCTGATGGCACCCAGGACGGCCATTCACGTTCACATTCACATTACTGTACTGTTCTGTCTTGTTCTTTACCACTTTAACAATCAGAAATAGGACAACAGGAAATTCTTTTACAGCCCCAGACCTGCACTAGTCAATACAACCGTTACTGTCTGCACTGACAAAATGTTCTCGATGCACACAGCAAAGCCCAGGTAATAACCACCACACACACGTGGCATGGTGAGTGCCTGGCAGCCACAACAGCTGCCCACCTCTGTGCCCATGGGGGGGGCTGAGCAGGCTGAAACTGCTGCCTGACCAGAGCTGGAGAGAGGCAAAGGGAGGGGGATCAACAGAGGGGCAGAGAAACCCACCCCCGAGCTCTGGCACTGCTCTGTGTGAGCGTGAGCACCTTATCCTGACACGCAGTCCCCAAGGGCCCCAATGCACCAGGCTGGCAAGGACCTGCCAGCTGGCATGGGCTGGGGAGCACCATGGCCTGGGGACTGAGAACAGCACAGCCCTGGCATGGACACCACCATGGCCTGGGGACTGAGAACACCACAGCCCTGGCATGGACACCACCATGGCCTGGGGACTGAGAACACCACAGCCCTGGCATGGACACCAGCATGGCCTGGGGACTGAGAACACCACAGCCCTGGCATGGACACCAGCACAACCCAGGGCATGACCTGGCCTGTGCTTTCTAAGGAGCTGAGGACACTGCACACACTGAGGGGATAGTTCTGTTGCCAGTCAAGCTGTGGGGACACCCATGGGGGCACCCATGTGGCACCCAGCTGGCCCAGAGGCATGCTGAGCAGCTCGCCCAAGGGCTAGTGGCCTTCATGGGAGCTGCTGTACCAGAGATGCGCAGGTCCCACTGCAGCAATATCCGTATTTCAGCCAGACTGCCCTCACCCAGCAGAAATCCAGAACCTTGTTTCAGACCACCTTAGGGCAGGGTCTCTTTTGAAACGCTCCCCAGGTACAAAATGTCCTGGCAGAAGCCTTTTCATCAAGAGGTGAGCAGTTATCCTGAAGTCAGACTTGGCAGGAAAAAATGTCATTACTAAACATAAGCTCTTGCATAGCAAATATGAAATAAGATAAAATCCACAGCCACCTCTGGAATAAATATGTTCCTCAACAAGTAAAGCAAAATCCATGTTAAGCTCCAGATTTCAAATCAGAGCTCTACTTGCAACTCAGAAGACTAGCACAAGGGCAACTGCTGTGGGTCTCAGCCAGGCAGCAGCTGCAGGAAGACCTGGTGGAGAGATAAAAATCCCAGCCAAGACCCTCAGCATTTCCCCATCTCACCGTGCAAGCTCTTGGTCAGAAGAGCAGGGACACAGGATGGCTGCCCAAAAGCCAGAGCCCAGGAGGAGCTGGCAGAGGACACTGCAGCAAGAGCCTCCAGCTCCACGCAGCACGGGGCCTTCCCTCATTCCAGGGGGGATTAAGGAATGTCCACGGTGTACAAATCCTCCAGTCCCCTGTCCAACACCCACGTGGGCAGAGCAGCACGGAGCGGGCGTGCGAGGTGCCCATCCAGCTCTCAGAACAATTGAATTATCTCCAGTGGAAT
This sequence comes from Leptocoma aspasia, assembly GCA_013399835.1. NCBI lineage: Eukaryota > Metazoa > Chordata > Aves > Passeriformes > Nectariniidae > Leptocoma > Leptocoma aspasia. Next base: position 311,885 of record VXAX01003680.1, on the reverse strand, counting down.
TGCAACGCTGGCCAAAGAGACAAAGTTAAATCGTAGCAAGGTGCAAGTGCCTGGGAATGTAATATTCCTGATAAATGGCCAGATGACATGTGCTGTTATACAATCTAAGGTGCAATTTGGGCGATGACAATAGTCCCTGGAGTTTCCATTTCCAAACAGCCGCTCAGTTCAATCCAGTCCATGTCAGAGCAGCTCTGCCGAGGTGAGCAAGCACAGCTCATTTGTGCCATTACACGGGAGCCAGGGAGAGAGCGGAGCAGGGGCTTCAGAGCAAGAGGTAAGGGGAGAAGAAGAGGGACTGGAAGAATCCAGGCTGCTGGGACATGCACGGGCAGGTGAGCGTCGTGCTGAGCAGCCCCAGCACAAAGCCTCCAGCACAAAACCCCCAGCACAAAACCCCCAGCCCAAAACCCCCAGCACAAAGCTCTCAGCCCAAAACCCCCAGCACAAA
>VXAX01003680.1:261072-310243 GCA_013399835.1 Leptocoma aspasia | reverse complement strand
TACCTGGGCAGTGCCTGTACCTGGGCAATGCCTGTACCTGGGCAGTGCCCGTACCTGGGCAATGCCTGTACCTGGGCAGTGCCTGTACCTGGGCAGTGCCTGTACCTGGGCAGTGCCCTTACCTGGGCAGTGCCCTTACCTGGGCAGTGCCACAGATCCCCTCGTGCATGAGCCTGGCTCTAGCTCCACATTTCAGTGTTTCTTCAGCAACTGTATGATTATACTGTAATCACGATGACACTGCTCCTGGGTACAGCAAACAGCACGATCATTAAAAAATTCATTTCAAAATCTTCCTGGAAGCTAATAAATTTTACAGCAGTTTCAATCCTTTCTCATTGCAACAAAGAAAAGCTTAGTTCCAGACAAATTAGAAGTAAATTGATTGCCTTAGGGGAATCTATTCAAATATCACTTTTCCATGTTAGAAATCTCTTCCTGAAACAAGAAGAGGAGAACCAGGGAGAGCCAGCACGGGAGCAATGTGGAAAAGCAAATCATTAAATCTCAGTTCATGAAACTGAGGGGCGGGCGGGGGAATCAAACTTAAAATAAAATGCAAATGTCTCACTGGGGTGCGGGCCCAACATTTGTGACAGAATTTATGAATAATAAATATGAATAAATAGTAAACACGAAGGGATCAAACACTGTTGTGGCTGTTTACTCATGGTTAGCCATCTTTCATGGACAAAGCGCAACTGCATTATTTAACACTCCTCTTCTAGCTACTTCGAGGTTTCTCTTCAACTGCAGCACCTTCATTTTCTCAGGAGCGTATGCACAAGGCTTGTCCCCCAGCCCCTGTGCAGCACCCAGCACCCTCAGCACACCAGTGAAGCCCATGCCCCTTCCACCCCAACAGGAGTTCCTGGCTCAGGGACCGTGATACACCACATACACTCCAGACAAAATAATAAGCTCCAGCAAAATACAAACAGTCCCCAGCCATGGTTCATCATTGGCTTGTAAATTAAGACTCTGCACCTCTCCCTTATCTCCTCTAATAGCATAATATCAGGAAACAAGAGGTGGGGAATAGTGTATTATAGTTTTGACCTATGGGCTTTACAGAGCCTTCCTTGCCTTTCCTAATGAGAAATCTCCAGTCAGTGCAGCAATGTAATCCTGGCGTGGCTCCCCCTGCACAATGCTCAGAGGATACTAATAACCAGGGACAGCGACAAATGCTCTTTACCACAACAAGAAGCCTTTCTTTTCCTCTCTTTCACCATTATTTGGGATTTATGCAAGCTAAAAATGCTGTATTTTTAATCCTGGATTGTCTGTCCCAACACAGAAGGTCAACAGTGCTTGGACAAAGCACAGGAATTATTTTAATGAAACAAGGGCTGTCATTTAGATTAATTTATTGAGCAAATGCTGCTAAGAACCCACGGCTGCATGCAGCTCATAGGCAGTGCTTCTGGAATGGTCAGCAGAGGTGTGCAAGGGGCTCATCCCCAGCTGCTGCAGACACAGAGAGCTCCCAGGAAATGCTGAGGACTCTCACTGATTTACACCAGCCAAGAGCTGGCTGGTTCACCTCCTCCCCTGCTCTGTATTAGCACTAGTAACTCCCCCTGTCCTGCAGAACTGTCCCTGTCCTGTGAGGGAGGACTCAGGGACAGGCAGACCTGGGTGCCTGGCTCGCTGCAAGCCAGAGGGGAAGGACAGACTTGATGCAAAGGATTTTCTCTGGGGATGCTGATGCCTTTGGGATGAGGAGCAGGCTATGGGAAGGAGGGTGATCACCAGGAGCAGAAGGAGCTGGAGTGTGGCTATGCCATGCGCTACAGCAGAGTCAGACCCAGAAGGTATTATGGGCTGGAATGCAATTTAATGCTGGCTGCTCCCCTTTATCCAGGACCGCAGGCCAATCCCCACCTCATTCACAAGGAAAAATTAATTCCCTTTCAGAAGGCCGGCGGAACACACCATTTAAACTCCAATTAATCCTTTCCTTAAGTGGCCCGTGGAGCTCGTGCTGGCCCCTGAGCGGCGGGGATTTCACCTCCGAAACTCCGCTACTCCTGACTCCATACAGGGCTCATTAGCATCCTAACTGGTCTGGGATGTGGGATCCAGCCCTGGGAGAGAGAGGAGAGCACTCTGGGCTCTGATGGACCTCTTCCATCTCGAGCCATTACTGCTCCACCACTCATGGGCACTGCTCCCATTAATGCTGCCAGCAGCTCCTGCGCCGCCTGCACGGGCACAGAATGCAACCCCTGACTTCATTACTGGAATTCAATTTCATTAGCACTGGATACAGAGGGATTGTCCTAAATACACTCTTCCTTATACTTTTTTCATGTTAATGCAACCATTTGAGTATATTATACCCTGCAGAGATGGAAACATTTCTAGTCTGTTTAAACACATTTCCCACAATTGGGAGCAGAACTTTGTCTCAGTTTATGCCTCTGACACCAGCTGCCTTCCATTTAATGGGACTTCAGTCGCTAAAACAAATTAATCCAAAGGTTACTGTTCTCTGCTGTTGTCATAGATGAAGCAAATTCACATATTCTGTCAGGGTAAGGCAGGACCAGCCAGGCAGCCACATTCCAACCGCAGCAATAAATCAAATTATTACTCAGTCCTATTCAAAATCAGGCATCGGTCAGAAAACAGCACCTCAACGATTCTGATAAAAATCCAGCAAAACAGAAATTACAGTTGGGGGAGATAAGCAGCAATTCCTGGATGCCTGTTCTGGGCCAATTCCTGGCCCAGCACCTGTCAGAGCACATCCCTGCCCTCTCCTCTGCTCGGGGGGCTCATGGTTCATGTCTCACTGCAACCAGCACCTCCCTTGGCCAGGACAAAACAGAACAAGCCAGCCTGATCCTCTTCCCGCAGGGATGTGAAGGCCAGGGTGCTGTGGGAGGCTGCCTGCCCCTCCTCCTGCCACCTCCCCAGCATGGCTCCCCCTTCCCTGCGAGGTTTCTGGTGGCTCCACACAACAAGTGAGAAATAAAGGAGCCGAGGTTATAAACGCTGATACATAATTTACTCCTATTATCAAGATTAAACACATCTTTGCATGCTTAGCATAAAACAACTGCCTTTCCCCAGATTTCTCAAGGACATGCATAAACTTCATTATTATCTAAATAATCAAAAGAGTATTTCAATAGAATATTTAACTGTCTGCCTACTGGAAACCCACAGCCTTAATCTAACACTGATCCTCTGTTGTCCTTCATGTAAATATTGTTGGGACGTCAGCCAAAGCCTAGGGAAGCGAGCTTCATCTTGGTGGATGGGAATCTCTCGTGTCAGATACAGTCAGCCTGACTAATGAGACCTACAGCTTGCCAAAACCTACAGCCTCGCTGTCTGTTCCAGCCATTGAACGCGCTCAGAAACCCAGTGGCACCAGCCCAGCAGTCTACAGATCCCAATCAACTATCAATAGCTTAAGTGTAAGTGATTGTGTATGAAGTACGAGCCAAATGTGTTTCCTTTTTCAGTTTTAGGACCTTCAGTATTGTTATTGCACCAGTAATGCTTGCACGGAATTAATCATAGACGTACCCACAAGGCAAAACATTATGAGGAGCTCTTTGTACTTTCTAAAAGTGTGCAGCTCTGAAGAGTGGAGGGAGCTGGAAGGCTTCCCAGCACAATGGGGCGTTCCCCATCATCGAGAGAGAGCTAGGGAATTTTACGCCTTTTTTTAAAAAACCAAAATGTTGGTTGCTGGCCATCTCTCATCATGACATTGACCTCTCATGCCTCCACCCTGGAGCTCAGCATTATCCCCTCCCTGGTGCTCTACTTTAAGTCTTTTTCAGATGAACACGGGGGTTTTTCCATGCTGGTGGATCTTTACTCAGAAGCACAGGGATATGCCAGGGTGAGATGTTTGCCTAGGGGGGCGGGTGCATCAGAATGTCCCCCAGGGATCTGGGACAGCTGCAGGGACAGGTCTGCAAAAGCTGCCCTACATTGTCCAGCACCCAAGAGTGCCTGACCCGGCACCATGACCCACAGGGACACTCCTGTTCTCTCTGCATGGCCATGGAGCTACAGAGAGGGCTCAAAGCAGGCTCCAGCTCCCTACCAACGAGGGACAACAGCAATGCCAGGGAAATGCCAGCTGGGGGTTACACTGGCCTCGGGGCCAACAGAAGACATGACAGAACTGCCAAAGTCTGAGAATCTGATCCACTTAATTAGATTAAACTTTGTTCTGGCAATTAAGTTTACCTTCATTAATCCAGAGGGCAGATAAACATGCATGTAAAACTACTATAAGGTCAATAGTTAAATCTAAAACCTCATTATAAGCTTGGGGAAATGACTTTACCTGTGAGTCATGGACAAGCTCAATTCCAGCAATCCAGTTGGGGTCCCATCCTGTCCCACCCCATCCCGTTCTGTTGGCCCCACAACTACGGGGTGAGATGGAGAACAAGCCCTGGATTATGTCTGGGGTTGTTAACTGCAGAGCCACAGGGAGATCACTGAACAGGAATGGAAAATATCTGTATTTTCATGACTTGCACAAGCACTGCAAGGAAAGCAGTCAGCTCCACAGCTCCAGCCCTCCTGGCCACGCTGCTGCCAACCCACGGGCACCTGGGCAGTGATTCTGAGTGCCACCTGGGGGGCTGCACACCACACTGGGATCGTCCCACACATACATACTTGCTGTGGCTTAAATGCAGAGGTGGGAGGCCCCTGCTCCCCAGGATGGGCTGCTCCAGCTCTGCCCCAGCTTCTGCCAGTGCAGCCTCCAAGGATTTCTGCTTTCCTGAGGCACATTCCTGCAGCACTGCCCCGAGGTCAGGCTGGATTGTGTTGGCTCCTGGCCCCAGTCCACAGGGCTGTCAGCTAAATTGCACCACAGCATCGTTACTCCCCGTGATGGTGTGACAGACAGACAGAGCCCAGCTGGATTTTCAAAACCTAAGCACTTTGCAACACTGACAGGCAGGAAAAAAACAACCACCAACCCACAGCCCTCTTAGTGTGAGCAGGTTTTATCTGGAAATACCCAAAGCTAGTCAGTATAAGACCCCACAAAGTCATTCCTCCTGAACCACTTTCCTGACTAAACCTTTTAAGTGTCACTGGGAAATAAAGAGCTATAGGTACCAGCCCCAGCCGGCGTTACCTGATCAGTCTAGTCCCCACCACATCCTCAACACCACCCCTCTTCAAAGGGATAAAGCAAGGCTGAAATGACTGATGCAATTGGTGCTTTCAGACAGAGTCAGCACAAGGAGAAGAGTCAAGTTCACTACCCTGGAGTTCAGCACGGGGCTGCAGCCGCAGAGAGGACGCGGCAGCGCTGGGGCTGAGCCCAACTCTGCTCCACAGAGATGCACCACGAGCCAGTGGGCTCAGCCCAAACGTGCCCCCCAAATGTGCAGTGGGATCAGCCTGATCTCCCCCTGAGCACGAGGAGGAGGATGCAGAGGGAAGGCAGGCAGCACAGTCCTGCAGCAATTCTGCTGGAGCCTGTCTACAGGGACCCACCCTGGCTGCCTGCAGCACAGGGTGCAGTGCTGCCTCCCTGCCACTGCACACTCGCCTCACTGCTGAAACACTCACACATGCAGCACGCATTAGAATTAAAAAACCATTAAACCTCGGCAAGGAAAAACTTTGACAGGATGCGTAATATACTAAGTATAATTAATTAAATTGGATGAGGCACTGGGGGATGAGAGAAGAGTGGATGGAGACTGTTCTTGGAAAAGGGATGGTAATGCACTAATGTTCAGAGTGTGCCATTAAAATCCAGCCCTGGAAGAGGCCAGGATGAGCGACAGGGGCTTCGAGAGATGGCACCAGCCAGTTGGGCACCTTGGATGAGTAGCAGAAGATGCTATAGTGTGAAATGCAGCCAACTAGAGCCCTAAAAAAGCTATAATGAGGGTGGAAAAGGCACAAGAGAGATGGAAAAGCAGAAATGGCAGCAGGTTGCTAAACAGCAGTGACCTACTAGTGATAGCCTCCTCCAGAGAGCTGCTCTGACCCACCCCACCAGGGCACAGACACCAGACCACCTTCCCCAGCCAGCTCCAGGCTCCCTGGGGCCAGTACAGGCCAGAGAGGTTCATCCTGGAAAGCATCTGGCTCCCTGTTGGATTATTCTTCAGCTATTTGTAACTCCAGGTGCAGTTCCTCAGCGTGGGTAGCACCCTGCTGCATCCATCCATCCCCTCAGCAGTGCCTGAGGTGGGTGGGAAGCAGCAGCCAAAGACAGGGCCAGGGTGGGAGCATCAAAGGCAGCCCCAGTCAGCACAGCAGGCACAACGTGATGAGACAGGCACAGTCTGGCTGTTCAGCAGGACAAAGTTTTAACAGGCTTAACAACAGCATCAGCACTGATCATTAGGCAATTACCACTGCTGAAAGTTGACAAAGCACCAGGACCAAATGAATTATCTCCCCAAATCCTGCAGGCAGGAGCATGGAAAAGAGAAAAGTCATTGTCAACAGCCTCTGATAGCTCACTGGGTGCAGAGCAGTAACTGAAAACTAAAGGGCTGTTCATTTACTTGCTGTTTTGAGAGATGAAAGGGAAAGGCCAGGAAATGAGATCTACAAAAATATTCTCATCACTCAGGGAGTGGTGGGAGGGAAGGTCCTGGAAACACTGATACAGCCAGGATTGCTCAGCGCCTGGGGACATCTGATTCAGAGGAAGGGACTGCGTGTGTTTGGGAAGAGAAGGCAGATTTTGGCTGGGGGAATTCACTTCTGAATCATCCCCAGAGTTACTTGCTCAGTTCTGCACATTCCTGCACAGCCGCCAGCGCCGGCCGAGGGGACAGTCGTGAGCTCTTCTCCAGGATGTGCCAAAACCCACAGCTCCAGGGATCTGCAGAGCTCAGTGCAGGCAGGACCACAGTGGCTCCCTGCCCTGCTCCCCTGACAGCACAGGAGGCTCAGCCCTGTCACGCTGTGCTTCTCAAGCACAGCCCTTCACTCTGAGTGACTAGGCACGCCTTGCCGAAAAACATGCAAATGTGATTTAAAGACTCTAAGTGATACAGAATATCTCACATCCCTTGGGAACCTGTTCCAGGGGGTAATTATTCTAATTCCTAAAATCATGCATCTCATTTGCAGCTGGAATTTTCCAAGGCAAAGCTCCATCTCCCAAGGCTCTGTCTTGCTCATTGAACTGGGGAGATGCTCAGCAGCAGAGCTCTCCTCTTCCCTCAGCTCACTCCTGAACACAGGCTTAGATGACCAATGTCTCCAGCAAGGTTCAGAGCACATCCCCTGAGGATGCCATCTCTCTCAGGTCCCATCTCAAGCCCAATGGTCTCAGCTGGAAGAATCCTGGTGGATTCAAAAGGCTTTGAGTGAGGTCCTAAATCTCCAGACACGTGTTTGGAGGGTGAAAGCCAATTTGTTCACCTATCCCAGAAGCTCCTGAACAGCGTCCAGAAAGCCAGGGGACATGTTTGCACTGACAAGGCATCTCCTCTCCATCTGCTTGCCATAGCTCCATGGTCCCTGCAAGGCAAGGCTGCCCAAAGAAGGGCTTGTGTGGATTTTTACAGTGAATTAATTTAACATATCCACCTAGTAACAATGGAGGAAGACTGACAAAGCAGAGGTCAAGCAATGAGGGAATCACAGGTAGAATTGTTAATTTTAATTACTTGTCTTCATTAAGATGAGGTTTCTGCATCCTACAGTGACGACTAATGAGTCAAAAGTTTTGCATGACTGAATATACTTCCGCTAAAGGGTGGAACAGACACAAAATACTTTTTGGATTTTACAGGGGCTTTTCCACCACACAATGCAGAGAACTCCCAGAACCCAGCAGCATACCAGAGGGGAGCAATCCATAGGTGCAAGATAAGCATTTTTTAAAGGCACAGAAGTGCCCAGAAAGAGCACGACAAGGTGGAAGCAAGAGACAAACAAGGTAAAACACGAGTTATACTTGAGCTGTTTGTGTCTCCTTGGCACTTGAATGAGTTGCAGTACAAGCATCAGGGCTACCTGTGCTCCTGACAGCACTGAAAGGAAACAAAAGTTTGGAACAAGCCAAACACATTCAATTTGCCTGAATAATTTAGGCTGCTGAGTTATCATGTGCTTCATGGGCTGTCATCGAGAAGAGCTGTACTGCACAGGAAAGGTCTGTAAATCAATGCATCTGAGGGACCAAAACTAATCAGAGAGTGGCTGCAAAAGCACTGCCTGTCAGAACAGATGCAGGACATGGAAGTCACCCGGTGAGCGGGGTGAGGCACTCGGCACTCCTGGGCTCCAGGGGTGGCTCCCTGGGAGCCTGCCACAGGACAAACAGCAGGACATCCTGCACACACAGCTCCCACTGAAATGGGCTGTGAGCAGCAGTGCCAGTGGCACAAATAACAAATAAAGGGGCTACAGGAGAGCTGGAAGGGATTTCTGACAAGGGCGTGGAGTGATAGGGCAAGGGGGAATAGCTTTAGACTCACAGGTTAGGCAAGACATTAGGAATTACTTCTTTACTGTGAGGTGTCAAGACCCTGGCACAGGTTGCCCAGAGAAGCTGAGGGTGCCTCACTGCTAGAAGTGTCCAAGGCCAGGCTGGATGAGGCTCTGAGAAACATGGGATAGTGTCCCATGGGAAGGTGTCCCTGTCCATTCTAGGGGGGTTGGAAGTAGATGATCGTACCCAAATGACTCAATGATGATGATGAACTGGTAAACACAGAGAGTAAAAAACCAATCAAGTCCAGTACACACACAGTAACCTTCCAGGACACACCTGAGTATGCCTGACCCTCCTCAACGGTATTTACACCCTCCAATAATGCAGCTACTGTTCCCAAAAACCACTTTCTCTGACAGTTCCTGAATTACTGCTATGCACAGTTTTAACTTCAGGTTTCCAGCCAAATTCCTCTCCCACACAAGAGCTGTCCCTTTGTAACTTCTCACCAAGCTGTAGCTCATCCAGGATCACAGGTAGCTGAGTTGAGAAAGTTCCTCTCCCGGGGCAAATCTGGAGGCTCCATGCCTGGCTTGGGAGCCCTGTGGCTACTGCAGGAGCTGGCTGGGAACGTGCCCGAGCACAGGAGGCAGCGCCGTGAGCTGAGCTCGCACCAGCTCCTCTCTGCCTCATCTCTACTGAAGCCAACACTTCCAAAGCAGTCAGAGGAAATCAAGAGCTCGACCTATTTTGGTTTGCAAGAGATGAGGACACCCACCTCCCTCGGCTTCTCACAAAAATTTCCAACCGATGCTCTCACTCTTTCATTTCTCACATAAAACAGCGCAGGAACAACTGCAAAACCTGCTCTCCCTCCAGCACGCACCCAGCAGAGCCAACTCTTCTCCCTGGGAGGTGCCAGAAGCTCCTGGCCTTTCACCCCCACCAGCTGCAGGTCCTCAGCACCCCACGGGCCGTGGCACGCCGTGTCCCTGGCCGGAGGGACCCTCCTGTGACTGTCCCCCAGCCCCAGCCGCGTGCCAGGGCGGCTCCGCGGCACGCGCGGCAACATCTGTGGGGAAATCTCACCAAATGATCCAGGAGAGCTTTCTCCAGCTGGGACTGATTGAGTACAGCCTGGGCACCGGATGATGTGGGAAATCAGTCGTAGCCGAGCACAAATTGCATGCACAGAGGTAATTACTGCACCACAAGGTTGGTAGCACCGCTACCCACATGACAGTGTATCTCAGCAATTTTCATTTCCTATTGCCTCAATTCAGAGAGCGGGTTTTTCATCTTTTTTTTCCCCCCTGTGGTTCAATTTATGCTCCTTTTCCTGCAGGGACTGACACTAACCCAGGATTTCTTTGGGATAAAGCTCTGGTTTCAGTACAACCAGCCATTCCACAGACCCAGATGTGCCCCTATTTATGACACCCAGACCTTGAGCCTGACCCATCTCAACCCAACCCCACTGCCCTGCCCCAGGTGTGACTGTCAGTGCCCAAAAGTGAGGTGACACAGCAGTGACAGCCTGTCACCTGCTGCCATGTGCCAGCACCCCCAGCCAGCTTTGGATGTTGGTAATGAAACACAACGTGCTGGTAGCCAATGAAGCCAGTTACTAAGCAAGCTGTTCTTCACACTTGAAAAAGGGTGAAATACAATAAGGAAAATGGAACAAAAAGGGGTTTCTGCTGAAAAATAAAAACACTAAGAGAGCTAATGCTGAGAGTGGGGAAACCGATCACTACCATTACAGATACTCAGCAAAAACAGGGGCCACATTTTGCATACAGTGATTATACCCATCGTGACTAACACAGATCTGTAATAATACTTGCTATAAAGAACTTATTTTCCAAACAGACCCAGGGGTTAAATGCAGGATGGAAGGGGAAATGGCTGTGCAAAGGCAACACACACCCAGCCAGAGCCTGGCACAGCCCACGCTCCTGCTCCCAGCTCACCCACTCCCCACGTACCTGTGTGCCCCGGAGGAAAGGCTGCCAACCCTCTTAATAATGCTGTGACCCATTTAAAACTATCTAGTCTTACATTCATATATGCTGTATGAGAAATAAAAGATAGCACTCACGAGTTTTGAGTGGCAGCACTTCCCTCAAGACAGATAAAAGCTGCGAGTTCTCTTTGCTGTTTGGTGCCAATTATTACAGAGTTTTGACTTATATATTATTACATAGATCATTTAGTAAAACAACCTACATACAAACCCAGTGGTGTGTCTCCCTTCAGCAGATATCTGCAGGAACTGGAGCAGCTCAGACACTCACCCGTATCACCATATTTTGGAGATGGGTGGGCTCCTTCCCCTGCACCCAGGGGAGACACAGTCCCTGCCCCACAGCTCCCTGCAGCACGCAGCCTAATTAACAGAGCTCCAAATGATTTATCCTTATCACAAATACAAATGTACATGTTACGTACAAATGCAATTGCACCACGTTTTGGAGGGAGAAACAACAGGCACCCAGCTGGTGGCAGCCCCTCTGGAGATGCTGGCTCACAGCTGAACCCCCCAGGTACCAGGGCAGGGTTTCACCTGCTGGCACCCACCTGTGCCCAGGAAGGACACCCGCAGGGCCGGGGGTCACTGCGCTGCTTGTGCTGATTATTCCTTTAATAAAGGGCCCTGTATTTTCCAGAGCCTGCAAAATTGATGTGGGTTGCCATGGTAAGCACACGCTTTCCCATTTAGCAGAATAATAGGCAGCTTTGTATAATTCACTGATTTCAGATGATTTCTCACCCCGAGTGCAAGTCGCTCAAGTTACATAAGTCACCTGTTGTTTAGTCAATCTGGCAATTTTAATTAGAATAAATTTTTATGATTCGTCTTTGCAACACTTAGAGCAGCTCTGCCACCAGAATGCCGAGATGTCTGTAAATTATACAGGCCCCAATCACATCTTTTTTGCTGTTTTAATTACAGTAACATTGCAGCATTAATCATGTAAGCCTCTGTTAAACAAGTAACAGCCATCCTCTATCATAATTAAAAAGAAAGGCCAAGCAAACAGGAGCTCTGGAGTTTACCATATTTTCTCTGAAAATTATATTTTAACTTAAGAGTCTCACAAACAGTAGTTTTATTTGGCTCTAATTAGTGTTGTGGAGGAAACACCGAAAGGTTAATAAGGGATGGTTAGTTTGTAATGCAAGTTTCCCGGTGCCAGCCCCAGCAGTTCAGTCTGTTTTCAGAGTCATTAACGATGTAGATTGATTAGAGGAGGAGATTGGGAAGTGCTGGCTTGCTGTGTTAGCAGAAGGTTTGGTTTTATTCATATACCTTCCCTACTGGTAAATCTGATGGCCATTACCTTGACCACTTTGCCACTCTTAACTGCTGTGAGAAGGAAAGTGTTAAAGGTTTCCTTAGAAGTTACTGGCAAAGGGGGAAAAGAGGCCACAGGAGCCTTTTTTTCACTTGTTTATAAGGCAAAAAGAAGCTGCAAGCTTGCCTGAACTGTTTATTTATCTTAAAATATCTTAAAATCCAAGTATTGGGTAGTGGTCCTGGAAAAGGAGGCTTTGGAAGAGCCAGGCTTAGAGCTGCCCCATCTTCAGCTGAACCCTGAGACAAAGATCTTCTCCGCAAAGGTTCTCCTTGGGCTGGAGTTCAGGAACAGTTAACACAACCAAGCAGAAATAGAAGCTGAAATTCTCTAATCTGAAATACCTCTTCTTCATATCTCCTATAAATTGCTCTCCAGTCACCCAGCAAAAATATGGGTAAGCAATGACTGAATTTGACAAAATCTCATTAAAATGTACAATAAAACAGTAGAAACTCTCCAAATTTCTGGGCTGATCATTCATCCATTACAAACCTACACAACAGGGCATGGATTCAAGTTTTAATTTTCCTCTCCAAGTTGCCAAAATGTTCACATCTGGTGAGTGTTCTCTGTGCTTAAGGGGAAGAAACTTGAGGATCTAAAGGTTGTAACTCCTGTGACCCTGAATGGAGTAACTCCAGTGGTGAAGACTCTGCAAGAACTATCTCTGAAGGAACCTGAAAAACTGAAGGAAGAGTGCCAGGAATGTGGGATATAGGACAATGCTTCTTATGCAAACAAAGGAGGTTGCACATCTGTTTGTTATTTAGTTCTGCTGTTGCAAAGAGGGATTGGCTTCACTTATTGCTACGGAGATGACTTCAGTGTCACCCCTGCCCCCCACCACTTCCCAGCAAGGACTTCTCCAAGCTGTGCTCAGTGTTACTGAGAAATGAAGGCAGAGCAGCACAAGGGATCTGCCTGTGCCAGCCAGCAGGTCCATGCACGGATTAAACCTCCCCAAGTGACCACTGCCCTGCTCTGCTGCTGAGGTGAAGGCAGCTGAGCTCCAAGGTGGGGCCAGCTGTCCCTCTGTCAGTCCTGCTGTCCCCACCACCCTCTGAAGAAGGAGCTGAGTTACATGCAGTGGTCTAACAAAAGATATTATGCCCCTCCACAATCCCAGTTAGGAAACATCAGGAGCTTGGGGAGGATGGAGAGCCTGGACAGAAGCATCAGGAACCTCCACACGGAGCTGCTCAACACACAGTCATTTCAAAGTGTGGGAATCACAAGGCAATCAACTCCTCTTCCCAAAGACCAGCTTACCCACTCGTCAGAAAAATCCTTCTCGGGGCTCTCAGGGTACTGTGAGAAGCTGATTGCTCCCTCCAGGCTGGCCACTGCAGGAGCACCACTGAGCTCACTGAGGCTGCTTTGCCAGAGCTGTGCAATAATACAGAAATCACAGGAGCTGTAATCATTGACACTGCCCTGCAAAGCAAGCTTACGGCATTTATCCATCTTAAGGGATGTGCTGTCACTCACACATGAATGTTATACTTTATGTCTTGTGCTGCATATATGAATACAAGAAATCAGGTACTGTCATTAATTTGTAGAAACTTCCAGAGAAATGCAGCCTCCAAAGCCCTGGAATATGTCACTTAGGTCTTTATGTACATGCAGCTCTACAGAAAGGCTTTTCTGCAGAGTGAAAGGGGGTTGTAGGTAGAATGACTGCTGGAAATCAGCTTACAAAAAAATCAACAGTTTCTAATACCTGTGTTTGCCTCCAGTTAATACCATTAGTCATGTTCTCAATTCACAACTGAAATACACCCAGATAGTATGGAGATGAGCAAAAGAACCAATTGGAATATTCCAGATAAAACCTGATCCCCTAAATGATGATGATTATAAACTCAAATAAATCAGAATAATTTGGGATGCAACCAGCAAGAAAAGTTTCAGTGAATATCATGGGCCCATTTCTCCTTTACATCCAAATCTTATTTCTATACTGTGTGATAGTATAAAGAAGACTTAACTATTTAAATATAAACAATTTCTATTCAAAGAACCCTTCATCTTGCTGGAGTTTATGGGACTCAGACACAATTTGCTCCTCTGTGAGCAAAGTTACACAGATGTGGAAATGTATGCAGGATCAGGTCTTTCCAGATGACATTTCACGTGAACCTTTACTGCTGATCTGGCACCAGAAAAGTGGAAGTGATGCTTTTAGAAGCAATTCTCTGTAGAGATCCATTACTGACATTGCTTAAAACCCTCTCATTTTGATTTTAAAGCTTTTTCACTATTTTATGGCTGTGGTGACTATTTCTAACACTGCCATTTTTATGATTAGTGTGTGCTTATTATTTTCATATTTTCTGTTTTTATTTTTATCTTAAACAGTGACTCATTGCTTCATTGGACCAATGATTTTCTTTCTGTATTTGATGGCTAAAACAGTGGCCAGCACTGGGAATTAAGGTAAGTGTGAAATCTGTTGCGTCTAACATTAAAAACTTATATTCTAAATATCTCCTTTCTGATTTCTATGCTGGCAAGAGCTCCTATCACTTACAGAGTACGAGAATGGCTCTCGCTCAAGGCAAGGTGAAAAAGGCAGTAGAATACATTGAAGCATACCTAGGTGCTTGTGCACATCCACACAAAGAAAACAAGCCAAACCTGCACAAACACTATGATTGGAAGAGGGCAAAGGGATTCAAAGAAAAAAGCACCAGTATGAGGGAAACCAAGGGAGGAATAACTACCTGAATCACAAAACAGAGTACCTAGGCTCAAAGATGCTAATTCAGGTCCTGAGGGATCTAATCAGCCCCTTTGTTGAAGTAAAGATAAAACTTTTTGACAGCAAACGCTTTCTGATAAAATGGAATTTTCAATTACCCTGTGAACATCTGGTCCACGCTGCCATTTCCAGGGAAAACCACCACCACAGTCTGCAGTGTTGGAAAACATTTCACGCTGAGATCTCCCCGTGTTGCTGGGAGGAACAGGTGTCAGGATAGCACAGCTCCCCAGATGCCACCATCCCACAGCACGTCCCCAGGGCAGCGCTGGTGGCTCCCTGCCCGGCAGCACCACTCACTCCAGCTCCTCCTCGGAGCCAGGGCTTCCTCCAGTGCTGGACTTGGAGCCACGGGTGCACCAGGATATGGAGAAAATCCATCCCATCTTGCAGTGAAAGAGGCCAAGACACAAAGGGGACCTCAGGATTTAATCCCATCCTCCAGCAGACTTCTCCAGCCACCCCAAAGCATCGCTGAGATCCAGCAGCTGCTTGAAAACACTCCTCTCTCAGAGAAATCCGTCTGGAGGGAGGTGGTTAGGACGAGAGCACATATAAACTTCCAGCAGCACTTAACACCTCCACAAATAAACAAACAATTACAGGCAGCCAGGCAATGCTGAAGGTGGAACGGCACCAGTGCCCGCCTTCCTCTGCATCCCATTTGGTGTCAATTAGCAAGGGAAGGAAAACAATCCTGGCCTATAATGAACTCCAAATTGGGTACATATTAGAGCAATTAAAGCCATCTTTTCATCAGATGAATTTATAATCAATAATTAAGATCCTGAGGTAAAGAGGGACTGGGCAGAAGTCCTGCTCCCAAAATACGCAATGTGGCTGAGCTCCAGGCAGTATTTCTGATGACCTGCTGCTGCCCACTAAAGCTCAACACTCCCCATGCTATGGTTTGCCATCTTTCTGGAAATCTAGGTCATTTCCAAAGCAGGAGAAAGGGCTCCTGCCAGCGGGACTGGCAGCTGGTGTCAGTCCCACCCAAGAGTGGCACCAGGAAAGTGAAACACCAGCAGGTCCCTGGGGCTCCCAGGCCTAAGTACTCACCACTGGTGCCACTGGTGCCACACTGGTTTAACAAGACAAAGGACCTTGGACCCATCCAAGCCTACCTCCCTCTGCAGGAAAGGCAGCATCTCAGTAGGCAAAGGCTGGCCAGACAGGTCCACACTGACCACGCTGAGCCACCACAGAGGGATCATCCTCTACTACCCAGCTACAAGGATGTCTGCCAACCAGTGCCTGCCTTGGCAGATCCAGGGTTACCCACTGAGCAGATAAAGACTCACAAATTACTGGGACACAGTCTGAGAGCTGGCCACTCATGAAGGACTCGTGGTGTCACAAGCTGAGGTCCACGCCCAGCAGAGACTGGCCACAGGGGAACCACGCCAGGCTCCCAGCCAGGAGGTCATTGCCATCAATGAGCAAACTCCAGCCACAACTCCCCCACCCCATTTCTCTGGGATTACAGGAGATGCAGTTTGGGCAGGGACAAGCAGCGAAAGCAAAGCGTGGGTACGTGAGCTGCCAGACTGCTCTTCAGACAAGGACTGTGTGTTTGGAGCAGTAGTCAGCCAACAGTTCTGCACATCCTTGTCAATGAATTTCTTGTGTTTCCTCCCCACCCTGCTACTCTGCCCCAAAATCAGGTAAAAATTACCAAGCCAAAACCACTGCTTTAATCATGTGGGAACCGCTGTTATCACCATCATCTCAGCATCTTGATTTTCCTGATTATTTTCTGCAGTTCCTGTTTGACAAATCAGCTCAGGCAACACTCTCTTTAACTGTTTCTTCAGCTTCTGTGACAGTAACCACTCACTTCCCTGCCTGTGTTGCTCTCATAGCTCCAGCAGCACCCCAATAACCTCCCAGGGTTACCCTGAGCTCTTCCACACAAGACAGTGGGGGTCCCACAGGACAAGAGAGCTGGCTGTGGCACACCTGCCTGCAGGTGCAGCCGGATGGCAGTGCAGCACTGGCATGCTGCTTTCCTCCCAAAAATAAACCAGACCCAGGAGCACCAACCCCCTGGGCCACTGCAGGACTGGGAGACAGACAGGTTGCCTTCAGAAGTGACCTTCTGGAAATACATCTGATTTTTGGGGTGTATTTTACATGCAGTGAGGAGTTAATGCTACAATGGACTGAACCATATTTACTTACATCTGACTCCTCTGATGAGCTCTGCCTCCAAGTCAGCCTCTTTAACTTATTTGCATTGTTATCAGAGCCAGCACGCAGACTTATCAGAAATGTAATCCCTGTAAAACACTATCTGCAGTCCATTGAGATTGGGTTTTTTGCTGAAGAAATGTGACAAAAAATTAACAGATGTTGCTCAGACCATTCACCAGGATGGGAATCAATTATGAACATTTTGCTTCTACAGTCATCCCTTACTACAAATGCATCTTAGGAAACCCTCTCCTGATCGAAATGAAAAAGCATTTCTTTGTAATAGAAGAATAATAAATGATAGCTATCAGCCTGCATTCTCTGACACGGTGCTGGTCCACGGAGAATTAAACTGCCACTGTACAGTTATATAAATGTTTAATTTTTTTCATCTTTGGCCACAGTAGGGTTGTCTGGAAATACATTATCACTGCGGATGCCATCCCTCTCCAATTAGTGTGGCTGGCAGTGTGGAATGTGTAGGTGACCTCTGTGTTCCCCTCCTCATGGAGTCTTACAGGGTTAACTGTGACCATTTAACAGACTCCATCGAGAATTAACACAGCCATCAGATCCTCTCCAGAAAAATCCCACACTCGGTGGCGCAGATGGCAAGAACCCTCTCTCCCCCGTTTGACTCTTTTATGACAGCAAAACAAAGGCTTTTAATGATGTTTACCATGAATTGAATTAAACAGCTGAAGACCAGTTCATAATCACAGCATTTTGTTTTCATATCCTTAAGTCTTTTAGCAGTGGGGCTTCCAGTTGAGCCTCAGCTACAGCTCATCTCAAGATATAACCAAGTGCCCCGAGGCTCCCCCGTGCTGGAGCACCAAGCTGCACTCAGGCTTCTTAATTGAAAAAGACAGGATGTTTGCATAGGATGTTTGCATCCCTCAGACATTAAAAGCGACATTCATGCCCAAGTACAAACGACACTTGGGCTCAGCTGAACTCCTCTGACTTCCTTCCTCTAGCTGATACCAGTGGGATTTCAGAGCAGGACTTCATGCCTGCACATGGGGACGGTAAGAGCTGAAAGCTGCCACCTATGCAGGCAAAAAGATGCAAACCCTCACCCACTGGCCTGAGCTAATCCCTTGTGGGATGCCTGACTAATTGCCCACATGCTCTGTCCAGGCAGCTCCTTCCCATGTTCAGAGCCAGGCACAGCAAGGACCTCCCAAACATGCTGCCAGCTCTTATCTCCTGCTCCTTGTCACTGAAGAAAGGATGCACACACTTGCCATGATCAGCCCCACAGCCTCTGTGCCATGAATAAACAAAACATTCCAGACGTTGGGAAACGCTGAATAACACCTTGCATAAGTCTTTAGGAAAGTTGCCTGGACAGTGCCAGTGTGAGAGCTCCAGAGCTGGCATGGGAGCACTGGGAAGGGCACACACCATCAGAGCTCCAGAGCTGGCATGGGAGCACTGGGAAGGGCACACACCATCAGAGCTCCAGAGCTGGCATGGGAGCACTGGGAAGGGCACACACCATCAGAGCTCCAGAGCTGGCATGGCAGCACTGGGAAGGGCACACACCATCAGAGCTCCAGAGCTGGCATGGGAGCACTGGGAAGGGCACACACCATCAGAGCTCCAGAGCTCCAGGAGCACTGGGAAGGGCACACACCATCATTGCTCCAGAGCTCCAGGAGCACTGGGAAGAGCACACACCATCATTGCTCCAGAGCTCCAGGAGCACTGGGAAGGGCACACACCATCAGAGCTCCAGTGCTGGCATGGGAGCACTGGGAAGGACACACACCATCGGAGCTCCAGAGCTCCAGGAGCACTGGGAAGGGCACACACCATCAGAGCTCCAGAGCTCCAGGAGCACTGGGAAGGGCACACACCATCAGAGCTCCAGAGCTCCAGGAGCACTGGGATGGGAGCACTGGGAAGGGCACACACCATCAGAGCATGGCAGCACTGGGAAGGGCACACACCATCGGAGCTCCAGAGCTCCAGGAGCACTGGGAAGGGCACACACCATCAGAGCTCCAGAGGGGAGGCAGGCAGGGAGCAGCCCTGGCCACAAGCACCTCTAATTCCTGCCCTAATCCCAACTCCAGCGCTCCCTCACCGTCAGGCACAGGCTTAGGGCCTTGGGTTTTCTGCCTATGAATAGAGGATAATCCCAACTGCTCACTTACCTGACAGGCATGGCTGAAGATTAATTTATATATACCCAGCACCCTGTCAACGTACGGCGTTATCCCCAGCAAGCACTAAGCATCCTCACTGCACACGCACCAGGGCAGCAGCAGATGGGGCATGTGGGGGGCAGGGGGCACCCCCCAGGGCTCAGCAGAGGCTCACCTTGCTCGGGGCCCTGGGAGCCCATGGAGGGGACGCTGGTGTTGAGCACATCGTTGACGGCTGTGTCGCAGTAGAGGCCCCGCTGCACGTCGTGCTCGCTGTCCGTCTGGTCACTCTCCTCGTGGCCACTGTCCTTCAGACTGTTCCCCTCCAAGTCCTTGAACGTGGAGCTGCTGGGGAAACACAGCTGTCACTCACTGGCTGGGACAAGGTGGCCCCTGACAGCACCAAGTGCCAAGGTGGCACTGCAGAGAGACCTGCGGGGATGGGAGGTCCCTGCCCTCCCCAGCACCCAGGGGTGCTGCCCAGGCATGGTGGGCTGGGGCAGGGACTGTGGGGGGAACACGCCCTGACTGGCACCTCTGCACCCCAAAACATAGCATCCAACCTGCGGGCTGCTCCTGCCCCTGGTGTGGTGTCAGCCTGTGGGTACCCTCAGGTCTTACAGAAGCTCTGAGTGAAGCAGGATTTGAAATAAAGTTTTAAAAATATACATTAAATGAGCTGTTTCTACAACTTGGCTCTCCCAGGTTGTACTACCTCATACTGAAGTTACACAAGAGCTAAACCCCATTTTTTTAGGTTATAAGCCAAATCCTAATCACTTCAAGCTTAAAAACAAAAGTCTTCCTGGAAACAGGAATGTCTTTTAATCATGATGATGCATTCTTATTTTTAAAAATAAACCAGTGATTCTGGGTCCAAGTTCATGCAGCTTTAAGGAAATCTGATACACAAACATCCTTGACAGCCTCTGCAAGCACAGCCACTGCTGGGAGGACCAAGGACTGAGCTGCTCCCAGATTTCCCCCAAGGGCTGAGCAGCTCCAACACCCCATGGAACGCAGCCCCCAGGCCAGAGGGATGGAGGAAGGGTGGCTCCTATGAAGACAAGCTGAGAGAGCTGGGATTGCTCATCCTGGACAATGCTCTGGGAAGATCTTAGAGCCCCTTCCAGTTCCTAAAGGGGACTTACAAAAAGGAGTAACTTTTTACATGGGCAAATAGTGATAGGACAGACAAAAAAGAGGGAGAGTGACTTTTTACACAGGCAGATAGTGATAGGACAGGGAGAAATGGTTTTAAACTGGAAGAAGAGAGATGAGATTTAGATATTAGAAAGAAATTCTTCCCTGTGAAAGAGGTGAGGCCCTGGCACAGGGTGCCCAAAGAAGCTGTGGCTGCCCCTGGATCCCTGGAAGTGTCCAAGGCCAGGTTGGACATTGGAGCTTGGAGCAACTGGGACAGTGGAAGGTGTCCCTGCCATGGCAGGGGGTTGGAACTGGGTGATCTTTAAGATCTTTATTTTCCAATGCCAACTATTCTGTGATTCTATGAAGAGCTGCATTTGGGACCCCAACACCCTGAGAGGGGCCATGCCCCAGGGCTCTGGGGTGCTGTGAGCAGCAGGGACACCTTGAGACTCACCTGCCCCAGGTGGCACAGCCATCGGGGTGTCCCTGGGGACATCCACTCTGTGCTCCTTCCACACCCAGCCTTGGCATGGGAAAACTCCACTCATTGGGAGGATCCACCTGCACCCACTTCTCCAAACTCTCTCACTGGCTGACTTGGTGTGAAACGTCAGTGAAAGACAGGGCCTGGGCTTCAAAGCCCCAAAGAGCTGGAGATTTTCATTACTTTGAAAAGCCCTTTTGTGTCTCCACGGAAACCAAGCAGACCACCTACCATCTAATGCTCTGCAAAAGTCACGAGGGGGGAGCTCTGAAATACATATAAATTGGTAAACCTTCAAACATTACCTTTTAAATAAAGATGTCCCTGTTGAAGCCGCTGACTTTGATTCCAGGTGACATCAAAGATTTTTAAGTTAAGAAAGCACTACAAATCTACAATTCATTTGTATGTGTGTAGATGAGCGAGAGAGGCAGGCAGACAACACAGGAAAAGTACAAATAGATTAATTAAGTGCTGGATTTGGGAAGATTCACTCACCAAAGATAGCAGAGCTACAGCATCTTCATAAAGGCAAAGGATGAAAATGATGCCACAGTACGTTACAGAAAGTATTTTTTGTTCTCAGATGTCTGCACAGCACTCCTGGCACCCGTTGTACTTAAGGTACAAGACAAAGGTAGAAAGCAAGGGGAACCGCTGTCCTACACGGAGCTGCTGCTCGTAACGCAGCCAGCCCGTGCCACGAGGCATTTATCTTCCTGCACTGAGCCAGACTGTAATGCAGCAGCCACACAACGTGCTTCCACGGCTGACACTTCTCTTAAGGATGGGCAGGTCTGGGGGAAGCATTTCCCAAACAATACAGCCTCGGAGTCAGCCCCGCTGCGGCAGGCCAGAGCGCTGTTTGCCTTTATCTTAGGTGTGAACCAGGAAAGATTAATAGATTTGGGGTTTTTTCAGTGTGCCTGAAGACTCTCTGGCGAGGGGCAGCGTGGCACAGGCCAGCCAGCTCTCACAGTCACATTAGCATCGTTAAACACCACAAGCCAGGCAGGCAAATACACCTGCCCTGGGCCAGCTGAACCCGCTCACAGCTCCCTCACTGCTCACACAATGCACTCACAGCTCCCTCACTGCTCAGGTTTTTAAGATGTAAACAAATGGGATCTCAGCCAGGCAGATAATTGGATATTTTTACTGCTCAGATCAGATCTCAACAGTTCAGGGCCGGCTTCTGCTCTCTGTAAAACCCTTGGTTCAGTGATGGCTTCTGCAGAGTCACCGAGCACAGCTGTGCTGGGGCACGGCCGTGGCCATGGCTTGCTCCCCACACACCTTGGCCGGGCCCTGGGGAGAGGAGAGAGGTGGGCAAGGAGCTGCTGGCCCCATCCTGCACCCTGGTGCTGTGTGGGGAGCTGGCCCTGCAGCTCCTGGGGAGGAGCACTGACCGTGCTGTGTCAGAGCCCTTCCCAGGAGGCAGCCCAACCTCCTGCCCCTGGGGTGATGCTCACCTCTGGGTTAACACAGCCCAGCGGGGTTCAGCTGGGTAACCCCAGCATGAAATTCCCAGAGACATTCCCTCACCACTGCCAGGCTCTGAGGGTAGCAGCATTTCACCCGAAGGGTTCTGTTTCCCCAAGGGTAACTGCCAGGTAGTAGTTGAACTACCTGATTGTTTCCTTTTACACATGGAAAAAATCAGCCTAGCCAAGTGCTGTTTGCCTTGGTACTCAAACTGAAACAGTGAGATAGAACCGTGAGCTGCATCCAACCCAATTACCTGCCCCCAAACAACTTGGGTTTTTTTTTTTACTTTTCCCCGCCTCACACGGCAGGGAGATCTCACTACCCAAATCTATCCTTTCATTCCTGTGCATTCAAATGGAATAAACTCCCAGAATTTTAAAGTTGTCAGGGTAACAGCACTCTGCCTCACTTACTGCACCTTCCCAGCGTGAAGAAGCCAAAGAAAAGGAAAAAAAAATATTTCCTTTATTGCAAAGCATGAGCAATGGGACTTAATGGGAAGTAAGTACTGTTTTAAAATCAAATTATTACTCTTGAAAAGTTTTGCATATTAAAATAAGCAAGTAGTTTATAAGGCAGTATGAAAGAACATTAAACCCTTGGGATTTGGCTGGGCAAAGCCAAGCCCTTCAAGCAAGCCTACGTACCTTTTTATTAAATGAGCTCTGCTGTTCACGTAGTTGGAATCAAAGGAGTAGTTTTCAGTCTGGAAGGAGGAAAAGAAAACGGAGATGGTTACAAGTCTGATTTCTCCATGACTGGGAAGAGTCAGGTTTGCAGGGCCAGGATGAAACCCTGTGAGAGGGAAGGAGCATCCCATGATGGCACAGGCCCCTGAGAGCAGGACAGAGACAGGCATGGAAAAACCTGTCGGTCTTTCCACCAACTTTCACCAAAAAAAAAGGCTGGCTGGTGACCACAGAACAATTTGCAGAGAAGAAACAATGTGACTATGCTCTGTTACAAAACTAATTGCTTTTAATTCCCTGATGGACTCAGTTCTGTGTGTGTCAATTTGACTGAAAGTTCAAAAGGTATTTTTCTTATTAGTGTATAATTAACATGTTAAAATATTTATTGCACAGATATGTAAATGCCAGCAAGGTAATCCCCTGCCAGAGAATTTAATGTGGGCACTTTTCTTTGTTTTACATCATTTCATTTGCAGAGACAGTGGGCTCTGTTATTAATAAAAAAGCAAACAATGGGCGACATGCTTAAAAGTTGGAGGGGAGTAAAAGAAGGGGAGAAAAGTCAAAGGAGTTGTTATTTGCAAGCAAAATCCACTAACTCATTCTGCACTTGAAACACCATCTTTTAACCTCAGATCACACAGCCCCAGGGTTCTGGTGCTGGCAGCAGGTAAGGAGCAAAAAAAATCAACCACAAGGTAGGGGAGAGGGCAGGGGGAAAGCCAGGAGACCGTGGTGGGAGCCCTCAGGGGGCACGTGGTGGGAGCTGTGTGGTGGGACCTGGCAGGATGCAGTGGCAGGTACATGGTAGGATGTGATGGGAGATGCTTGGTGAACCACAGCCGTGGAACATGGTGGAGGGATCTGCACAGCCTGGCCAGGATCCTTCCTGCACTTCAGGGACCCCTGAGGATGCAGGATCTTGTACAAGTCAGGCACTCCAGAACCCCAAAGTCCCCCCAGACCCGCAGGGAGCCCACCTGGGCTCCCACCAGCACCACCCCTGGCCCTGGGGATGCTCCTTGCCCCCTGAGCAGCAGAAGGAGCAGCCTTTGCTCTGCTCTCCTTCCTCGAGGACAACAGCAGCATCCTCCCAGCACAGAAATGGGAACATCCACCTGCCCCACAGCCCTGCCCTGCCTTCTCTCTGCCACGCTCCTCCTCGCCCCAGCCCCGTGGTTTTTCTCCTTCCCAAAGAGCCGCTCTGGGATACTATGGCCTGTTTTTATGGCAATTATGAACATGGTAAAAATAAATGCATGCATCTTTAATGTCTCAATAAATAAAGGAAAGCAGAGTCTGCTGCTAACGTAATCACAATGGCAGGATGCAGGGAGTGGGGCCACTGCAGCAGAGCCGAATGTGAAATCCAATCGTACCCCAGCAGAGGTTACACGGCTCTGCCAAGATCATAAAGCAGAGGCAGCCTTGGTTAAGTGTAACCTTTTCTGAAATACAGCACAATATCTAATTTACCAAACAGGAACCTCCCAGAGAGAAACACGCGAGGAGCAGCGAGCCGGGGGAGTTGGCCTAGCACTCAGCACAGCTCCGTTATTACTTTCACACAGTAATTACTGCTGGAGAGTCACACTGGAGATTTACTGCACAAACTACTGGTCCCTGCAGTTCCTGCATCCCTGGTCCTGCTGGATGACTTTGATGCTTAGAGCTCAGGAGCAAACAGACACACGGATTTTCAAAGCACGACACCCAGGAACCTCAACACCACAGAGAACACCTGACCCTGTGTTTGTCCATCAGCCCCAGGGCTGCCATCCCAAGGGGCTGGATGCCACCCCACAGCATTGCCCCCAGGCAGCCTCACAGCAGCCCCCAGCCCTGCAAGTGAGCTGAGAGCAGCCAAGCAATGGAGGGCAGAAGGGACAGGAGCCAGTTTTGGGACAATCCTCACAGAGTGGGGAGCCCCCCCGTCACCCAGCACTGGCAGATGTGAGAACAGCTCCCACAAGCCCAGAGCCTCAGCTGGCTCTATCCCTGCATCCCCAGCCCCACCACCACGCCCAGCAGCAGGGAGACCCCCTGAACCCACCCCTGCCTCCATCACTTCCATCCCTATGCGTGCACAGCTCAGCCCTGGGAAAACCAGGAGAGGAACAGCTGGGTGAGAGGATGCAGACAGCAAATTTCAATATATACAGGTACACTGAAGAGCTTTAAAACACTCAGAGCATGGACACTGCATCGCTAAGCCTTCAGGGGCAAAGGAATACCCAAGGTCATCCACAGGGAAAGACTGACCACTGCCACCTAAATCCCACAGGCTGAGCAGACACCACACGTGCTGCCATCAAACTGTCACAGCCCAGACACAGACCTGGCACTAAATCCCCCTTGGACCACCATCACCAGGAGCTTTGCTATTGACTTCAAACCAAAAACAAAGACCATATCCTGGCTCAACTCATTCACCAATGAGCCAATTCCCCATGACTTATGTTCCATGGACTGGAGTAACGTCCCTCCCATATATTCCCTGCTCAGTTCCCTGTGTGCCCCTCCTCAGGGTGCTCTGCACCACGCCACTGATGAGGCTCCAACATCCACACAGAACAAGAGGGTTCCTGGGGGGCTGGACACAGCATCCGTTCCCAGGCTTGGAATTCCCCCACCACTGGACGCAGCACAAGTAATGATAATTACTTCCAGATTTCAGACAAAACAAGGAGTGACATGGCCACAAGGATGGGAAATCCTCTTCCCTGGGTCTGCACCCTCGGAGGTGAGAGCTGCCTGTGCTGCCCACACTGGCACAAGGGTGGGCTGTCCATCCTTCCTGCACTAGCACACTCCCTCCAGCCCAGTTCCTTTACTTAGCCATGGGATTATCTGTCAAGGTTATCTCCATGCAGACTAGGGGATCAAAACAGAAAAATAAAAAAGAAATGAGATTTTTCATGGAGAAGGGTTGCTTTACAGCTTGCATTATTCAATCAAAGTTCACTTGATTTAATTCTAGTTCATCCTGCAAGGTGCAACCACTTACAAACAGAGGCAAAATGATGGGAAAGGAGAGCATCTTCGACATGTCAACATTTTAATTGGGAAAAGATCCACTCCCTCTCTTAATGAGACCCAAAGAACAAAGTTAAAGCACAAAAAAGAGGGAAAAGGTAAGGCTGGCTGGCACCGATGAAAGTGTGCTCTTCATCAAGTGCATCACTGAGAGGCTGGCCCTCATCTTCTTCATTATTTTGGCAAAAGCAAATGAACTGTCACTTTCTCACTAATCAGCATCACTCCTGGAGAAATCAAAGGGGAGCCCAGCCCCAAGTCCAGCCTCTCCTTCCCATGTTCAGAGCCAGGCACAGCAAGGACCTCCCAAACATGCTGCCAGCTCTTATCTCCTGCTCCTTGTCACTGAAGAAAGGATGCACACACTTGCCATGATCAGCCCCACAGCCTCTGTGCCATGAATAAACAAAACATTCCAGACGTTGGGAAACGCTGAATAACACCTTGCATAAAGTCTGTGACCTCAGCCTGCATTTCTCCAGGAGGAGAGAAACCCTGCTGTCCTCCAGGCTCGGGATTTGCTTTCCAGATGCAGATGTGTTGGTGTCAGTGTCATCAAAAAGAGCCCTGGCTTGGCATACAGCTTACCAGTGCCTAATTTGAAAAACACTTTTAACCACTGCCTTAGCAACACAAATACAAATATAACAACAGACACACTCTGAATCGAGCAATCAGGAGGGAAATATCAAACTTTCTTTTTTTTTTTCCCCTAGCGGTTGCTTTTGGTTGAGGACTGCCAATTCCATTAAATTAAAAATAAAAAAAATATGTACAAACGTCAGTACAACTCTTCTTGACCTGGATATCGACGGGGTGACTTCCCCAACAGCAAAAGGTCTGTTAGCAACAGGGCACTGCTCTAACGACTGCTCACTCTCTGCCTTACAAACAGAAATAAACCCTGCTGGATCCAAGGGCAGTTTAACAGGAACTAATGCAAGTGCCAGCAGAAAGGTCAGCGGGCTGCAGCAGCTCCGGGCACGGCCAGCACTGTGGACTGCTGGAGAAACAGAGGATGCTGGCTGGGCTCAGTCCCCAGGGTGGCAGGGATGTGTCCTGGGCCCTGCCAGCAGGCTGGGATCAGCACAGCCATTCCCTGCAGCCTGCTCGCCTCAGGGCAGATGCCTGGCATCTGGTTCTTTATCACCCTTCCCTCTTTGCAGCAGTTTCAGACGGGGGATATTTTTCCAGCCAAACTCCAGAGAGGTGACAGTCCAGGTTTCTCCACTGCACGTGGATCCAGGCTCTCGATAAAGGGTTTGGTTCCTCAGCCCACACATCAGCCTGCAGCAAAGTCCATGGTTGTTTGGAGCTGGGCCCATCTCTCCCGACCCGAAGTGACAGGTATCCATCCATCTGCCAGCCTCTGCCTCGGAAGACGGCTCTAAAGCATCTCAACACAGAGGTTTTTTGCCCTTCTTCTCACTTCAGGGTGAAAACATTTCTATCTTTCCACAAATTATTGTAAACCTGCCGCAACCTCCTGCCAAAGCATGTAGGGACTCTTCACAAAATCAGCTTCATAAAAATGACACATTTAGCACCACTTTTTCAGGGTTATCCCTTGAGCCTTTTTTTCCCCTACATGCCTTGTTAATAAAGCTTGCATGTCACCCTTTATTATTAAAAAACAAAGCGGACCTTTCTCCAAGGCTGCAATGTGCATCTCTCCTTTTGGGTTTCACAAAATCCTCCAGAAACACGCGACGGCTCCTCATCCTCTGCATCAAGCTGCACATCTCCACCCGGAGCACCAGTCTCCTGACTTTCCCTCTGTGCTGCAGGCATCACTGAGGACCACAGAAATGGCAAATTGTTCCCAAAAATCCACTGGGCCTCCCTGGTGGGAAGGGTAGGGCTTGTAAGACCGCTTCTCCTGGTCCTTCTGTATCCTCAGTCCTGTTCTCCATGGGCCACTCAATCACAGGCTCCAGCATCTGCAATAGAACTGATGCTGCCTATTAGGAGATCTCACCAGCATTTAATTCTTATGGTTTGAATTATATTGTGGGTGATACAGACCAACTGCAAATTAAATAAGAACGCTCCAGCTGCACTTGGGAAACAGTGAAAATTTCAAAGTAGGGACCAGGTCAAATGAAGTACGCATAAGCCAGGAGGGAAAGTCATTATCATTTAGCAAGCTGCTTATTTAGCCCATGGGAAATAAGGAAGCGGTCTGAGACTCCTTCCCACCAGGAGCAGGCGCAGCAGGAAACCCCACGGAGCTCTGGGATGGAGCCCCACGGCCCGGCAGGCACAGCCAGGCTGGTGCTGCTGCTCTCACACCCAGGGACACGGCTGGGCTCCCTCTGTCCTCGGCAGGACAGCCATCAGCTCCAGCTGCCATCACAGAGGATGGCAGGAGAGATTCCCCGTCGTGTGTGTGTAATCAGCCCCATGCTACTGGCCCTCACCTGCCCCAGAGCGTGGGCCAGGGGCCAGCAGCCGTGACCAGGTGCGGTGCCTGACCCACGTGAGGAGCTCTGCTCCTCCTCTCCCCGCTCCCCACCAGCTCCACCGACGGCACCTCCAGCACCACAGCTGTGCACATCTGGGGAGATGCCAGGCAGACCCCTCCTTCCCAGGTGCTGATTCTCCCACACTGGCACCTCCTGCCATGGCAGGTGTCACAGGTTTGAGAGCAGCAGCAGCCCGAGGCTTTGGGTTAAACACCAGTGCAAACTCCACCCGAATCGTACTGGGGCTTCCACCACGGGGGAAAATCAGCAAATGCCAACAGACCTAGTGGGGGCAGCCATGCCCAGGTCACACCAAGGAAGCCACCACCCTGTCCCCTGACAGCCAAGCTGTGCTGTGGCTCTGAGACCCCTGCAGGGTCAGCGCCTTTGGAAAGGACCCATCCGGCCCCTGGTGTCCATCAGTAGCTCCAGCCACTCCATGGGCACTGGAGCAGAAGCCAGGGGAGGGGGCAGAGGACCAGAGGACACTCCTGTAACTGCCAACAGCCCCAGGCAAGACAGAAGGAAAACATGAAGCAATTCAGCTCTTAAAGAGTATTTAAGAGCCAGTCACCTGGAAGAGCTGAAAGGACCTGACCTCTGGCATCTCCCTCTGCAGCCCTCTGCCCACACCCAGCTCACTGACAGAGCTTCCCATGCAGGAGACTGCAAACTGTGAACTACCAACGTAGTGTCTCTGGGAAAGTAAGTGCATTTAGCATCTGATATTGATGTTTTATAATTAGATGTAATACAGCAGATCATTTTCCTGCACTTGATCAATGAAACCAGGGTTGGGTTTGGGGTTAGGCTGTTTTGCAGACACTGATTGCTACTGGAGCAGTGCCTGGCTCACTTCAGCAGGAACGAGCAGAGACGAGGATGTGCAAACACAGCATCCATTTAGATTTACTATCCCCGAAATATAAACAGAATATTTATTTCTGGCCTTTTAAGTAGTAATTCCAAATTTAATGAGGTACAATGAACATTGCTCAGAGCCAGACTCTATGGCTACTTAACACCACCAAGCCTCTAATTACTACTGCAGCTAAAATAAAGGGCATTTCGTTATGATGGACATTATTAAACACTGAAGGAACTGAGTCCAGCCTCCATTTTCTCTTGATGAAATAAAAAGCATTGCAGAGAAATCACTGAGAGAGTTCATCCTTTAGCATCACTCCTCTCATCAGACTAAGCAGCAGTATCAAGCCAGACTGTACAGTGCAAGCATCCCACTAATCCACACTGAACTCCTGTCCCCTCCCCAAATAAATACAGGCTGTGTCATTTTTTGTTTGAAAATTGATGGGAGGCAAAAGAAAAGCTGCTTTTGAAAAAAGGTACAGGACTAAAATCCCAGATTGAATCCAGGAGCAGCAACACACAACAAAGCCAAAATTACACCCCACAAAGCCACAAACCATCACCCGCTTGGATTTGTCATCAGATCAGAAATCTACAGTACGGTTATGAAGAGCAAAAATCCTAAAACACCTGCCTTACATTCATATGGTATCTTTAACCCCAAAACTTTTTGGGGGCCATGGCACAGGGCTCCCTCCATTGGAACCATCACAGCAGATGCCTGCTCGGCACCACCCCTCAAAATCCATTGAAAAGCAAAATACTGACCCAAAAGTGGGGCAGGCTTTCTAGGCAGGAGCATACAGACACATTCTCACAAGAGCAGCCAGGAGGCCAGCGATCCTCTGGCAGCCCAGTGCTCCACCCCTGGCTGGGACAGGAGGGATTTGGGGGCAGCAGGGGCAATGCCCCCCTCCCATGTGCCCACTGATGGGCAGGGGGCTGAGCTTGCCAGCCCCCTGGGGCACAGCCTTCTGCACAGAGCTCCTGCCTCCACGTGCCAAGGAAAACTCCCTGCAGGGATATAGCAGCCAATAAACCTAATAGAAGGGGGTTTTCCCATTACCTATACCTGGGACTTTCAGATGTCTAATGGATCCACACATGCAGCTCCCAGCCCTCCCTAAGCAGTGCAAGAAACAATCTGGATCTAATCAGCAGGCCCAGGGTGATGGGGCATGACTTAAGAGATTTGTTAAAAAACCTTTCAGAACTGTCCTTTCCCTGCCTCCTGCCATTAGGAATGAAAACAAATATAACAGAAGAACCTTTTTTTAAATGTTCCCATCTCTAGGGCTAAATAAAACTCCCTGTCATTCACCTTCTGGAGTGGCAGGTCAGACCAATGTGTTTTGTAGGGAACAGGAGAAATCACAGATTTGTCACTGCAAAAAGAAGAAGGGAAAAAAAAAAGGAAAAAGAAAAACCAAAACCCAAAAATCGTTGCAGCTGAGTTAAAAATAGGGAAGGCGTGAGATGCTGCTGCCAGCTCGGCACATCAGAGAGATGGGATGCCCGGGCTGCACCCCTGAGCATGCACGAGCCCTGGGGCAGCCAGGGGGCACAGGGACCTTGGCCCTGCCCCATTTTCCAGTGCAAACCCCATCTCTTCTGATTTTTGGGCAAGCAGACAGAGCTTCCTTCCCACCCTACACACCCCCCAGTCATCTTCCTCCCACGGCTTCACCAGAGGCCAGATCTGGCCCCACACATGCCCCTGGCACACGGTCACGGGCATCCAGACCCAGCTCTGGAGTGGGACCTCTGCACCAGCAGCTCCTGCCTGGCTTCAGCTCGAATCCCCCCACACTGGCAGATAATCAAACCAAGACAAACACTGGCCTGCATGCTCATGGTGTTATCATGCACATTGTTTATCTGGAATTGCATGGGAAGGCTTGCAATCAGGATAGCCTCAGGCAGCTCCCACTCAAAGCCTCGAGGGGATTTTGCTCACAACAAAACTCTTTATCAAAACCAGTTTTCCCCTATTTGAATTTTTTTTTCCCTACTTGGGCAGAAAAATGCAGCTCTCCAGCCCACAAAATTACCCTGCAGCCATGAGACTGGCAGCAAATCTGAGCAGGACTGGCCTTCCTCCCACTGCCATCGTGTCTCACCCTGTGTGGAGAGTGGATGTGAAGCCTGGCTTTGCTCAGCTCAGCCCCTCTCAGAACCCACTGCCTCCCAAAGGTGCCACCAGCTCCAGCATCCCTGGGGCCACAGCCCTTCCTCCCCTCTGAGCCATGCTGCCAGCTCTGGGGCAGCAGAAACTGAGGAATTCAAGCTAACAGGAGCCTGTGTTCTCCCAGAACAAACCGTAGGGAAATGAATGACAACACAGGGCTCACCAGAAGAGGAGATCTCAGTCTGGCACTAGCTGGATGCCCTTTTCCATCCCCAGCCTGCCCTCTCCCCTGCCCACAGCCACCCCACATTATTAACAGCCTGGTAAACACAGCCCGTTGGTTATTACAAAGATGCCAAAACCTTACTACTTCTTGTTCCTTCCAGTTAATGTACCATAGCCGAGGATAAATTGCTATTACAAGGAACTAAAAATAAAAATGTTTCAGAGGCCATAATTGGCTTGTCTTGTTGGGCTTTTTAAGGAGCCAAAGTACCAGTTCCAGGCTATTAGCCCTAAGGTTGTAGGAGAATAGTATAAAATATTTCTTCATTAAAACCCTACCTTCTCCATAGAGGTGTTTTTCTTTAGGGATTTTTTCCTCCTTTCCTTCTTTCTCTTTTTTTATTCCTCCTTTTTTATTATTATTATTATTATTTTCTTTTTAAAAGACATGCATTATCAAATGAGCTTTAGTTAAAAGAGGGCTTTGAAAGCCCAGAGGTGATATAAATAGACAGAGCTCAGTGCAGCTGGAGAACCAGCCAGAGCCTTCACTCATCTATTCAGGTCATTTTTCTACAAAACTTATGTAATATTCCTCAGTTGCATCCATAATCTTGGGTCATTTTTAATAATCAGCACCAAATCTTGCAGTCCTTGGGGAGACAGTGCTGTGTGCTGGAAAGCACCCAGCCCACTGCTGTGGGACAGGACCATCACCACCACAGGCTGAAATCCACTACAAGGCCACCAAGGGTGCCCAGGGTGCTCCCTGAGATGGGGACTATGAGTTTTTTTTTTGATGCCCTTTGGTTATTAAGAGCTTTAGTTACCACCACTACTCAATATCAGCAACAACCACGACAATCACGGTTTTGTTTTTGGAGAGAGCCAGGAGTTGGGTTCCATGATCCTTGGGGGTCTCTTTCAGGTCAGGATCTACGATTCTATGAGAACTAAATCCATTTATTCAGCAAAACCCTGCTTTCAAAAGCAGCAGATGCTCCGCTGAGCGGGGACGCGCGCTTTGGCACCTGCTGTCCTGATGACGGTGGTGGCGATGCATCAGCAAAACAGCTATAATTCATGGTCACAACTTTAAAACTGGCTTTAAGTCCTTGTGGAGCCTGCTCCCACTGACAGGAGCACCCTGGGACTGCCCTCAGCACTCGCACGGAGCCGGGCATGGCAGGGACCTCTCAGTGACAACAGCCAGTGCAGCACAGCATTACAATAAATAACGAAAATATCGGTAAGGATGCTGATCAATTTCTTGGTAATATGGCCCAGGAGGGGGAGCACAGCAGAAAAATTACAGCAGAGCCTCTAACCCCCTGCTTTTTCTCAAAGACAAGGTTGGATGACACATTTCTCTGTGAAACAACAACCCAACAGGTATTTACTACTTTTATTTTGTGATGTGAAGGTTGCTGCTAAAAGAAGACTATTTCTGTTAGGTACAATTGCTATTTTTTGATAGTGTCTCAGCAATACCTTGTTAAAAAGGGCAAAACAACAGTTATTAATTACCCTAATTAACCCAATTCATAAGACACATTTGTGTGGCTGTCATGACAACTGCTTTGACTAACTTGCCAAGAATAGCTTAGCTGTCCATTCAAATAAATCCCTGATAATTACTAGTCTAGTTTACTGGGCTTCTGTGATAATAATAATTAGTGCTACTGTACAAAAGGTCACGCTAAACAGTTTATGAATGATGCATTTCGCATGGTGATTACATGAGTCACCAGCATCCAGCAAATGGACACAGCCACATCTCCAACATGGAGAGCTGTGATGAGATGGGAGCTGCTCTGCCTGCAGACAGCGTGGCAGCATCAGAGGGAGACAGAAAATACCCATGAGTTGGGTTGAGGCAGGACAGGCACCAACCCGCCTCCCCAACCACTGCAGTGGCCAGCTGGCCACCACAGGAGATGGTCCTCCAACAGAGGCACTGGGAAACACCTAAAAGCTTCCAAGCCCAACCTGTCACATGTTGGTACCTCACCTCACCACCTC
Organism: Leptocoma aspasia; assembly: GCA_013399835.1. Taxonomy (NCBI): domain Eukaryota; kingdom Metazoa; phylum Chordata; class Aves; order Passeriformes; family Nectariniidae; genus Leptocoma; species Leptocoma aspasia. Next base: position 276,799 of record VXAX01003680.1, on the reverse strand, counting down.
ATTTCCCTCCCTGCCAAGGACAGATGCTCACGGATCATCTGTCTGGTTTTGGCATGCTTCCACGAGGAGGTTTAGGATCAATGACAAAAGGGGGGTTAGATCACCTGGGGTGGACAGTCCCAGCCCTGTCTTCACCCTTGCAGGAAGGAGCCCTCCACCTTGCAGTCTGGGTGTCTCCACAAGGAGCTGCAGCTCCAGCACAGCCTGCAGCCAGGGACTGTCCTGTGGGCACTGCTCAGCCCAGCACTGCTCCTCCTGAGGCTGCTGCTGCCTGCAGAAGGAGCTACCACCTCCCCCAGGACCTGCCTGTGCTCCTGACTGGGCTATGCTCTCATTCACCTTCACAACAGCAAACCCAGGCCAGTCAAATGTCATTTTAGCTTTGCCGAGGTTTATTGGTGAAAACTGATCTGTGGGATTCCCTCAGGCTAAACCTACACAGAGGCAAGAGAGGATGGGACCACACAGCACCCACACTGAAAAATCCTGCACAACCCCAGGGCAGAGGGGCAAGGATGGACCCAGGACACTCACTTCTAATACAGAGGACAGCTGCCAGCTCTGTGGAAATCTATGAAATCACTCCATTTAGAATAAATTCTGCTTAAATACCACATTCGGTCTTCATTTTCCGTGCCTCGCTACCTATCACAGAGGCATCTGCACGTAAACAGGGTCTTAATCAGCAAATATTTCTCTGCTAGGGCCCCCTCCTCCCCTGAACTTGCAATTATTCTCATTGATTGACTTTAAGAGAGCCCCGTGCACCTGCCTGGAGCTGCCACGCGCCGAGCAAACACGGGAACAACGCCGGGCTGGCTGCAGTCATCACCGGGGCCAGCAATTGCCCTGTCACACGTGGCAGGTTATGGCTTCAGACTGGAGGCAGCAAGGCCAGATGAACGCTTAAAACGTCGTCACAGTGTGAAAAGCGAGGATGTAGAAACGACACCTCCTTTCTCAACAAATCTGTTCCCCGAGCATCTCCCAGCTCCGTGAAGAATTCATCTCATTAAGGCTGAAGAGCCAACAGAGCCCTTGGAGGGGTGACATGGGCTTGTGTCCTCTCTGCCTGCCAAAAGAAGTGCTGATGGGGAATTGTTAGATCTGGGGAAAGATGGATTTGAGGTCCCAAAGGGATTTCAGCGCTGGACCCTGAGCCCGGGCTGAGCCCAGGCTCGCCTGCACATCCTCTCCATTTGTAGTCAAAAGTACATGCCAGAAGATGAGGTGCTTTTATCAGACCAAAAGGAGAAATTAGGGAAACCTGATGCCGAGCAGAACATTCCCCAGTTTTCCCAAGTGAAGTTTGCAGCTCAGCTCAATATGTTAGTGCCTAATGAAGGTTTCCCCCATACTCTGCAGGGTACAATCACTCTCCTCCTAATGAGCATGTGTTAATGGCATATTAATGCTGACAACAACTAAGTGCAGAGAACAAGAGATGAACATATTCCAAAATTCATCTGTTCTCTTCCCCAAACAAAGGAACCCATCGCGTGGCTGAGCAAGCCCAGGGGCCTGTGGCTCCCATGATGCTGCCAGCTCTGGTCCAGGGGCTAGGCAGGGGACACAGAGCCTGGATGGGACCCAGCCTGGCTCTCTCACTGACCCAATCCCCACAATCAGTTGTCCAGAGAGAGCTCTCAGCCCAAGAGTGGTCCTGCCCCTAGACACAGCCACCCTGGGGGCTGAACAGGGAGGCAGAGGAGCCACTCCCCAACGCCTGACAAGTGTTTCACAGGGCAGACAGGTCTGGGTGCTGTGTCTGAGCCAGCAGCGTGAGCATTTGCTCACTGAACGTCGCCTAAGCTGGGTCCCTGCCAGAGCATCCAGATGTGAATCTGAATATGAAAAGTCCAGGAGGGAGCAGGTGACAGAGGCGCAGGCGTGGGCTCCGAGCCCCATCCGGGTGCCGGCGTCCCAGCCCATCTGCGTTTGTCTCAGCGAGTTTACACAAGCTCTCAGGCATGGAAAAGAACACACATAATGGGTGTTTTCCTGTTTTTTCATCTTCACTTGTGAAAACAGCTCCCAAAACCCTGACAGCTCCCCAAAACCAGCATCAGTCTGCCGCAGCATGGGCTGCCCACCACCAGGCACTGCAGGGAGGAGGAAGCCTAATTCCCTAACTGTCCAACTTCCATGTGCTCCCACCATCACTTACATTTACATTTCCAGATCGATAATCGATGCTAGAATCAATAACAGGGAATTTAGCTACATTATAAAAACAGTAAAATCAGCCAATACTGAGAAATGACTATTGAGTCCTGTGTTTTCTGTACTCACTTAGTCTAATAACGGTGAATGATATTTTCCAAGTACATTATTCAGCAATAAAACCACCAAATTATTTGATCTCTTTCTAACCTTTATGATTTTAAGCACTCTTTTTGACCCAGATTGAATGAGGCAACATCTGCAGAGCCTTTCACAAAATTGTACTCAGTGTGCACTATTGTAGGTCTGCTGCCAAAGATAAATGTTATTATTTTAAAGCCATCATCCTTCTAATAGATGAGCAAACACACTGCATTAGCATAGCCTGCAGAGCTCGAGCACGGGTGAGAAAATGCCAGAGGGGTTTCACTTAATGGAATTTTACATACCTGACTCAGGATGGGTTAATGCAATCCACCAACACGGGAATTTTAAAACCTGCCCTGTGGCATACACCTGCCATTACAAACGATGGTATAATCCAGCAAGCTCCAGATCCCCATGAGAAACGTGAAGGATTCACACCCAGACCTCAACAGGCTGTTGAGAAGAGGACCTCATCTACAGATGGCTCTCCAGCACTCCTTGACCTACACGGTTTATCAGCCACCTGTCTGTCCTGGTTACCTGTGGGTGCTCAGTGTCCACAGAGGGTGTAGGAAGTGCAGTACCTGTCACACACCTGCCTGCTGCAGCATCAGCTGCGCCCCAGCCTTCCCCAGGCCTAGGAGAACTCACTGAAATTCCATGTGAAACAGGGAGACACTTCAAGGCTCAGCACTATTCACTTGTCCAGCTGACATAAGCCATTGCTTCACTCCAAATTTAGACAAGGAGCTAGAGGGAGACACTGAAGCAGAGATGTTGTGCTGTCTTCTCCAGCAAACCCTCCAACAGGTGCCACAGACAAGCTCTGCCTCAGCAGGAACAGTGAAATTGGGAGCTGCCAGCAGCCTCAGTGTCCCTTTGCCAAGCCCTGGGTGAGGCTCTGCTGGGGACAGTGGGGACTGGAACTGTGGGGTGCCCCAGGGGACAAGTCCCAGCACAGCCCTGCCAGGGCAGTGCTGCCTGCAGAGCACCCCACCAGCTCCTATTCAGAGCACGCTCTAATTTGAGTTATAATTACACTTATAAGTACACAGATTACAACTATTTATGCTACAAATAAGACCATCCTGTATTTTAATTAACAGAAAATGATTGGAACTCAACTATAGCCTCTACTGGGAACAATATCTAATAATTTATTGAAGCAAGGCCATGCCAGCCCCACAAGCAGCCTGGCAGGAGAGGGGGAGTGGGCAGGGCTGGGGGTCCCACCCATCTGAGCCCTCACACAAGAGCAGGAGCTGCTGCCAGAGTGGACAAAAGGTGGAGAGAGAGGGCTCGCAGGAGAGAGGGAGGAGAGAGGGCTCCTAGGAGAGATGGAGGAGAGAGGGCTTGCAGGAGAGAGGGAGGAGAGAGGGCTTGCAGGAGAGATGGAGGAGAGAGGGCTCCCAGGAGAGAGGGAGGAGAGAGGGCTCCCAGGAGAGAGGGAGGAGAGAGGGCTCCTAGGAGAGAGGGAGGAGAGAGGGCTCGCAGGAGAGAGGGAGGAGAGAGGGCTCGCAGGAGAGATGGAGGGCTCATCCCTGGACAGGCTGCAGGCAGAGCCTGGGGATGGAAGCAGGCAGGGCTCTGCCCTTGCTGGCTGATGGGAATTCAGGAAAGACCTGAGCAGGGCACAGTCAGTGAGGGCAGGAGCCCAAGGAGCTGGAAGGGCACCTGGCTGAGGAGCTTCTCTGGCTCAAAGCCCTCAGGAGGGACTTCAGGAAATGGCAGCTGGAAAATACAGCTCTTCCACCCAGCCAAGCAGATGCACACAAGGTTATTCAAAGGCTACTGCACTTGGCCTCAGTGATGCCTCTGCATCAGCACGTGCTGTATGTAAAGAAAATGAGAAGGAGAAACCACACAGTTCAAATCACTCGATACAACACAACTTCACTTGGACACTGCTGTAAGAAAGCCACAAAGCACCATGCAAGACTATCCTTTCGATGAGATAAAAAAAAAACTTACTAGAAATCTTTCCCAATTTAAGAGAAAATTCTTATCTGCCATGTAAATATAGTTGCAAAAGCTTTTTCATAGCCTTCACGAGTTATGCATTAGAAATATGCATCAGAAATTCAAATTTTCCAAGAGGAAATATTTAAGGAATCTACCAACCCAAACCATTCTATGATTCTATGAAAACAAGAGGAGTCTCTCCACTTCCAGTAAAAGTGAACCATAAAACCCAAAGCAGTAGCATAAAAACAAATGAGATGTATCTCATTATATGACATATTATATACTCACATAATTAGGTGCAATATGCAATAATTCTATACACACTTTTTGTATGCACAGGGACACAAGTGTGAACATGGCAGCTTTAGGTTAATGTTTCAACCTGATGATCTTAGAGGTCTTCCCCAACCTAAATGACTCTGTGATTCTATGTAGTATATCACAAATACAAGATCTAGCATACAGTATGTAATATATAACAATATGATCATATCCACGGGAGCACTCAGGTCTTGCTGTTAGATACAAGCAGCTACTGCCACACCAGCTCTAATCCTGCATTGACTCTTAGAGCAAACCCCTTTGGTGCCTCCTGAGCAGGACCTTACCACAGGCTAGAAAACACCTGGAAAGCCCAAAGGGCTGCCAGGATGGGGTCGCAGCCCCAAATCACCAATACAAAACATGTCTTGGTTACTGGGGAACTTGGCCATGTTCAGCTCTTAGCTGAACTCAATCTTAAATGCCTTTTCCAACCTAAATGATTTGATGATGTTGGGAAAAGCCAGAGAGTGTTGAACTAAGGGATTGCCTAAGACCCAGGGAGCGTGGCGTGGTTTAACATGAATGGGAGCTGGTGTATTTATCTCTGTTGCAAGGTATTCAAGTGAATTTCTCCATACAACAGCCTGGAGCGATTACATTAAAAGATGTATAATTTGGTTAGGCTGACCTCAGAGTGGAATAAAGAGCTGCTGATTTCCATAATGTCAGCCTCTGACACTCAGAGAGGTCAGGGAACCTACAGCGATACCCAAAACACTTTGGGAGTAGTTAAGCTGAGAGATCTGCTGGGATCTGGAGTGAGCAGGGACAGCAGTCAGGGAGGTGCAGGGGTCCCACCCCACCAGCTCTGCTCCCTGGCAATGCAGAGTGATGCTGGCTGCCCAGGCAGGCACCAGGAGCCGTCCCCAGGGAGGGGACAACCAGGGGATGCCTAAAGCTGGGAGCATCTCTCCTGTCTGGGGGGCTGCTGCAGGATGAAGCTGGGGCTGGCTCTGGGCAGGGCTGCTCAGGGAGGGCAGGAGCAGAGCCCTGACCCAAGCTTGCCCGTCACGGTGCGCGCCACGTCGCAGCCACAAAAAAGTGCTGAGTTACAGTGACCTCCCAAGGAGAAAACAAGACTGGCAACGCTGCCTGCAAAGTCAGCCTTCCCACCAGTGGAACATCATCTCTGATAATGCTTTAATTATTATCACTCCTTAAAACAAGCCTCGTGTCATCAGCCTGGCCTGTCTCGACACCGCAAACTTTCTCCGCGTTGGAAATCATCTCCTTTTCTCCCCTTTTTCCCTGCTCTATACACAGTATTACTCAGAAGCAAGCCAAATCCCTTCCAATTATATATCATGACGTTTCCCCAGCGCTGCACTAAAGCAAGGCCCTTCACTTCTAAATGGCATGGTTTATAACAAATTGTCTGTTATACCAGACAGAAACTGATTTCCTCAAACCCAGCATATTAAAGTGAGTACATTCATTCTGGTTGTAACACACAAAATGTGATTATAACAGACACTTTGGGGGCTTTTTAAGGCTAGCGGAGAAGAGGAGGATAAGCTGGAGGGGAAGAAAGAATTGACAAGTAGAGAAATGACAGAGAAAGAGAAACAGCCACGCTGATTTCATTTCTTACAAAACAAAAATCTTTGTGTGTTGTAGAAATGTGCTTTAGTTAACACCGCCAGATAGCCAGAGCAAAAGCTGCCGGTGCTGCCTGAAAGGAAAATTGCTCTATTGTGCTTAGAAAACCATTTCCCACAGTGAGGAGAACGCTTTCCAGGTAGTACAAAGCAGATCTGAAACCAACGGGGCCTTATCCTGCAACTGTTGCTCCCTCAAATAATCCCTGCAGCCACGAGGAGCCCCAGCTAAATCAGTGTGAGTGAGGATTATGCGGGAGTGTATCAAGGTTGGGGGATTAGACTGGGATTATCACTAAAACCAGTAATTCCCCATCTTACTGATGGTGGCCATCAGTTCAGGAGGCGGCCGATGGCCACGGCCCCCCCGGCGCTGGCCACGGCTCTGGGAGCTGTTGGGTTGTGGGTCCTGCTGGGTCAGAGGCTGCTCCACCTTGACCTTCTCCTCCAGTGGGCCCTACCAAAGCAGCACCAGAGCAGGACCAGCCTGATCCACACTGTGCTTCCAGTGTAATGTCACTGCTGCCACTTCCCTTCCCAACACTGCCACCACGGAGCCATCCTGGACAGTCAGCCAAGAACCTCCCTGCTAATTCCACCTTGGGACGTCCAGCCTCTCCAAGAGGGCTCTCCCACTCCCATGTCACCTCCTTGCCTCCCGCGTGCCGGGTCCTGCCTTGGACTGGCCACCAGAGTGGTCCCAGGGGAGACCTGGGGACAGAGCGAGCTGCTGTCCCCAGGGTGTTTCCCATTCTGGAGCAGCAAACGAACATCACCTCCCAAAGCAGTGCAAACCTGGGATGTAAAACTGCCTCTGAAACACAGACACAGCCATCACACACATACTGTTTACTTTTTAAACCACCAAGCCAAAATCCAGGCATGTAAGTGTTACCCAAGGGTGGCTGCTCTACATGCAAGTCATGTCCCTTGGATCCTAAAAGGCTTGGCATTCAGACCAATTTCCACACCACCCCAATGCAACACGCATTTTTATCAAGGAAGCTGCCCAATGGCTCCTATTAATTTTGATTTTTAATCTCCTGGTACAACTCCCAGCAATATACATGCAAAACCTGACAACAAGCCCTTTTGGTTTCAAAGCTGACTTCTCCAGCTCGAGGAAGATAAAAAAGAGCTCTCAGCAGCAGCAAAGCCTCTGAGCAGCAATGCCCTTGCAGCTCCAACATGTCCCACTCTCCCTGCTGTAAAACAAGCCCGAACACCAACGGGGGCCAAGCGTCCTGCTGTCAGCCACGATCACCAGAGCTGCCCACAAACACTTTTTGCCATTGCTGCCTACAGCCACAAGGATGCTGAGAGGCCGTGGGCAGGCATCCCTGAGTGGCACCCTGGCACCCACGGGACCACTGATTCCCAGCAGGGCCAGAACACCCCGGGATATCCCCCACTGCTGCCCGATGCTCTCTTGGCAGCCGTACCCTGGCACAAGCAAAGCCCAGCCCCACCCAAAGGGAAAAGTTTTATAAGGGTGGTCTCAAACTTCTTTTGCATCCTCAGAGCAGGGTTGCAGCCCCCACAGACACCACTCTTTAATCCTTCCAGATCACCAGGGAAAGATAAGAAGCACCAACAAACCCAATTATTCACAGCCCCGAGACCTGCCACCACACTAGAAGAAACATTTCCTGAAGCTCCACAAACAAGCCATCCTTGGGGACTTTTATTTCAAGTCTCCTGACTGTTAAAGTAAATGAGGCTCACGTTAAAGACCAGCTACATCAGAAACCCACCGGCGCTGGGGCAGCGCCTGTCTGCAGAGGCAAACCCCCAGCCACAACCACCATATGCCAAGTGACACTGCCAGAGACACATTCACCTTGTATTTTATCTGTTACCAACCCATGCTTTGCCTTCCCATCAGGAGAAGTCACTCCTAGGTGGAGCAGCAATGATATTTCCCCGATGCTGACACCTCATAAAGCCTCCCAGGGGAACAACGGCGGCTCCATCGCTGGAAGCGATTCAAACCAGCCCAGACAAAGTACCCCTGGAAGCACTGCAGGGAATGGTTTGGCTCTGTAAACTCTGGGCAGGGACTGTGTTTATTAAATCCTCAGCACCCGGAGGTGTGCCAGTAGCACCCTGCACAGCCACGGCACCACACCACAGCGCCTGCTCCAGCAGTGATGGGCTACAGGGGGTCAGGGCTGCTCCTCCACAGAAACAGCTTCTAGGGAGTTTCTGTGTCACCCTGCCTGCCAGGACAGGGCTGTCACTGTAGCACCAATGAACCACCTCACTCTCAGGGGTCACTGGGGTTTTTAGAAGCCAACAGAACCCACACCACCAGCAAGACAGCTTCGCCTGCAACAGCTGGAAGCATAACACTGGGGTTCTGCCAAAAAACATTGACATTCCCACCCTAAACTAAACTTCCAAACAGCTTCCAGTTGGGATTTCTCCACCCTGTACCCTGATCCTGCCCTTTTGTCCAAAAGCACCTCCAGGGAGTGAGCAGCTCCCCTCGCAGGGCTGGCCAGCTGCCTGCTGCCCTCCCCGGCCAGCTCCCGGGGCTGCTGGGGCAACGTCCCACTGACACTCCAGCCACTCACTACCAGAGACAAACTCTTCCTCCAGACAAGCTACCAGCTCTTCACAGTGCATCTCACCTGCACAAGTGTGGGAAAATGGGGCAGGCTGGAGACACAGGGTGAAACAAGCATCCCACCCCCCTCACAAGAGGGTGCACAAGGCAGGGCAGTCTCTGGAGGGCACGTTCCATGAGATCCCAGCCCAGCTGTTGTATCAAAGACAAGCACAGGCAGCACTGCCTTCTGCATGCAGCTGCCTGTTAACTTTATCAGCTGAGTTATGATGTTCCTGATGGTCCTTCCATCCTCCCTGGCACCTGAGACCTCCCACTGCCAGCATGCACTTCTGGATAATGCCAGCACGTGATGGATTTTGTGACTGGTGGCAGTGAATCACAGGCTGACAGGATGCTCCACTGCTCCAGTGCCCATAGCAAGGCACCAGCCAGAGATGCACTCCAGAATCCTCTCCAAAAGACACTGCTCCAGGAAGACAGGAATTCCTCAGGGAGCACTGCCCACAGCATGCCAACAGCAATGGTCACTCACATGGGCCTACATTGGTACACGACCTCTCGGAGCTGGTTCTGCCTCAGTGGAAGTCAAACACCAGGGCTCAGTAAGCATTCTGCCAATACAAGCACAGCAGGAGCAGGGCCCCGGCACCAGCCCTCTCCAGCAACCCTGCAGAGGGCCAGGCTCAGCTCTCCGCAGCACCAGGATGAATCTGAAGCAGCTCCACTGCCTTCAGCAGCAGCATTTTGCATTTACACCACCACACTGAACACAAAACAGAGTGAGCCATAAATATTTCAGCTGCTTTTTCAGCTTTGTTATCCTGTTCAAAGCAGGAAACATGACAAACCTTTGATTGTTTTGCTTAAAACCAAACAATAATTCAAAGAGAGACAAACAAGCAACATTAAATGATGCCTGTGATGTACAGGAAAGCCAAAGAATTAGAAGAAACTGATGAGGATGGTGTGGATCGAGCGGTCCCTTTCCCTGCCTTTGGCAGGTACCACACATTCCTCCCATGCCAGCCAGGGTCCTGCACAGTGAAGGGACAGCACTGGGCCAGGTGTGCAGGTGGTCACAATGGGGCATCTTGCACTGTCTGCACCCCCAGCACAGCCAGCTGCCTCCAGAGGAACAGCCACCAACACCACTCCTAACAACCTTTTTAAAAAACTTTGTGAAGGTAAGCACCTCCTCCCTTGAGCATCGCCACACTCAGAATCCTCCTGCCAAGCAGCCACCTCCAGCCTCCCAGACACAGGAGCCTGGCCTGGCCCATCCCCACCTGGGCACTTCTGAGGGTCTCTGCAGTGTCTGGGGGCAAAACATCCACCCATGGCCACGTGTCAGGGCTGCCCCAGAAGCCACAGGTGAGTGCCAGCTGCTCCTCCCCACCCATCCTCCATCACTGCCTCCCCCTGCGGTGTCCAGCACACAGAAACCTCCGGGGCGTGCTCTGTCCAGCAGGCAGAAGGCACCAAAGCGTGCTCTGTCCAGCAGGCAGAAGGCAGCAGTGCCTGTTTGCTCAGCAGCCCGTTCTGGCAGCACCAGCAGCGAGAGCCCCTGAGCAGCAGCCGGGCACAAACCCTGTCCTGAGCCCCGGGCGCTGCCCGCACTCACCTCCGGCAGCGGCATCCCGTTGATGATGAGGTCGGGCTGCTGGGGGCTCTGCCCCGTGAAGGTGTGGTGGTAGATGTGGTTGGAGCCGGCGTTCCTGCTGTTCTGGCTCTCCACGTTGAGGAAGGTGCTCTCGGAGCGGCGGCAGCCCAGCGGCAGGGTCTGCTGGTGGTAGTCGAAGTAGTTGAGGGAGGAGGTGAGAGAGGAGCAGCTCACAACGTTCATTTTATCCGTCTCCTCCACGTCCCGCGGCACCAGGCGGATGTCGTTCTTGCTGATTTTCTTCTTCTTGCTCGATTTCTTCTGATGCCCGTAGGAGTACTCCGCGATTCTGGGGGACAGAGGGGAAAATGAGAAGCTGAGAGCATCCTAAACGCTGCCCCGCTAAATCCACGTGCAGAAACCCAGAGGGCCTGGCCCCCATCTCCATGCAGGCTTCTTAGTCACGCACGTTACGTCATGCTTTGGGTCTGGGGGCACAACACAGCCTTTAGCTTATTTTCACACGTCTACCGTTTTCAGGTTAAACATGTAAAAAAAAAATGGGAAGGAAGAATGCTTCTGTTTTGATCTAGTGTATGTAATTGATGATATTTAGTTACTAGAAGTAAAGTCCAGCCTGCAGAAGAGAAAAATGGAGATGTTAAAATCCATGAACTGAAAAGGGTACCTGCATTCATTTCCATGCATAATAAGGATTTTAAAAGTGGTTTAATTTGGTCCCCATAATGAAAATTCAAAACGAATAGCAGACTTTTTCCCCAGTTCATTTTCCATAGCAGTAAATAAAGCGACCCACAAGCAGTCCTAGCTGGGAAGCTCAATTCTCTCACACTCCAAAGGCTGTTTGTTTATTAATGCTTTATCTAAATTGCTGGTGTTTTGACTGTCTCCTGATCATACCTGATCTTTTCTCCAATTGAATTCCATTCCTCCCTCACACTGACACGCACATCCCCTTCTGCTGGGAAATGCTTTCACCTTCTCAAAATCAGAGAACAACAACCGTGTGTTTCACAAAGAAAAATGATCCTTTTTGACCTTTTTATTTTTCTGCAAGCTTGTTTTTCTCTGCCTTTCCTTCCCTCTTTGCTTCCCACCTGCCAAAAGAATCAACTGATGAAGTGCCTTGCTTGCCTTCTGCAAAACACCAGAAGAAAAAAGTTACTGCAAAACACCACCCAAGCAAATAATGACAAATTATTTGCACCCTGCATTAGATGGGTCTGCTCTGCTCAGAGTGACTGTGGCTCATCTTCCCACAGTGAGCACCACAACAGTCCCTGCCATGAATTTGTATGTGCACAGCACTGGGCAACTCGGTATTTCCTAGGGAAGCACATCAAATGCTGGGCACAGTCAGAAATGCACATTTGAAAGTCAGGATTTTGCCCCTCTCCTTGTTATGATAACAGCATAAAAAAAAATCCAATAGCTGCAACAGAAATAATGGGATGAATAAATAATACAGTTTATCTGGAAAGGCAAATCTTGGACAAATATTCTTGTTCCAGAAAGCTAATTGCCTAAGCACGAAAACACCACTAAGTCAAACAGCCCTCATACGTGCCTCATAAATTAACACGTCATTTGAAGACTCTCCAGCAGCTCTTGTGAAGAATCTCAGAAACAAGGCACTGCAAAGCTTCAAGGCGTGGGGAGAGGGTGCCCCATGGTCACAGCAGCCTGGTGCTTCCCCAGCTCTGCAGCTCCTGCTCAGACACACACTGCTAACTGCCCCAGCACCCCCCTGAGTGTGCAAATAAATCAGAGCGAGGCAGCGATTTCTCTTGTGCCAACAATCTATACGCTGCTGACTCGTCTAACAATGCTTGATGAAGCTTTAATTGTTTTGTTTACCTAAATGTTTAAGTTTGGCAATGCGAGAGCCCAGTTATTTCCTGCAGGCATTCATTTTGCTGTCCTTTCTCTATTGACCAATTATTTAATTAAACCGCACTTCATTAATCCCTAAGCCATCACAGCAAACCCCGGGCTTATACGTATGTGAGAAGCTGTTAAGGGCACCACCACAACATGATTTTTATCCATTCAGGTCCTATCCTCTTTTAATGGGCCGAGCTGGCAAGAAATCTGGTCTATGAGCTTTCACTTGAAGCTAGACATCCCATAATACAGCACAGACCGACCTTTATTTGCAGATGATTTTTCCCCCATCGAGCAAAAAAGCTTATATACGCACTTTACGCTGTGAAAACGGGGTACAATGCCCCGACTCTCCGGCATTATTTCTGCGTAAATAAAACTTTAAAGACCGCACATCCCCCCGCGCCGCTGAATTGCCAGGGGCGAGCGTGCGTTTCCAAGGTAGAGCAAAATTAATTTCCATCCCTCCTCTCTGAAACGACTCGGTGCCGAAGGAATGGAGAAGTCATGGCTATTTCACTAGTAACAGGATTAAACCATTTATGAGGCATTGCAGCTGCTCTTTTATGGCATCTGATTGATATTCATGTGTGGTTAGCATTTGTCTCCTAACTTGTGTAACACAGAGAATAGTAAAAGAGAGACAATAATCGCCAGGCTGTTACATATTCAGGGGGCTGGATTTCCCCTATCAGCCTTTCAGCGGCTCCGGGCGCGGGGCTGACCTCCCCTCCGGCATTCGGGACCCGCAGCACTCACCCAGCCGGGGCAGAACGGCACAGCGCCGGGAGAANNNNCGCCCCCAGCCCAGCCGGCCGTGCCCGGCGCTGGGGGGGCTCTGCCGCTCTCTCTGCAGTTGGCCCCGCGGCTGGCCGTGGCGAGGAGCCGCAGCGGGCACACAATAGCTCCTTTGAGCGGCCAGCGAGGCTTAGGGATGCCACCGCGCCGCTCCTCGCACCGGCTGCTGCGGGGATGCTGCGGTGGCCCAGGGGCTTTCCCCCCTTGCCAAGCCCGGGGAGCTGTGCTGGGGACGGGGGGCTGCCCACGGGAGCCAGCCGTGCCCCTGTAAAAGCCGCTTGTTGTGATGGAGCACGGAAAATCGGGGATGCTGCAACAGATTGTCAAGCCGCACGATTAAGTCGATTCGTTACTCTGCTCTCCTCGCGGAGAGCAATTCCTTAAAGCTTTGCAAGAGATTTTCCTGCGGGGACGGGAGCCTCACTTTTGTGCCTAAGGCAAATCCACCCCTCTTCACCACCCCCAAGTATACAGCAGCAAATGCAAAAGTAACTGGGATGATGGCAAAAATCAAAGCAGACCCGCAGGTGCACATAAACAAAGGTATCTTTACCTGCAGTTGTAGGTCCTGATTTCCTTGTTATCCCTTTTGCACTTGACTGCCACAAAGATCATGGTGACAAAAAGAATGGCTGCAATAGACCCCAGGGCAATAATGAAAATCAAGGAGAGGTTAACAGATCCTATGGATTCCTGGGCATCCAGGGCTGGAGAGAGGTATATCAAAATCAAGGCAGAAGCCGAGAGAGATGTTTTCCCGTGGTCATGAGCCACCACGATGAGCTCATAGGCTGTTTTGGCATTCTCCCCAAAGGCTCTGGTGGTCCTTATCTCTCCATTGACCTGGTCGATCTCAAAAAATCCTCTGTCTCCTTCCACCATTTCATAGGAAAGTCTGCCATTTTCACCCTCATCATAGTCATCTGCCTTGACCACTGTCACCAAGTAGCCAACCCCCGCGTTCCTGGGGATGTACACCTCCGCCGTCCCGTTGACCAGCGGCGGGGCCGTGATCACGGGCGTGTTGTCATTGACGTCCAGGACGATCACCCTGACAGTGGCATTGCTCTGCAGAGAGGGATTACCCCCATCTTTTGCCAAGACCTTGAACTCAAAGGCCTTGGTCTGTTCATGATTGAAGGACCTCAAAGCATAGATATCTCCAGAATTGGGGTTGATGGAGACATAGGTGAAAACAGGCATGTCCCTGACTTGGGAGGGCACGATCTGGTAGGACACGCTGCCATTGAGGCCCAGGTCAGGGTCTCTGGCTGACACCGAGAGGAGGTAGGCCCCCGGGGTGTTGTTCTCCTGCACGATGACTTGGTAATAGGGCTTGGAGAAGTGGGGATGGTTGTCATTCTCATCGGTGATCTTGACGGTGAAGGATTTGGTGGCCTGCAGGGAAGGGATGCCATTATCCCTAGCCTGGATGGTGAGGTTGTACTGGTCCCTCTGCTCCCGGTCCAGCCGCCCATCCACCAGGATGGTGGAGAAGCTCTCGTACTCCTGGAGTCGAAAAGGCACATTGCCCAGGAGCTTGCACTGCACCCGCCCGTTGGCCCCGGAGTCGCGGTCCGAGACGCGCACCAGGGCGATGACGTACCCCGGCGGGGCGTTCTCGCTCACCTCCACCAGCTCGCTGTTGACAGAGAGCAGGTTGATGAGGGGCGGGTTGTCGTTGGCATCCTGGACACTAATGGTCACTTTGCAATGGGCAGGGATGGAGTTAGGCCCCAAGTCCTTGGCCTGCACGTCCAGCTCGTAGACGTGACCCTCCTCGTAGTCGATGGCACCGCTCACCGTGATGAGGCCGCTCTGGGGGTCGATTTGGAAGAGCTCCCGGGCCCGCTCAGAGACGTAGCTGTGGAACGAGTAGAGGACCTGGCCGTTGGTGCCCTCGTCCGGGTCAGAGGCATTGAGGCGGATGACTGGCGTCCCCGGTGGGGCATTTTCAGGCACGCTGACGGTGTAGGCTGGCTCCTCGAAGAGCGGGTTGTTGTCATTGGAGTCGATGACGCGGATACTGAGCTCCACCGTGCCAAAGTTGGGCGGGTCACCACCATCCAGGGCCGTGATCACGTAGCTGTAGTGGGACTGGGTCTCACGGTCCAGGCTCTTCTCCACCACCAGCTCAGCAAAACGGGACCCATCACCCCGTGTCTTGGTCTCCAGCCCAAAGAGGTCATTGGGGGTGATCTCATAGCTCTGCACACCAAAGCTGCCCGAGTCCGGGTCATAGGCACTCTCCAGTGGCACCCGGGTGCCAGGGCTGGCCGTCTCCGAGATCTCCAGCTCGATTTGGTCGGTGGGGAAGCTGGGCGCATTGTCGTTTAGGTCCTTGATCTCCAGCTTGATCACGCAGATTTCCATGGAGCTGGACATCACTTCCAGCGAGATAACACACTTGGGGCTCTGTCGGCATAGCAGGTCCCTGTCGATCTTCTGCTTGGTCACCAGCAGCCCGGACCCGGGGCTGATGTCCACCAAGTGGGGGGCCGAGTTGGAGACCACTCGGAAGGCAGTGGGCTGCCGGGGGTCCAGCACGAAACCGGCGTCCCGGGCGTCCTTGGCGACGTTGGCGATCACCGTGCCGGCCCGCTGCTCCTCCTCCACCGAGTACTTGAGGTTGACGAGGGCCCCGGCGCCGGCCCA
>VXAX01003680.1:220174-252171 GCA_013399835.1 Leptocoma aspasia | reverse complement strand
TTTTTTTTTTTTTGTAAAAAATAGAGATAATATGAAAGGTAGCATCTTCCATCTCCCAGTCTCTCTGATTTTCACACTGCAGCTCATCTCAGTCCATCAGCAGTGCTATCTTACCCAGCACTTACCCAGCCTGCTGCTCCACATCCAGCTTGGGTGTTTCCCTAGCACAGAGCTCTGCCTGGGGTAAATGGTTGGTGGCTAATGGAAGGAAATAGAGGAAAAAAGTAATTTACATCAACTAAGCATTTTGTACACTGTTATTTTGTGATCATCTACAATTTTGATCTATTAACAGTAAAAGGTGCATCTGTTCCCTGGGTTCATCTTGCTTACAGGTGATGTAAACAAGACCAAGAGATGGTCTGCTGTTTGAGGGAGATTTTGTGTTTCTGCAGACGTGAGTCACCCCTGAGAGCGAGGGTGGTGCGTGGGGAGGGAGAGAACCTCACCTGATGGAGGAGCTGCCTTTAAAGTAGGACCTGCTCCAATATGGCACATGCTCAGGAGTGGAGCCAGCCAGCCAGGAGGAGCAAGGGGACATCAGGGCCATCACCCCAGCTCTGGTGAAGGAGCAGCAGGAGGCAGCAGCCTGGGGACAGACACCCAGGCACTGCGCAGAGCTGGGACCAGAGACCCAGGCCTGGCACCAATGGGGAACACTGCAGGACCCCAGAGTTTCCTGTAGCTCTCCCTCTGCATCCTCCTGGCACTTCTCTTCCCCAGGCAGACAGCAATGAGACAAAGGGAAATGGTTTTAAACGGAGAGGAAAGATTTAGATTAGATGGAAGGAAGAATTTCTTTACTCAGAGGGTGGGGAGGCTCTGGCAGAGGGTGCCCAGAGAAGCTGTGGCTGTCCCATCCCTGGAAGCATCCAAGACCTGGATGGAAGTGGCTGTGGGCAGCATTGCCCAGTGGAAGGTGTCCCTGCCCATGGCAGGGGGCTGGAATGACATGAGCTTTAAGGTCCTTTCCAACCCGAGCCTTTCTGTGATTCCCTGGTTCTCCACACAGCATCCAGGACCCTCCTTCAGCCGAGCCGTGACTGTCACCCAGGGCACCGAGCCCTCCTGCAGCCAGGGAACAAAGAACCATTAAAGGTAAGGCAGGCGCCACGTTCAAAGGGAAAAGCAGCAATTCCAGCCCAGACCCTGCGTCAGAGCACGCGTTACATTCGTGAGAACACGCCCTCCGTGGCAGGGCTAATGCGTACCCCACCTGCCATCAATATTTACTTTAATTAGCGAGCTAATCAGCTGCCGGCGCTGTGGAGCCAGGGATGCCCTGGGTGACAGCTGAGGGTCCCAGAGGAGACAGCCACCAGCTGGAGACCCCCGCAGCCCCTCGCAGGGCACCCCTAAGCCGGTGTTAGGTTCGGAGGGTGCAGGTGAGGCGCTCAGCTGTCCTTCCCCATCCATCCGTCCATCGGGAAGGCCTGAGCAGCCAGCCCGTGACCGAGATCAGATTTCCAGCCCTGAAGAATGAAAACACAGCTCGCTGCAATTCCGTCTGCCTTTGCAGACAAAGCCGGCTGCTGCTCCGGGATGGGTGTCCCGGCTCTGCCGCACAGCCGGGCTCTGTGATGGGTGTCCCGGCTCTGCCGCACAGCCGGGCTCTGTGATGGGTGTCCCGGCTCTGCCGCACAGCCGGGCTCTGTGATGGGTGTCCCGGCTCCGCCCGGGATGCACCGCACACCGCCAGCGACACCGACACGGCTGCTCAGCCTCCTGCGAACAAAGCAAAGCACATAAATACTAATTGGGTCTTTTGCAGCGCACACAAATGCCATGGGGACCATCCTCTTTAATGCTGGTTGCCCAGCCCTCGGGGAGCCTCCTTTAAGCTCTGTTTTCTCCCAAGCCCCGGACCATATCTCCCTTTTCCTGCCTGCTGCCGAGGCCAGCAGCACAGGCACTGTCCCCTGCTGTCCTCCCCGAGGGGGTGTTCCTGCCCGAGCCTGAAGTGGAACGGTCTCCCTGGGATTTTGAGTAGGACCCCCATCTCCAGAAATCACAGCCACCACCAGCAGCTCTGCCCAGCGGGTTCTGTCTGCTCCTGTCATCCCAGCACTGCGATTTTCATGGCTTTGGGCTCTGCAGAACCTGAGCTGGAATGGACAGAGCTGGTTTAGGTAAATTTGCAGCAAACAGCTTATTGGAAACATTTAGCCCTCTTTCTGTTCATTAACGAAGTTCAAACATACTTTGATTTTCTCCATATTTGCTCATTATTTGAAATTGCACAGGGATGCTTTAATGGGGATGTTCCGGAGCGGGGACAGCCTGGCTGTTGTTCCAAGGCAGCCACAGCACGTCCCTGCTCCAGCCCCGACACGCTCTGCGGGACGGAAACCTGGCAAGGATTCAGGCTCCTTCCAGCGCCCCCAGACCTCCCTTCCGCAGGCTCTGCTGTGAGCAGACTCTGCTCCAGCCGCAGCAGCGCTCGCTGAGAGCAATTTAAAAGGGTTTGCAAACACCAGCATGGTTCTTAGTGAAACAAATATCCACCAGGCTGCGTCACGATCCGAGGGCACCAGCTCCAGGAAAGATCACATCTCCCCAGCTGGCTTGGACACGGTGCCGTGGCAGCAGCACTGGAGCATCTTGGCCACAGGCAGCCTCCTGCCAGCCCTGCCCATGCCACAGGGCTAGAGGGGACACCCCACGACCAGAATGTTCCCTGTGGTGGGAGCACCCAAGCCCAGGTAGAAGGCCAAGCACACATTCTCCACCCCCACAATAATTCCTGCACGGATAACAAAGCTCCACGAGCGTGAGGCTCCCACATGGGCGAGGAAAGGCAGAGCAGGGCTGTGAGATATCTCCTCCTTCCCCTGCTGCTTCAGCCACCTCTTACCTGGGCCAGGAGGCCTGAGGCAGCCCTGGCTGGTGTAATCAGAAGAGAGAACTGCAGGGTAAGACACAAACCCCTCGTTTGCCCCGTTACACCAAGAAATGCTGGTGCCACTGCCACATCTCCCAGACTGCAGAAGGCCTCAGCAGAGCTGCCCTGCCCCAGCTGTGGGACCAGCAGCCACCACAGGGATCTTCCAAACAAGGAGCCAACACCTACCTGCAAAAGGGCTTTGTGTGAATGCTCCCAACCACTGCCAAAACTCCTGCAGGCTGAATATCCCAGACCTGCTGCGACATTCGGGTTACCTCACATATATTGCACAATCCCAGTTTATTTTGGGAATTACACGGTGATGGATAGCTAGATGTAAGGAAAGGCCATTATACGCTATAAAAAGCTGCACAGTCTTCCTGACTGCTCTGTGCTCTGTGACAAACCATCTGCTCCTCCTGCACCTCCCTTTGTTTATCCTGCTCAGCTCAGCTGAAATTAAAATTGACAAAAGCAATTTCTCCCGATCAAGTTAGGGAGATAAGGAGAGTGACTGCTGCACACAGTGCCATAGAAACCTGGGCTACTCCAGCGCTTCTTCCTCCTCCCTGTGCACCAGCTCGGCCTCTGGAGGGAAGTGCCCAGCTGCAGGGGGAAGATCCCCCTGCTCCTGCCAGAGGAGAAACACAGATGGATTTAGCCACGGGAGATCAATCTCACAAACGCAGCTCTGAGAAGGAGTTTTGTTTTATTCCTGTTCCAATCCCCTCCCCTTGGATTCAGACCTACAAAGTGGCCCCTTTGATTAGAAAAGCACATTTGGATGAATTTGGAATTATTTCCCGTTCGAGGGAAAGGAAGGGGAAAGGCAACATATTTTCTTGGAGAACATTTCTGGGGCACTTGAGAACCTTCTAGGTTATATTTACACCGCTAAAGCACTTTTCAGATCAAAGCACTCTGAAAAATATGGGTGCAGGCTGCAGACACATCTGTAGCTCAGCTCTGGCACCAAGCCCCCAGGATTCAGCCCCACAGCCTCTGACAATACACCTGGCAGGGGGGTTCAAAAGCTGTAGGATGGAAGAGAGCCCCTCATCACCTCCTGGCACCTCTTCTCAAAGGGCTAGGGTTCAACATGCCCCCTTTCAGCCCAGCAGGGTCATCTCCTGAAACCTGTTTGCATCCCACAGTGCTGCTCTGCTCAGGCAGCAGCCAGGAGCCCGAGGCAAGGAGTGCAGCTCTTAAAAGATGAGGGACCTTCATATTTCTACATCCAATTTCTTTAGACATGTTAATAGCACGAGGCCTTTTTTCTCTGAGATGCAGGAGCAGCTGCTCAAGTCTCCACTGAATTAAGCTAAGGGCAAGTTTTACGTTTTGAAGAGAGATTTTTTTGGGTCTGGTATTTTTCTTTCAAACCTGAGAGCAAAGAAAGACATCACAAAAACATCAAGCTACAAGACATGCCATTTTCCCTGTGCTGGTATAAGTCAGGAATCGCTGAGCAAAACCGCAGTCCATGTTCCTGACAAATTCCCCAGTGGGCTGAGTAAAGGCTGGAGAAATTCCACCCCAGAAGGTAATTACTTTCTGGTTTTTTTTTTTTCCTTCCTGAAGTTATTAGAGTTGCAGGAAGGCCTTGCAGCAGAAGCACCTTGGAGGACAGGAGCAGCAGCCCCATGTGTGCTGGAGCTCGCTGCAAGGGCTGCAGGCACCAGCCTTTGCAGGGCAAAGCAGCAAAGTAAGGGGACCAACAGATGTCACAACCCTTCTACTCACTAAATTCGCAAGTGGAAACCTCCAGGGCTGAGGAGGAGGCCAAGGAGCACTCTGGGTGGGAGCAGGAGCCTCGCTGACACAGACTGCACCATTTGCAGACATCCATGGCCACCTTTCACAGCAAAGAAAATCTCCCTCAGCTCAGGTGAAAGGGAACAGGGGTTGGTTCCCAGCCAGCACTGACCCTCCTCCCTCTATTGTGCTGCACTGACATAGGAAGTGGCCTCAGAGCTGGAGCAGACACCACAGCCCTGCAGCCAGAGCTGCTGACACTCACTGCCAGCAGTTAATCAAGATTCATCAAGTGCTTTGATTGCATTACACATCAAGGGGCAGATAATGCTGATAAACCCCTCTGCAGCGAGGCCACAGCAGAGCAACCATGCCAGCAAATCAATGGAGCCATTCTGGATTTGCATAGGATGCATTACCTTAGGATCTGGATCTGCTCCTGGGTTTGTCCAGGATAAGCAAGATTAGATCTGGATCAATCCCAGGCTTACTGGGGCTAAGCAAGATTAGACCACAATCAGCCTACATATTGATCATATGATTTGTCACTACTATGCTTGGGGAAAACATTCCCCCAGGCAGATGACAGGGGCTGCCCTGGCACAGGGGTGGCAATGCCAGCCCTGCTCCCCTTGCTGTGTTCATTAGACCTGTCACTCACTCAGCACTGCCATTGTTTTCTGTGATAACGTGCTTAAAATTCAGCTGTGCACTCTTCCCTACATTTAAATAGAAACAGAGATTTACTCCAGGACATGTATTTTGCATTAAAACAGTATTTTAAGAGTTGGAGTAAGGATCCACCTGGCTCCTCATTTATCTGCAGCTAACGAGTCTCCACCAGCCAGCAGCCCTGGAGTGCTCCCACCCAGGCCAGAGCCAGAGGATGGCACAGGCAGAGGAGCAGCAGGAAGCCTGGGAGGGAGGGCTGGGGAGAAGGCAGCCAGGCACACAAAGAGAATGGGGAATGATCCACAGCACCTCTGCTTGACAGCATCTGCTGGCACCAGCCAATGCCAGGTGACGTTCTGGTGCCTGGGAAAGGGACGTGACTTCATCTAGACCTTGCTGAGTTCCCTGGGATTTTGAAGGGTTTGATGATTCTAATAACTGGTTGGGTTTTAATTTTTTTTGTGTCAGCTGCTTTTTATGCATCCCTGACTGTAGGAGTTAGAAGGATTCAAAGACTTTCAAACCTTCTGGCAGCTCTGCGGCCCACAGCAAGCAGGGAGGAGAGGGAAGAGCTCTCCTGGCCTCTGAAGTCTGCTTCTCCTCAGGGAGCAGAGGGAAGTTATTTCTGCAATATTGCAGCTGGATCAACCGAGGAGGAGATGACACAAGCCTAATGAAATAATCGTGCTCTGTGGGCTGAACAGGGAGCAGGGCAGGGTATTGCCCTGGCAGTGCTCCTGGCAGCAAGCTGAGCACCAGGCAGGGAAGCTACAGGCACAAACCTTCTGCCCCAAGCTTTTGCCTCCAGCAGCAAGAACTTCTTCCATCTGCACCTTTCCTCTGCCTTGTCCCCTGCTGTGCAAGGGAGGGTCATTTCCAGGTGCAGAGACAAGTTACCCTGATAAGGAGCACTGAACCCAGCTTGATTTGTTCAGTGTGCCAAGCCCAGTGCTTGGTTTTTATCTACCCGAGCAAACACCCGCTAAGGTGCCCCCGTCCTGCTCTTACTGACTGTGCTATTGGAAGTGTTACCTGCTAAAGACAAGCATTTCTCTAAGTGCGGCAGGTGACACCAATAAATCACTGGGTCACACTGCTGCCAGGGAGACCCTGATGGGCCACCCAGTTTGTGGCCCTCTCAACTCCTCTCTGCCCCTCTAGTTTCCTTTTCCCCACCAGGGTCTTGATTTGCTGTGTGCTAGGAGTCCCTGGAGGGTTCAGCCACATCTGCAGATGCCAGTTTCTGCAAACAACCCCTGTGCAGGTTTTTCTCCCCTGCTTATCCCAGTAAATATGTTTCAGTTAATCCAATTTGCTCCTGCATTGAGTCGCATTGAACACAGTGGCTGCCAACCAAATAGTCAAAAAAAGCAGCTCCAGCCCCTTGCTGATGGTTTGGGAGAGGAGGCTCCATGTGGGCATCACCCATGGGAGGGCAAACAACTCCCTTGGCCTCTGAGACACAGCTGGGGTGCCCCAGTGGCCAGCAGCAAATAACACAGGGGCAAAGGACTAAATCACATTTGTACAGCTTCCTCCACTGTGTTTCTCTGCATTATTTAAGAGAAAACATGTTCTCTTCTAGTCTTTATTCTTTCCCTTCTGCACTCAATCCCTGCTGTGGGCGAGTGAATTAAATCAGACACTCCAAGGCCAGGTTTCATGAAGCCTCTGTGATCACACTCTGGGTCTGATGCAGGTCTAGAAAGCCGCTCCTGCAGCAGGCCAGAGCCAGCCCTGGGATCAGCCAAACCCAGAGCTGTGCAGACCTGGCCTTGGCAGAGCCAACAGCTGCCGTGCATGGACTGAAAGCCAGAGCCCAGCACCTGCAGCTTCGCACTGCAGGTCCAGGTCCAAGCTCTGGGACACAGCCATGCCCTGGGAGCAGACACACGGGCAGCTGTCACTGCCTCTGCCTGGGGCCAAGCACGAGCCTGGGTCCCCAGGGCAGGCACCTCACACCAGCACAGCCCCAGCTCCTCACTCCAGCTGTGCCACCACACCAGGCTGTGTGGACACCCCACAGGGAGCCCACAAATCCCCCACACCTCCACCGCCCAGGGCCTTGCAGGAGCAGCAGCACATGTCCCAGAAAATGTCACTTGCACGCCCTCCACAGCCACCATGGGCAGGAAGAAGCTGGGGGTGACAGAGGGGCAGCTCCTACACAGCTGAGTAGAGGCAGGGGAGCTGCTTCCCCTCCTGGGCAGGGAGGGGATTCTGAGCCCCTGAGGGCACCATAAGGGCATGAGGTTAGAGCAGGCACCAGCACCTCTATGGATAACCCAGCCCTGCAGGGCAAATTTGATTTTTTTGAACTAATCTATTTACAGAGTTGGAGTTGAGCTAGCTTTAGGTGCTATTTAAGCTGCTTTCCCTGTGCCTCACGTTCAGCATTTGCATGGTGGGATTAAATGAGATGGGGGAGCAGGAGCAGAGGTACAAGCACCTCTGGGTACCTGAAACCTGCACACCCAGAGCAGGGTCAGAACCTCCTCAGAGCCCTCCATCCTGCATGCCTAGAGCATCCCCCATCAGGGGAGCAGCAAAGGAGCCCCAAAAGCTTTGGGATGCAGCACTGGAGGGTCTGACACCACCAGCCTGAGGTGCTCCAGCCCAGCAGGACCCTCCAGCAGAGACCCTTCATGCTTTGGAAAAAAGCTTAGCGAGGAGGATTTCTCCTCTCTGTCATTAACCTGACATAATGTCTTTCCTGCTGGCAGCTTTCAGGCTCAGCAGGTTTGTTATAAAATTCATTATCAGATATTGCAATCACAGTCACCTTTATTGGGCTCTGCATTTACAATAATTAGGCCAATAAACACTGATTTATAAAAATGACAAACAGGAACTCCCAGTAAGCAAGAAAAATGTGCTTTCTTTAGCGAGCAGTTTCTCACAGGACAAAAAAAAAATGTAGAAAGGTAGAAACCAATCACCGTAGGTGACAGCAAAGTAAAGCAGATTCTCCTGGGAATTTCCACATCTCAGCTGAGATATCACCAGGGACAGAGCCAGGGTCCCTTCCCAAGGGCTGCAGAACCAGGGGAGATGCTGGAGGTGCAAAGGGAAGAGAAGAGCACAGCAGGTGGCAGAGAGAGGGAAAGAGCAAGGAGGAGGCAGCAGGAGCCAGGAGGAGAGTGGGAACAAAGCAACGGCAGAGAGAAAAATCCAACAGAAGGGAAGCACCTTGGCAGGGAGGGAGGAAAAAAAGAACCTGCCAGGTATAGCAAGGGGAGGGCAGAGCAGTAGAAGAGAAAGAGCATGAGATGGAGCTTCAAGCCTTAATGTCAAGGAAAAAATGAGAGAGGAGAGAGGGAGGTGTTACCTGAGAGAGGGCACTGCAGATGCTCTCTGCATTCCCAGCCTGCTCCAGAGGCACAGGGGCTGTCTCCTGGGCTTTGTGGGGCACAGCCAGGCTGGGACAGCGAGCTGACCCCCAGAGCAGACCCTCGGGTGGAAGGCAAGGGCAGACACCACACAGCAGAAGTGAGTGTGAGTGTGACCCCAAAGGCAAGGGCTCCCTGCGTCAAGGAAAGGGCAGAGCTGCAGGGGAAGGAGCTCGTGGGACACAGAATGGGGCCAGCACCTTAGGGGGCAAGCCAGCCCTCCTACAGACCCCAGCACAGGGGCCAGGAGACCCTCACCCAGGGCCAGGGACTCTGGCACCTCCCCAGAGGGCAGCAGCTGAGTCACCCAGGTTCCAACAACCCCTCCAGTGCCAGCAGGACACCAGCTCCTGTACAGCCCTCAGCGTGTCCCTGTCCCACAGCCACGAGCACTGGGCACCCTCTGGCCCCACACCAGTCCCCTGCAGCAGCATCTGGAGGTGGGTGCCCCCAGAGCTGGGCAGGCACAGCCCAGAGCAGTGCCCTGCTCTGGCAGAATGTGCCATGGCACAGCAGCACCAATATGTTCATCGTGTCCCCTCTGCAGCCCATCTGCCACCACACACGGCTGAGGCAGAGAGAAAGCAGAGCAGGAGGAGGAGGAGAGCATCCCCTGCCATCACTGCCCCATGGGCACACAGCCCAGCCTGGTGCAGGTGCCCCACAGCAGCAGGGCTGGCCAGTGCCCACGTCCCTGCCCTGACCCACAGCTCCCACCTCAGCTGCGTGCACCAGAACCTCCTCCCACCTCTCTTTCCTACCTTTTTTGTCTGTGCTTCTTCTTGCTGACCCTCAGCACACATTGCCACCAGGAGCCCCGCAGCCCCACTCTGCCAGCCAAAGGCACACCCCAAATTCCCCTACAGCTACCCCATCCCCCATCCCCTAAATACCCTCCCAGGCAGCTGAGCGGCGTTGGGTCCAACCACCTTCACTCATGAGGAACACCTGATGCCCCAGGCAGGAGCGTGGCTGTCAGGAGTGCCCCCCCATCTGGGCATCCCCAGGGCCCCCCAGGTGCCAGGGAACACCCAGAGGGGAGCCAGCATCAGCTGATGAACCCCAAAACTCATGGGGTTACGGAGCCTTCCAGCACTTTGTTCTATTTGAGGCAAACAGGCTGACTTTGTTTCGTTTTATTTATTTTATTGATTTTTAAAATAGCTGGTTTTTTCCAAAAGCGCCCTGGGGCTGTGAACAGCTTGACTGTACATGTGAGAGCTGGGAAAGAGGCAGCAGCAGAGCTGGAGGCACAGGGAAACAGGTGAGGCTGCCTCCAGTCAGCCAGTCATGGAGACTTCACTGAGAAAGAACCAGGCAAACCCCGTCTCCTGAGCCTCAGAATCTCCCCAGGAACCCAGGAGACCTGGGGAATCCATCCTCCCATCACTGGGCTGCAGCTGCCTGTGGTCTCAAAGGATGAGGGAAAATGTTGTTTGCATCATCACTGGGCAATTAATAGTAAAAGCCATCAATGGGGTATTTAATGACAATCAAAGAAAAATTAACTGTGTTGAAATTGTTCAGTTTAATGGATCCTTTCTTGATTAGTAGCATATGGGAGTATGCTTTCTTTACTTGCTTTAGAGTAAACAACATTAATGCATGTATCAGGTGACAGGAAAATAAGACAGGAGACATTGTGGTACTGCACTGATTCAGTAGGAAATGTTCAATATGTTAACATTAAACACTTTAGATTTGCTAAGCAGTGATAAAATGCTGGTTATTCTCTTCACACAGTCACAGAGCAATGAAGTCCCTTTTACCAAAATTATTCTTCTCCCTGTAGGTTTCTCAGTTGAGGTGAGAGGCTGACCTGGCTGTCCCTCAGATGAGACCCTGGTGCCTGATGAGTTTATCGTGGTACCCAGAGCATCCCTGCATCCTGCACTGCACCCCCACACCTGCAGCACCACACCTGCACCTCTCCGGGCAACCAGGCTGGCCTCATCCACCTCCTTCCCCTCAGACACAGTCATCACAAAATTGCCTGCTGCTAATGAAGCAGGCTGGCAATTAAGTGCTGCCAGCAGAGCGTTGGCATCACTCCGAGCATCTGTGAGCTGCCTGAGCAGGGAGCTCAGTAACACCCCGTGGTGGTTTGGGGTGATGGGCGACAGGGGGAGAGGCTGCAGGGCAGGGGGACACACCAACCCATCACCCCCAGGTTATTCTCTTCTTGCTCTCCTTTCTTACGCACCCCAGAGGAGCTGCAGACTATCCCTTAACAACCCTCAAACTATTTTTAATAAAAGGCTTTTCGGTGTGGCACCAACACGCACGGAGCTTTCAATTACATTTTAGCTGTCCCAGTAGGAAGCAGCTCTTTATTGGGAAAAGTGACTTACGGTAGTGCAGGATTATGGGTTTGGTCTTTGCATTACAGGTATTCAAAGCCCAGTGAAAATAAAAACTGCTCGGCACACATTCCATAGCTGAGCTAAGCCTCGTGCATGGGGAAGCATTCCGGGAGAAGTTAAGTGTTTGAAGTAAAACTGTGCAGTCATCTGGTAGAACAGAGACATGAAATTGTTATTTATCAAGATGAAACTGGCATTTGGATAAAATTCTGCGGCGCTGTTAATAACTTCTGTTGACGAGGGAGTTGGGGAGCAGCGCTGAGGCAGCTGTCCCCGGAGCTGGCAGGAGGGGGATTTTTCATGGGCTGTGAGCAAGGGAAGCGTGTGCCTGCTGTAATAAACTTCCTGGGCGCCTCCGTCACAAGGGCCACCACGAATTTATCTTTTTCTGTTCTCTCCCAAAGCTTTGTCAGTTTTGAGTAATCTGCTGTGAGTAGCAGCTGCTGGAGTGCCACATGGCCACGTGCGTCTCCGACATGAACTCCAACTCCCTGAGCAGTTTTATCATAATGATTAAGTTTCTTAACTTGAATCAAGGATGTCTCTGGAGTTCCCTACAACGATGTGAACTTAAGATAAACAATGAGTGATAAATAGGCCAATTACTGAAGCCTCCCTCACTGAAACCTTCGGCTGAGGCTGGTTGATAAGAGGAGGCACACGTCCTCTTCTCATCTGGCAAATGTTACCAAGAATTGGACAGTTTGTAGCAAAGGCAGTTCTGCATAATCAGGCACTGGCTAATGAGCACCCTTCTTTTATATGTGATTTTTCCCTCTCTCTGTTTACTGTCCACAATGCTGGAAGTGGAGAGGGAGCCATCAGCCTGAGCCACATGGTGCAAATGCTCCACCATGGTACAAATCCCTGTCCTCAGCCCCCACAGTGCCCAGCACGAGGCACAAAAGCAGCAGGGGACACTCAAGGGCTGTCTGGTGGCCCTGCACATCCTCTGGGGTGAGGAAGCCTTTCCTGAGAGACCCACCCAAACGAGAGGAATTCCATAAGCCCACCAGCAGTCTGGCAACACTTTGTGGGTGCAGCTGCAAAGGGATACAGACGGCACAGCTGAGGATGGAGGGAAAAGCACCTTGGAGCAGGGATGCAGCACTTCAGCCACGCTGTCAGCCAGCATTCTGGACATGCCTGCGGCAAAAAGCACCAAAAAAAGCAAAGCAAGAGGCGTTTTCCCTCCTGAGAGATCTCCCAGTGGCAGGCAAGGACGAAGGCCACAGTGGAGGCGGACACAGTGGGGTCCCTCGGGTGCTGTGGCTTTGTGTTTTTCCTCTGGCTCCATCCCTGAGCAGGTGTCACCACTGCCAGCACTGAGAGCTGCATGGCACCACGTGCCACCGTAAATGATATGATTTACTTACTACCTATGGAATTGCCCAATTAATTCACTATCCACATTAATATTATGGCTCATTTTTAACTTTACTGTCTCCATCGTTCCAATTTAGTGCTGCTCAGAGATGCTGCCACTGACCTTAATGGGTTTTTCATTATAACAAAGAGCACGATATTAATCACGAGGGGATTTCAGCTGGAGGTTGCTGCCCAAACCCCACTGCTTTGAGGAGCTGCTTTTTAGTGGTTTGGGGACCTATTTTATTTCTGCCAGGCTGCTCACCCCCACTCACACCGTGTACAATCCTTTGTGCTGTCCAGGAGGAATTTCTTGGTATAACATTTCCAGGCACAGAGATTTTATGCAGCAGTCAAGCTACGCTGCAGATATGATAGATTTTTCTGGGCAAATTGGAACAAGGAGTAGAAAACTGAAAGGATGCACCAGTCATAGCCAATGAGCCTCTTATTGTCCTGTATAAAAATCAAATGCCTTTTAATCATTTCAAATGTTCTTCTGGGTATCAATTAGTCACACATTAATATCAGTATTGCTTCTCTTACTCAGTTCACATCAGATTAAATTCTCCCCTGTCATATACACTCGCCCTCATTAGCTTCATGGAAAATTAGTAATTGTTCCCTCTCCATTGGCATTGATGGGAGATTTTCATCAGAACAGCTTTTTTATACAGAGAACCTGCTTGTCATCTTAAGGACACTAAGAGGTTTTTCCCCAAAATTATTGTCTTTTCATAAAAAATACTTTTTTTTCCCTCTGAAACCCTGAAGTCTGAGCCAGAGCATTGGGGAATGGGGGAAAAACCCCCAACATTTTTAATGAGTGTCACCCTGCAGTTCCTGTCCCTCTCTGCATCCCAACTATCTGTCTCCTTGTCAGGATCCAGTGGCTGTAACACAGCCCCAGGTGCTGAGGGGGACACCTGGGGTTGCACAGGGTTTTGCTGCTCTCAAACCCCTGATCCAAGGCTGGCTATTCATAGCAATCTCCGTGGAGAGCAGCAGTGAGGAGGGCTCTCCTCCTGCCCCCTGCCCTCCGTGGGGCCAGGACTCTCTGTGCTGAGCTGGCCCTGGGGCTGTGTGTGCACAGCTGCCTGTGCCTGTGCCCACCCCCACTGCCCCCAGCCCTCCTGGGCAGCAGGACCAGCAGGCCAAGGGCTCCAGCCCAGCCACAGGATCCCCCACACCCCCAGCACCCACCCTGGCCTCTCCATCCCCAGCACTGCCAGTGCTGGAAGGGGCCTGTGATATTTATTGAGTTTTATTAACTCCCAGCCCTGGGAGCTCCTCACCTCTTGCAGCTAATTCAGACACCCAGCTCCTGATGGAGTTACAGTGATTGCCATTAAAAAGCTTGACATTTACCTTACAACAGTAATAAAATAATAATGCCTAATTTGGTTTATGAGTGGTATTTGCAGTGTTTCCTGTGCCTTGAGTGGGGGATATGGTGAAGATCTGCTGATCAATTATGTCTGCTTAGCAGCACTGCTGTAATTCTTTCCTGTAATCAGAACCATCTTTCAGTAGAGCTGCTCCAAAGTTTTCCTCTGAAACTCTAATTTTGACAAGAAAAGAAAATGTTTTCAAATACTTGAGTTTCCAGTGAATAACAAAAGCTTCGAGATGGAACTTTCTGGTGGGAAGTGGAGACAGACAAACCCGGTGTCTGCACAGATTTGCTGCATTTAGATTTCCAAAACCTCTCAGATGTTTTCAAAGGCTGCCTGCGATTGCTTTCCATTAAAAAGGGTTTTTTCCTCCTCCAAATAACCTTGTCAGTGTGATTCCCTTCTGTTATTGCCATCTCAAATATTAAACCCCCCCAGTGTGTTTTACACCCCTAGCACTGCTGAGGGGCTGTGGGGTGAGGAGCTCCTGCTGCTCTGGGGCCAGGAGCCCAAACCCCTTTGCAGGGAGCAGACACACCCCAGGGCACACACATGTGCACACGGCTGTCCCCAGGCTGTTCAGAATCTCCACTTCTGTCCCTCCAGGATTTACCCCTGTTGCAGGCAGCAACATTCCGATGCTCACAAAGCCAGTGCCAGACCTGCTAAAAGCAATTTCTTTCCCCATTTCTCATCCTGAGCAAAATTCGATGTGGATTTTCTTTTTTCAGTGCAATTTTAATTAGTGCATGATGCACTTTGGGTTTTTATTAGAGTAAACAGCTTGGAAAAAAACTCCATGCCAGCTCTTCTACACCAGGGAGCCTCATCCTGTTCAGACTAGAAACCTCACACCAGCTTTCTGAAAGCCTTTCTTAAGATGAAGGAATTTCTTTCCATGAAGAAATGCTACGATTTCAACAAATGGACATTTTTGAACATAGAAAATAGAAAAAAAAAAAAAATTAGTCAGGAAATTCCTGGCTAGGCCAACGTTGGGGTGAGGCTGTGCAGAAGGGGGAGAGCTCAGGCCTCACCCCAGACACGGGCTGCACACGTGTGCACGCTGCATGGCCCTGCAGAGCCATGCACACCCTGCTCACCTGGCTGCACACATTGCACACAGACCTGGGGGCACACACGTGTCCCCTGCCACGCCCATGTCCCCTTTGCCATGCCCCTGAACCCTGCCATGCCCCTGTCCCTTTGCCATGCCCCTGTCCCCTGCCATACCTGTGTCCCCTGCCATGCCCGTGTCCCCTTCCATGCCCCTGTCCCTTTGCCACGCCCCTGTCCCCTGCCATGCACCTGTCCCCTTCCATGCCCATGTCCCCTTGCCATGTCTGTGTCCTCTTGCCATGCCCGTGTTCCCCTGCCACACCCGTGTCCCCTGCCACGCCCCTGTCCCCTGCCATGCAGGGACCCCACTGGCAGCTCCCAGGCTGTTCCCACACACGCACGAACAGTGCAAGAGTGTCCCTGTCCCCAAGCTCATGGGGGACGGGCAGTGTGGGCACCTCCAGCCATCGGCACGTGGGCACAAGTGTGGGTCAGAAGAAGAGACCAGACCAGAAGCGTGTCCCTGGACGCGTGTGACAGCCACCGCGCCGTGGGGCTCTGCGGCCAGCAGCGCCGTGGGACAGCTGGCTGTCCCTCCGTGGGGGTGGCCGTGGCCCAGCCTTCCCACCGCGTGTGCAGGCAGAGCCTCTGTAACTCCACCTCGGAGCGGGCTGGCTCCCCGCACACCGCGGACACCATGGGCGGCACGGCTCGGCACGGCCCGGAGGACTGCCGCGTTCTGCACGTAAGTCCGCGGCTTGCCTTGCCACCCTGCGTCCCTGCAGCGCCGCAAATGTCCGATACGCGCGTGTCCTCGTCCCCGCGGCAGCCCCCAGCGCAGCCTGCCTGTCGCCGCTTTGTCATTCAACAGGCAGAAGCGGCCAAGCCGCGGAAGAAGAGCTGCCCCAGGTACCAGCTCTGTGGACTGCTCTTCAGCGCGCTGCTCCTTTCTCTTGTTCTGATATTTTTTGGTGTCAAATACCTCTGGAACCCAGCACCCAGAAAAGTAAGTAAAAACTCTTTGATCCGGCATTTCAGAGCGCTGCTTCCCCAGACAGAGCTGTCCCCCTCCCCTTGAGTCGCTGAAACTTTTAACAACTCTCCAAAACCCAGGCAACTTCACAAAATGCGTTTTCTCAGACCACAGGTATTCGTGGCACTTTTAAAAATCTTTGTATTATTCATAACTAGCTTTTACTTTATACAGGCTGGTTTTTTCCCCTGTCACCGTGTTCTTTCCCCAGTTGACAATTACAGGGGATGGGAGCGACGCCATGAAGAGTTAAAGTTTCTCTTATTTCACCGGCAGCAAATTTTATGACAAGTAAGAAAATATTTTCCATTTCATTTCAATTATCTTGCCAGAAACCGGTGGAAAAGTCATTATGCCACCACATAAAGAGGAGAGAAAGCCAGGACGCAGCGGTGATTGATTGTCATGGATTATATTTCTTACTTTAATGTGTCTGCAATGTGAGGGACGGTGAGACAGATTAGCTTCTGGAGGAGCTCCTGCTAGCTGGACTGGGCTCCTTTATTCCCTGCTGCAGACAGACACTGCTGTAAGAGCCTTGGCAGTGTTGGGGCAGCAGCAGGACTGTGCATCTCCAGCCATCTCTGCCACCCAGCATCCTGACAGTGCTGCCAAAGCTGCTGTGCTTATCCCACACCCCAAGTAAATCATTTAACCTTGAAACCTACAGCCTGCCTGGTGCCCCCCATCCTCCTTTCCATTGAATTTCCGTGCTCATCCAGGGGGCCCCGCTTTGCACCCCATCACCAGTGGGTTTTGCTGGCTCTTAAGAACATCTCCAAAATTCCTGTGCACAGCCAAGGCAGCCTCTTTCCCACGCTGGCATCTCCAATCTCCTCCCTGCGCTATCCTGGAGCCACTCCAGCCTGGCCAGGCCGCCCTCCTGCTGGGCAGAGGAAGCACCCTGCTTGCTGGAAACTTTATCTGCTTATCAGCAAATAGAAATAAATACCCCCCAAAATAAAAGAAAAAACAATAAAAGCCATATGTTCCTCCAGAATCCTGCCAAGACGATTATAAAGTCTCTACTGTTCCTAGAAAAACAGGGGTCATGCCAGCCATGAGGGGAAGAGGCTGTTAACCCCTGAAGGGGAGGTTTTCTCCAAGCAGGCAGCACAGAGACAATGCCACAGCCTCAGAAAGGAGATCCAGAATCCCAGCCCTTGGTGTCCTCACTGGTGGCACTGGTGGAGGATGGAGTCCATCCAGCACTCCCCAACACCTGATGGGCAGGCAAGCAGGGTGTGAGGTCATGAGAAAGCAGAGCTGTTCCTGCAGCAGAGCTGCACACAGACACTCCCAGAGCCCAGCACTGCCCTGTCCCTGTGGCTATGGGGCTTCTCCAGCTGGCGCAGGAGTCCTCAGGACAAAGCAGGCTGGGGGGGGCTGGAAGTTTGTAACGCTCAAAAATATCAGCCAAGGGGAATTAAACTCTTTAAAGAACATGAAACCCTTCAAGCTTCCTTCATGTAAGTGGAGAGTGGAAAAAAACTTGAAAGAAGAGTTGCTCCTCTGAGGGGTGGCCTTGGACACGGCTCTGCCCTCTGCACAGCAGCCTCTGTGCCAGCCAGCACAGCTGATGATTCAGCTAACGAGGGGTTCATCACAGCCTTGCAGAGGGACATATTTCTACCACTCACCAGCAAGTGTCATTTTTAGCCCTATAAAACATCTCACAGCTCTCTGAGCAGCACAGAGCTGGCAAAGCCCAAGTGGGTTAGCTGGCTGCTGTGCTGGCCAAAGTAATTCTTTGTACATGGAGAGGCACTTGAAGGTAAGGTGCCACCTGGGATCCTGCCCTCCTTGAAGTGATTTATGGCACTGTGTGTATTTTGTCAGTCAAAACCAGAGGCCTTCCACCCATTTTAGGTTTCAGACTGTTTTACCGTATCATAAAATCCACGGAGAGCTATATATCTTTACAAAGTCTTCCTGCAGACCAACAGGAGATGTCCGTGGCTGCCAAGGCACACATCACTCCTCTAACCTCTGAGCAGGGGTGAATGTACCCATCAGTTCCTGTCTGCACAGCCAGTTCTGCACCCAGCTGGATGCCAGACGCGATACCAGTGCCGGGAACACTGCTAAGAGGCTTTGAACTGCCCGAGGGGAGGGATGTGCAGGAACCGGGAGTCTGAGGAAGGGGGTTTGGGCTGGCACTAAGGGCAGAGCTCCTGCCCCACAGCAGTGCATGCTCCTGCCCTGTTTCCATGGCCATGCCGTGGGATGAGCAGGGCTCTCCCATCCCCGTGCCTCCACCCCCTGCCCCGTGGACTGGAGGGGATTTGCACAAGCCCGTTACTCCCACGCAGCACCGTTCGATTTGGGAAACGAGGCTCCCCAGGGCCCGCCGGCTCTCTCCGCGCCAGCAGGATCGGTTTTGTGCTTCAAACAGCATCTGCCACTACTCATCCTGTAAGGGTCAGGCATCCGCAGAGACCGAGGGCTGCCGGGCTGGCGGAGTGCGGCAAGCACCTGCGAGCGGGAGAGCGCCGCTGCTCCTGCCGCGCCGCCGGGAAGCCGGCTGCTACGCCCCGAAGCTCTGCAGCAGCAGCGCTCGAGGAGGTCTTTGATCCGCAGGCAATCCTTGATCTCCTCCAGGCAGAGAGAGGCTCTTACCTCTGCCTTTCAGGAAAAACAGAAGGCACAGAGATGGAGCGAGTAAGCTGGGGAGGACACGATGGAGAAGGTGAGCCGGGGACACCATGGTGGAACAAGCAAACCAGGGATGCAGGTGGAACAAACAAGCCAGGGAGAAGGGAGAATGAAGTACCTGTGGATTCAGGAATTCAGTCCAGCCTGGGATGTAACCAGGCTCATGCCACAGAAAGCACCAGAAAGGCTGAGCTGGGGCAAAGCTCCTGGTGCAGGTGTGGGAAGAGCATCTTCTCCCAGGTGTGACACACATCCCAGGCTTGACACACATTACCCCTCATCCTGGCTGTGGCCTGCCCTTCCACCCAAGCCAGGCTCCTGCCTGGGAGCTGTCTCTCCTCGTGCTGTCCTGGTGATTGCTGGGCCGTGAGGGAGCAGCCAGTCCCATGGCAGGGTCCCCAGCAGTGGTGGTCACACACCCAGCACAGCCTGTCTGCCCACTGGACATCCTGTGAAACCAGAGGGGTGCTGAGCTGACCCCTGTGTGCCTTTGGCCTCCCAGGTTTACGACATGGAGCACACGTTCTTCAGCAACGGCGAGAAGAAGAAGATCGTGATGGAGATTGACCCACTGGCCAGGACAGAGACCTTCAGCAGTGGGAATGGCAGTGAGGAGATCCTGGAGATCCATGACTTCAAAAACGTGAGTCAGCTTGTCCCTGAGACCCTGCAGTCCTGCAGCAGGACTGATGGGACCCAGTAGGACACTGTGAAGTTGCAGGAGCAAGTCCCAGGACTGTTTACTCCTGTATCAGGGAGAGCAAGACCCAGGCATGCTGGGGATGCTCTCAAAGGAAAGGAGGTGTGTTACCTACATAAGCTTCCACCTGTATTTAATGGTGGCGTGGTTCAGTTCCAATGAAATACATCTTAGGAGCCAGACCTAGTTATTGGATTTACCCTTGCAAAGGAACGCAATGATCATCAGTCTATCTGAGCCCAGTGCATTTGTCTCTCTGGAGAGCATTAAAACCTCATGACACTGGAGAAGCCTCTCTATGAAACCTAATTAAAATTTGTAGGGAAATACCCTGTGCAGTGACATATGGCAAAATTTTGAGCTAATAACCTAGCAGGAACTGGGGGCTGAATGTTCATATAACCATAATGGTCAGATGCTATTCTGCATATTTTTATTTATGATAATGAGAGCTCATGATAGTTATAAGGAGAAGAGGAGCAGAGTAAAATTTTATGAGTACCTGCCTTAAAATATTTGTAAAAAGCCCAGTTCTCCCAAACCATAAAATGCAATATCCCTTATGAGAACCTGTTAGTACATCTTAGCACCACTGCTGAACGGAACTAGCACAAAAATAGCAACAGGAAAAATATGACTAAGCCCTCCTCCTCCAGCTGTACCATGCCTCCAATTCATCCTACTCTTTGGGTTGGGTTATTCATCCTACTCTTTGCCCTGACTGCTTTTTGGGTGTTTGCTTTGATCCTGTAGGGAATAACCGGCATCTTCTTTGTGGGACTTCAAAAATGTTTCATCAAAACTCAGACTAAAGTCCTGCCTGAGACAACAGAGGCCAAGATCCCTGAGCTTGAGGTAGGTGAATAAAACAGGGCTCCTCTCTGCCCTGTGAAATCCACTCCTCTCCCTGGCATAGGGGCTGCCACTCCTGCCACCCTCCCATCTGCTCCAGCCTTCCCAGAGATGCTGCAATAAAGAAATAATGAGTTGTGATCGCTTCATAAAACGATCTTATTTCAGAGGATTGCTTATAAAAACAAGTGAAAAGAGATGGGATTAGAAAGCAATAGACAAAAGCCTCTCAGCACAATACCAGAGATCAAGAACAATAATCCTGTTGTAGTCAAAAGATCGTAAGGCAGCTCAGGATTAGCAGGCACCAAAAAGTCAATCAAATTGTTTTCTCCGTGATTTGAGCTTCATGTTTTCAAACAGAATGAGGCAGAAATAAGGGATTTAAAAGAGCAGCCACGTTTAAGAAATGGAAATTGAGAAAACTCTTGGTGTGCAGACCTGAGAGGTGGGAAGCATCAGGCTGGGGCCACTTCCTTGTCCTGCATGGACCTTGGTCCCACTGATGTGCCTGATTGCTTCCTGCACCCATTTAACTGCCCTGCATCCTGCTGCAAGGAGCCTCAGGCCCTGCATGCTGCATGGAAAAAAGCGTGGACCCCATGATTTAAGCCCTGTCTGACAGTGTGACCTGGAGTGACAGCTCAGTCCCATGACAGCAGTTGTCCTTTGTCCCCGTCCCCATCCCCGAGGCCCTGGTGGTGGCACAGCCTTCCTGCCTCCCCATTTGCAGGACCACGGGTGTTAGCAGATTGAATCCCCCCTAGGGAAGCTGCTGCAGATAAAACGCCAGCAGGACACGCGTTTGAAATGAAGCGTGGGCAGAAACATTTCCCTGAATCATGACCCAAATTCCCAGACACCGATTCTTTGATTATGCCCTAAGAAGCTAATAGATCTTTTCAGCTACCGTTGTAAAAGGGATATAACTTCCCAGGCTTTAGCCCCGGGTAGAGAGCTGAAATGTAAAACCCAGTGAGATAAATGTAGATTTAAGCTCTAGTCATGTCTTCTTGGAGCCTGCACGCTGCCAGGTCCTGCAGGCAGCACCTCCCTGACCCTGCAGCTTCCACCAGACACTCCAAAAATGACCCAGACTGGGTCAGGCTGTGTTGGCTCCTTCCTATGACTTCCCAAAGCCATAAGGAAAAACTCTGTAAAAGAGATATACAGCTCTAGATGCCTTCTGGAGAGAAAAACGCTTTTTGCCAGCTTGCTCTATGGGCTACCACCACCAGCGCAGACAACGTTGCCTTGGCAAAGAGCTCAGCACAGACCCATCCCATAATCTTTATATATCTCCCTCCCTAAGTGCCTGCCAAAACACACCATGGACTAATGCAACGGCAGAGACATGTGGTATAAATTACAGAATACAGCCGTGCAAAGAATTTCTGTGAGGAGTAAATTAAAGTGTTCGATCAAAAAATCAGTAGCAGAAGGAGAGAGGAATTAAGTTCCAGGAGCAAAGCAGAGCAGAGGTGTTTTAATCTTGTGTTTTGAACAACTAGGGGGGCTCCAGAAGGCTCTTCCAGATAGTGGGGACTGCCCAGGAAAAGGGTCTTGGATGATGAACTAAGAGAGAAGAGAGAGGGTGGTGAGGGCTGTCGGGGTATTGAGTGTGCATCCTGTGAGCACCATGAGCCAAGGCAGGTGAAGTCTCTCCGGGAGGGCAGAGGTGCCTCAAAGCCAAGGCAGGAAGAAGCAGCCAGTGGTGGGAACAGGGTGTCTCACCACACTAGGATAATGTCTTGCTCTTCTTCCAGGGACAAGAAATCACCACCACCTACTTTGAGCAGTCTGTGGTCTGGGTGCCTGGGGAAAAGCCCATTCAGAACAAGGAATTCCTGAAGAGCTCCAAAATTTTTGACATCTGCAAAAATGTGACCATCTTCTGGATCCACCCCACGCCAATAGCAGGTACAAGGAGCCGTCTCCTCCCCTAGGAGCCCTCTCACGGGGACCAGCCCTGTCACACACCTGTGCCCGCCCTGCCATGTCCCCCTCTGTGCCATGGTGGGAACCCACTTTCACAGCCTCGTTGTACATGAACACAGTGTTGCCCGTGACCACAGGAGATCATGGCCAATGTAATAGCAGGGGCTGGAGCTTCTCTCTGCAAAGCCCTTGTTTCTGCCAGCCCCCTGCTGCCCTGCACTTTGCAGAGTGGCCACCCTCCTCATAACGAGGGAAAAAAGAAATAATCCCTTGTACCTGCAAAGAAAGCAGCACTGCTGGAAACTGGGACACCTAAATTCTCGTCACCACATGAACATCAGAGCGTGAGCAGACATCTGCATCTAAATCACACGGCGGGGTTGCCACCTCCAGCTGCTCACTGCACAGCCCTCACAGAGGTTGTGGCCTCTGAGATGTGCTGGTGTAATTATCTGCTCTCTCTAACCCACTTCCAGCCAAATGAGCCAGTTTAAAAATCCCTGCTGAGAAAACTCCCTCTGCTCTGCAGCCACAGGCACATGGTCTGGCTCGCAGGTACTGGCCAGCTCACCAGTGGTCTGGAGGGCAGGTGGGCACCAGAGCTCCCTGATGCAGAGGGGGGCTGGTGTCCTTGACCGCTGTCCCCTTTCTGCTTCCTTGTCCCTGCTGTTAGACCCCATCTGCAGCAGTGTCCTGGGTCAGTGAGTCCAGCTGGGCCACCAAGGTGCATCCAAAGCCTTTGCCAGGACAGCAGTGCCCCAAGGCTGTCTGGCAGCTTCCCTAGCAAAGGAAATTATTGCTGCTGTGGTTCTTTCGTAAGCTAAGAGAGCTGCAGCTGGGCACGATCTGCCCCAAATCACGTTGCTTTGATGGAGCTCTACAAATCCACCCCCCAGCAGCAGAACCCACCAGGAGGATGTTCTTCTACATACCCACAGCCCCATGCAGGAGATGCCAACAACACCCAGTGGGCATGGGGATGGGATGGGCCATGACCTCCTACAGCCCTGCCCCAGGCTGGGTGAGAGCAGGAGGTGATGGAGCACGGGTCTGCCAGTGGCCTTTTTGTGTATCTTGGCACCAAATTCTGGTAGAGACATTGATTTGTCCCCCTGTTCCGTGGTTATTGACAGCAACATTTGGACTCTTCCTGTAGCTCCTGAGCTGGCCAACCTTGAGGGGGCAGAAGAAGAAGACCCTGAGCTGCTGATGGACAACCAGAGCTGGTTGGACGGGGGGAGCGAGCACGAGCTGGAAAAGGAGACGCAGGCGGGGCCCAAGCGTCGGGCACGGCAGCTCACCGAGGAGGACCTGCCCGTCAACGACTACGTGAGTGAGGGCTCACACCCTGGGCTGCCCCGGCCACAGCCCTGGGCTACCTTGGCCGTGATCCCAGGGTGTCCCGGCTGCGCTCCTTGGGATGCCCTGGGCATGCCCTCGGGGTGTCTCCATGTCCCCAGGGAGCTCTGCTCCTCTTCTGGGGTGCCCAGGGTGCCCTCCCAGGCCGTCCTGTCCGTGCTGCTGGGGTGCCTGAGCCCCGCAGCCCCCTCGCTGCCCTGACTCTGTCTCTCCCTGGCAGTCGGAGAACGGGCTGGAGTTCCACCCTCTGTGGGATGAGCGAGGCTACTGCTGCGCCCAGTGCCGCCGAGCCAACCGTTACTGCCGGCGGGTCTGCGAGCCCCTGCTGGGCTACCACCCCTACCCCTACTGCTACCAGGGCGGGAGGGTCATCTGCCGCATCATCATGCCCTGCAACTGGTGGATCGCGCGGATGCTGGGCAGGGTGTAGCCCGGCCGCGCCCGCCTGCCGCACTGCCGCCCTCCAGGTGCCTGGCGACACAGGCGACAGCGCTGCGGGGCACTGCCTGGGCGGTGGCCGGGGAGCTGCACACCTGGGGTACCTGCGGTGTGCGACCCCCGCGCCCTGCGCTGCTCCCGCGGGGCTGCGGGACGCCGCGCCCGACAGGGTGGCAGCCGCGCTGAGCAGCCAGAGGCAAACAATAAACGGCTCGTATGAGCGATTGCAAAGAGAATGGAAAGTCGTTTAGTCTCAGCCTGATGCTTAATGGGTCTGCGAAGTGATCTAATTGCGTGGCTGCCTCTCAGGAGCATCCATAACTCAGGTGCGGGCACTGCCAGCGCTGGCCTCACTGGGAACGTGCAGAGGTCCCTAATTTGCTCCCCGATGGTGCTGGTGGCTGCTCAGCACGTCCTGACCTTCTGTTCCAGCGTGCTCTGGCCTGTTGGGTAGCTGTTAGACAGCTCAGGGTGCCACCAGTCCCCTCTGGAGCTGCTGCAGCACAGGCACAGGGAGGAGCTGGCACAAGGACTCCCTGAGGAACCGAGCAGCCAAAGTCAGAGGGAGTCCATCCTGTAGAGGACCCCAAGTGCCAGGCTGTCCCCAGCCCTGTCACCAACAAATGGGTGAAGGCTGACCTGCAGGAGGGACAAGTCCCTGACACTGCAGCTGCCCTGGGCAGGACACTGCCTGCCACCGGGCTGAAGGCTTACACCAAAATCCCTGGGCACACTTCTGCCCGTCACCTTGGGGCTCATGGCAAAGCCAGGTCCCAGATTTCATCCCAGGGAGCCAGCTGCTGCTGAGGAGCTCTGACATCCCACAGGTGTCACCAGGCAAAACCACCAGTGTCACCAAGGGAGCACACTGCCATGGCTGGAATGTACAGACAGCAGGGAACAGAGACAGGTGCCAGGTGTGGCTCTCCCAGGGCTGCCAGACCCCTTTCACATCCCTGCAGCTCCCAGGGATGTGAGCACCTTCTAAGGGGAGTTCCCTTCCTCCCTGTTCATGGCTGCACTGACAGAGGGGCTAAAGCACTGGGAACACAGTGCAGCAGAGCTCCCCACATGGCATCCCAAGGGACACCAACCAGCCTTGGGGACACCAAGCGTTTCTGACAAGTCCCTTGAGACATTTATCCTGCTGAGAGGGGAGGTGCAAACACAGCAGGGGGATGTGTGAAACCCACCCAGCCACAGCTGCTGCAAGAAACCAGAGCCCTGGGGCCAGCCAGCCATGCTTCTGTCCCTGCTCAGGGTGTCCAGGCAAGTGACCAAGGTGCACCCAATGCCTTGCCAGAACTTTGGTGTCCCAAATCTGCCTGGCATCTCCCCCAGCACATGCCTGTGTCCAGAACATCTCTCCAAATTAAAGTGAGTTGTCTACATCAGTGCTGTTTTTAATTTAACCAGGTAAGACCCACACCCAGCAATGCTTCTGCTGCCTGTGGGGATGAGCAGGCTTGCACAAGCCTCCACAACCCATGCTGGTTTTCCTGCAGCTGCTTGGAAACCTCCAGGGTCCCCATGCCACCCTCTGCCAGCACCATCCCCGTCCACCTGGCATTACCTCCAGCAGATGCCCCAGGAAGGAATGTGCCTGCAGAGGCAGGGGCACAGAGCAGGGCAGGGGCACAGAGCAGGGCAGGGTCCTTCCCTCTGTGCAGGTGTTAAGATGACCATGGGTTTATCCAAATCCATTCCTGCTTCCCACGTGTCCCTGCCCTGTCTCCATCCATCCATCCACTGCCCCCAGCCAATCTCCAGCCCAGCTCCCATGCTCTGACGCATTCTGCCTTGCCATCCCAAGCCAGGAGGCTTTCAGCCAGCCAGGAGCTGACAGCAGCCTGATTTATTCACCTGGGTTAAATGCAACATGAGGATTTGGGGCGTTTCCCTCCAGGTTCCCCTGTCAGCAGCGAGGCTGGCTCACACCAGGTCCTTGCTGGGCTGGGGCAGCTCACCCAGCACCCAGGCAGCTTTGGCCAGAGGGGTGACACTGACAAAGGGCCACCACTGCTTCACTGCTCTGTTTACACCTGCCCCCTCCCCAGGGACAGCACAGGCAGCCCTGCATCCAGCCAGACACAGCTCGTTTGAGTTCAGTGCCTGAGACCCACAAATCCCACAAGCCTGGCAGAGGGTGCTGCACTGTAGCACCAGGCTCACAAAGGCTTGCTGACAAAACAGCCCAAAAAATGAGCAGTAACAAACGAATTCAAAAGCTTAAATCCACTTTTCTTGCCCTGGGGAGCAGCTGGGGCCTGGCACTGCCCTGCCCTTTGCTCCAAGACAGCAGCCAGCAGGCCAAGGATGCACATGTTCACACTGGGCTGAACTTACCCACCCTGTAAGTGCTCCAGGCCCTCTGCTCCAGCACTGTTACACAACGGCTGTTATGAAGAAAATTCAATTACAGAAGTTATTTGCAAGCAGAAGTGCACCAGTGCACGCTGGAGGAATGCAAACTGCAATGGCCAGAGGTTCCTGGATGGCCCAGAGTGAGCAGATCAGCCCTGGGGGGACTTGCTGCTCTTCAAGCAGAGGAATTTCCAGGACATGAAAAGAAAAGTCAAGGGGGTTTCATAGAGTAAAATATCTTTATATTTATTGTGTCTTAGGACAAAAAGAATTCTACTCAATACATAAAGTGAGTTGAAGCAGCATATAATACTGACAATCAAGTCACAGCTGGATCGGTGCAAGGACACCTACCAAGGTAAAGGCACCAGGAGCTACATCACCAAAACTCACTACAGCTTACAAAGAACCACTACAGCCTGTACTCAGAGAAGTACAACTATAAAAAAGTATATAAAACCCAGAGGAGGTTGGCAACAACCTTGCTGAGCCAAGGCTTCAGGCAGCCAGGACTGTGTTTTAACAG
The DNA here is from genome assembly GCA_013399835.1 of Leptocoma aspasia. Classification (NCBI taxonomy): domain Eukaryota; kingdom Metazoa; phylum Chordata; class Aves; order Passeriformes; family Nectariniidae; genus Leptocoma; species Leptocoma aspasia. The sequence continues at coordinate 225,422 of VXAX01003680.1, read as the reverse complement.
CCCTATCTCGAGAACAACCATGTCTGGAGAGTAAGGAGATGTCAAGGGGCTGCCAGAGGGAAGGGGAAGCATCTCTTTCCCAGTGGAGGCACTGAAGATGAGCACTGGCATACCTGGGAGGCCACCAGCACGGTCAGCTCAGCACAGCATGGCACTCGGGGCACAGGGGCTGCAGCGCCTGAGGGGTGCCCTGGCTGTAGCCACCACAGCCACACCAATTATCCCAGGCAGTGGCACAGCAGAGTAGTGTCAGGACAAGTCCCTGAGTGCACCAGGACAGCTGCTGCACTCCTTTCTATGAGCTGGTTGAGAAGAAGATCAGTCAGTTCAAAGCAAGATTTCACGACGTGGCATCCAGAGGAAAACTGGAGGTGGAGGCATCCTCCCCAGCCATTCCCTGCAGTGCACACAGCAGAGTGTTAGCAGTCAGGATGGATTTACACACAGGCTAAAATGACACAGGGTAGAATGATACAGGGTAAAACGACACAGCAGACATGGTCCTGCAGGTGCCCTCCAAACCTAAACCCCCCAGCCTGTGGTACCCCCACCCCATGGGTGACCAGCAGCAGCCAGGGGGGCAGAGGCAGCCCACCAAGCTTACAGACATACCCAGCCACAGGCACAGAGTGCTGGGGGCCAGCTACACCATCTCATACTGATTGTTGGTGATGTACCGGGACAGGCAGCAGGACAGAATGATGCCAATCAACTGAAAAAGAGAAAAAACAAACTCCACATGTCAGAGGTGGCCAAAAACCAGGGAGAGGTGTTTTCAGGACAAAACCTGACAAATTGATCCAGGGTTTTGTGAAATCCAAGGATGGACAGTGGGGTTTACAAAGCACAACAAGGACTGCTGCACCCTCCTTTACAGCCACTGAAAGTGGCTGAAGCACAGGATCCTGGCAGGCACCAACTGAACAAGCTCCCCACAGGAGATGCTCCAGGTCCCATCCCGTTACAAGTTGCTTCACAAAGCATCTAGTGTTCTATGGTAATTGCAGAGATTACACAGATACCAGGAGTGCCACAGCCAATCACACAGCCACCAGAGAATGGCAGCACCTCTCCTGCTGCAAGGACAGTGGGGAAGCAAGGCTGCTGTTCTCACATCAGGAAGGTACTGTTATCACAACATGCTCTGTTATCACAACACAGCCTCCCAGCAGCTGTGCAGGCTCCAGGGCCAGATCCTGCACGACTCTGACCTCCACATCATCACAACAGGTCCCTGTCAGATGTGTGACCCAGCCAAGCTTGCTGAAGAGGCAATAAAAGCTAGGAACTGGTTACAGTTCCCAAGCCTGCCATCAGCTGAGGGAATGTTGCAGCTGGGAGTGTGTGTGCAGCTCACCACTCATGTATCAGCCACATCTCAGTGAGCCCAGAGCCAGCCCAGCCCAGCCGGGGAGGAGTGGGCGAGCAGCAGGCACAGCAGAGCAGCTCCGGCTCTCAGGCCCTCCCGAAGCCCACGGTACCCCGAGCTGCAGCCAAGGCCTGCAGGCTCCCACCTCTCTCTCAGTTCAGTCCATCCATTATGGAAAACACACAGTGACAGGCTCACTACAGCTCACTACAGCTGACTATCTTGGCAGGCTCCTGCTCCCAGCCTGCAGTCCCGGCCAGCAGCACCTTGGTGCTCATGCCACGGCCTCTGGGCGCTGGGTCCAGTGAGCCCCTCCAAAGTCAAGGCAGAATGTGAGCCCCTCCAAAGTCAAGGCAGAATGTGAGCCCCTCCAAAGTCAAGGCAGAATGTGAGCCCCTCCACAGTCAAGGCAGAATGTGAGCCCCTCCAAAGTCAAGGCAGAATGTGAGCCCTTCCAAAGTGAAGGCAGAATTTGAGCCCCTCCAAAGTCAAGGCAGAATGTGAGCCCCTCCAAAGTGAAGGCTGGCTCAGCAGAAGAGCCCAGCAAGCCCCCCCAGTGCAGCTGAGGAGGGCCAGCTGCACACCCTGCAGCACAGCCTCAGCTCCTCGGGAAGCCCAGCGCTGGGGACAGGGGCCTCCCGTTTCCTGCCGGGATAACGCTGCTGGAGCTGGGGCTGGCGAGCACGCTGCTGCTGCTGTGGCTCCTGCAGGAAGTGCCCTGCACGGTGAAGGGAAGGAGAGCCTGCAGCAGAGGACACTGCAGCAGGGGAGGGTGGTCAGCCACCGGCACAAGTGGTGCCACAGCAGCATTCAGGGCGGCCCCACCACACAGAAGCCATGCCAAACACCTTCCTGGTAACAGTGGTGGGTGGGTAGGAAAGGGAAGGGTGCAAATTTGATCCCTGCCACAGCAGGCACACAGAGTTTGTCCATCTCCATTTTTTCTTGAAGACTGTTGTTTCAGAGAGGAGCTCTTTCCAAATAAACCTGGGCTCAAGGAAATAGAGCTGGGGCTTCAGCCCTGGGTGTGGGGCCTGCACAGCAGTCAGATCAAATCCAAGGGGAATCCACAGGGTAGCTGCTCCTCCCTGACTGAAACCAACCGTGCCTTTTGTACACACCAGACTTTGCACTGAAATCAAATTCCTCTGAAGACGTGCTAGCTTCACTCTGCACTCCTCCCGAGCCAGACAAGGGAGATTTACCTGGAAACACGCGACCCCAAAGGAGATTCCAGCCACAACACTCATTTTGGACTCCATTGTTGACGTTACCAGGAAAAAACAACCCTGCAGAGGAAGCAAAGTAAGCACGTGGATCCAGTGCTTTCCAGCCCCAGGAGTACAAACCAGCTCCTCCCCAAAGCACCAGCAGCTCCAGGGGAAGATGCTCCTGTGCAGGCAGCAGGGGGGTCCTGGCTGACCCCTCCTGCCAGACCTCAGCAAAGCATTTCCCTAGCAGGGCTGCCCCAGCCAGCCTCCCAGCCCAAGGGGAGCACTGCCCTTGGGCTGCTCCCAACCTGAGCCAGGTGACTCATCCATTGCATCACTCAACCATCCCTGTGGATGAGGTCACACACCCTCACCACCGGCTCAGGACTTTGCACTGAAGGGAGATGTCAGCACTGCCGAAACAAACTCTTCTGGGAAACTACTTCCTTACTCACCTGTTCTTCAAAACACACATCCCCAAAGGCCAGTGCTTGGGTCTGGCTGGTCCCTGATCTCGAAGGAAGGAGTGGGGGAACCTCAGAACTTACCCACTCCAGGGGAGTCCCTGGGCCACTGAACATCTGCATCAACAGGACACTTCTCCTTTCAAGCCTGCCAGGGACAGACTAGCCCTCCTCCACACACCCACCCCTGCCCTTCCCACCTCCAGGACTGGCAGGCAGATTTTTCTGAGCTTAACTTACATCCACAAACACTTTCAGCTTGGCCTTGTTTGGGTCTTTGAGATCTTCCTCCGAGCAGTCGTTCTGGTTCTTGCAACAGCTGCGGGGGATGCCCCTCTGGCTGAAGTATTCAGTCCTCTCCCAGTCAGAATAGTTCTGCACCCCGCAGCAGTGCAGCTGGAGTGGGAAGCACATTTGGGGAGCCTGGTCACAGCAGGGAACTGACCCCTAGTCCCACCAGTCCCACCAGTCCCACCACCACTGCCATGGCTCCCCCACCCTCGCCCATCTCACCCAGCACCTGCCAAATTCCAAAGCCTGTGAGGGGGGTGCTGATGCCACAGAGGTCCGAGGGGACGCCCTGGGCCCAGGGGAGCATTCCCACCTGCTGGCAGCCAGGAGCCAGCCCGGGGCTCTCACCGTTCTCTGGATGGTGTCCACGGCCTCGCTGTGCCGGTCCGCGGTCACGTTGTAGTCCTTCAGGGCCAGGTCCAGGTTACTCTCAAAGCTTGTCTTTATCTGTAAGAGAGAGGTCTGAGCGGTGGGGCCATCCCTCCTGCCCTGCAGGACCCCATCCCCGTGTTAGTCACGGCCCTGTGATGGCAGGAATGAGTCTGGCCATGGCCAGCAGCCATTTCCCAGCCAGCAGGCAATTAGAGGCTGTATTAGAGGGCAGGCTGGATGCACGGTGGCAGAGGGATGCTGCCTGTAATAACAAGGACGTGCACCGTGCCAGCTCCCTCCCAAGCAGACACAGAAACCCTCCAAGGAGCATTAATTACTGAAATTATTGCAGAAGATAGACCAAAGCTAGAAATTACAGTCCAGGGCTACTCTGCCTGTTCTGATGGAGGGACAACGTGCTGTGCTGGACTGACTCTGCACCCAGGCTCATCCTTCTGGGTCCTTACAGGGACCAAGCCGCTCTTTGTGCTGGTTTAACCCTATTTTTGCTAAACTGAGCACCGCTCCCAAGCAGCCCCTCTGTCCCTCCGTGACATCTGCAACTGCACTGGGGTAAAAGCAGCATCAAACTCACTCTGCAGCACTGGGAGACGGCAGTGGCCACCCAGACTCACCTCGTGCCTGAAGACGAACCCCACGATGGCAGCCACCAGGACGATGAGGAAGATGAGGGACAGGAGCATGGCATACTGCGGGCAGAAAGGATGGGATGGGGTAGGACAGGATGGGATGGGACAGGAGGGGATAGTGTAGGAGGAGAGGATGGGGTAGGACAGGATGGGGTAGGACAGGAGGGGATGGGACAGGAGGAGATAGTGTAGGAGGAGAGGATGGGGTAGGACAGGATGGGGTAGGACAGGAGGGGATGGGACAGGAGGGGATGGGACAGGAGGGGATAGTGAAGGAGGAGAGGATGGGGGAGGACAGGATGGGGTAGGACAGGACGGGACGGGGCAGGGTAGGGGTGGGATCAGACAGGAATAGGATGGGATGTTTCGGGATGGATCAGGACGGGTCGGGATGGATCAGGAGAGGATGGGGCTCCATCCCGCCCTGTCCCAGGCCACCCACCAGCTTGAGCATCCAGGTGCTGCCGCGGCAGGTGGCGAAGCAGCCGAAGGTCCCCAGGAGGACAACGACGGTGCCAGCGCCCACCAGGACGAACGGGACATTGGTGGCTTTCTCGTCCAACAGGGAGAAGTAGACGGCCAGGCTCACCCTACCCCAGATGCCCACGGCCAGCAGCACAATGCCCGACACCTGGTGGGGAGAGGGGAAAGCCGCAGCGGCTCGCGACTATCGCGACAGGGCGGCGCAGCCGCGACGTGTGGCAGGGGGAAGGGCGGGCGCTCACCCAGAAGACGAAGGTGTAGGTGAGCAGGACGCTCTTGAGGCAGGTGATCACCGGCTTCGTCTGCAGCCGCCGCGACGGGGACGCCATGGCCGACACGGGGCAACTGCGGGGCCGGGCCGGGCCGGGCGGGGCGGGGCCCCGGGGCACGCCCCGGACCCGCCCGGAC